>CM077253.1:6712568-7150068 GCA_039654775.1 Spinibarbus caldwelli | reverse complement strand
GTTGATTACTGCATATTTTTGAAAAGTGTTATCCAGTTATTTCATGCATGCAGAAATTCTGCACACTTAGCACAGTATACATACTGTATACTGCAGAAATAGTAATAAGATACTAAGTGTAGTATACTAAGTTGTTTTGTCTCTTTTGTGACACCTAGAGGTAATATATATGTACTGCAGCACTATTACAAATCAAAGCACTGGTACATAAAACTGCACAATCATTCTCAATAAAAACAGAGAGCTGAAGACTTAGACTGCATACCTTTTTATCCTCTTCTAGGTGAAAGTAAAGGCAGAAGTGACAGCAGGGACAGAGCCCTTCGTAGCTCTTCTCCGAAATCACAGGATTGGGAAACGCCCACAGGACAATCAGTCACGCCCACAGCCACGCCCAGTCGGTTTGGGCGCTCCTCCATCAGCCCGACCACCATGCTTGGAGGTCTGTCCTATCCATAAAAACAAATAAGGATGTTCATTTTAGATACTTATTTAACATTTTGTCTTCCATTTTAGAAACAAAAGCCGGGTGTAAACTCGGTCGCTCTGCATCCACATCAGGAGTCCCGTCCCCTGTGGGAACACCCCAAAGACACGCCTCCGATGCCTCCGCCCCTCCCTGCGGGACCCCGTTCCAGGTACAACCCCCTTATTCCTCAGAATGAGCGAGAGATGGCATGCGTGTGGAGTTCGGTTCCTGTCTCCGTGTCTGTCGGCAATACCTTCATGTCTTTGACCTTTGACCCCACGGCTGCGTATATATCCTATTCTGTCTGCTGCTTCCGCTGCCGTGCATTTGGTTTGGCTCACGGCGTTCATCGTCTGTCTGTGTAGATGCGTATGTGTGTGTTGTTTGTGTTTGGTCCAGATCAGGGCTGCCTTCCCATCATGCTCTGAAGAGGCTCTCACGTTTAATTGTCCTCTGTGAGTTTATGCCAAGAGATCCACAATCAGGGTTTTATATATCAGACAGTTTAAGCACTTGAGAGATGGTTCAACTGATCTGAATCTGAATGAGAACCTCTTCAGAGCGGCGGTGGACAGCTTTACTCTCAACCCGCAGCATCCTCAATCTGTTCGGCCTCTATCACAATGTTTCAGACGTTGTGGTTGGGTTCCTCAGATGTACAGACATCAAACACAGCTGTTAATGCCATGAAACTGGAAAAACTGATTCTTAAAAGCAGGATCCTCAATCTAAAGCATATACCATATGATTGAAATTGATTGAAATACTGACAATATGATTGACAGTTTCCTCAAAATACCCCCAGGAGCTTTGGAACTGCTTGAAAATCATTCATAGAATGGACAAAACGGCCATAAATAAGTGCAGTATATTCAGTGCATATATACTTATATTAAGGCTGTCAAATGATTAATATATTTATTTTCAATTATTTTATTCTGTAGGTAATGTGTTAATGCATTTGCAAATGCAAAACATTGTGAAATATTATTACAATTTAAATATTTTTTTCTATTTTAATATATTTGATCCTTCAGAAATCATTCTAATATGCTGGGTCCTTTTTTCAGGATTCTTTGATAACTAGAAAGTTCAAAAGAACAGCATTTATTTAAAATAGATTTAAAATAGAAATCTTGTCTTTGCGACAAGAAAAAATCTTACTGACCCCAAACTTTTGAATGCTTGTTTTTGGAAGTTTTATGATGTTTACTTTAAAAGACAGAGCTATGAGTAAAGTGCCACTTTAGATAGAAAGATTCTCAGCAGTTTCTATTCAACGGGTAAATTTAATTAAAAAACGGCTGTTTGATGTGTGTATATATGTATCCAGACATGGTATTTATATCAGTGTCACATGTCAAATGCTCTCTCCTGTTTGTTTGTGTGGCCTTATTTGAGCAGGTTTTTTAGAGCTATTGTATTATGTACAAAAATCCTGTAATAATGATTATGTTTTCCACGTCGACATCACTTTCACAGAGACTGGGGAGTCAGTTACACAACTCACACTACACAAACTCACAAAAACACACTCTTTAGATCACAACTGACGAAAGCTGCTGAGAAAACACCCACACTTTTATAGAGACACTGTAATATTCCATACAAAACAGATATGACATACACAAATTATATAATTACTCACTCAGAATATTATAACATAATAAGACATAAAACACATTTAGTATGTTGTCTGATCTACTTTCACTCCCTAGTTGTGTGTTTGATTGTTAGCGACTGTAATTGAACTAACCCAAATAAACCTAAAAATCGAGGGATAAAACTAACCCCAACAAAACAAAAAATAAAACCTTGTCAAAATGATGTCTTCTCCTTCTCAGCGTCCACTGTAGTTTCTGTGTCTGTCTGCTGCTTCCTTTCTCAAAAGCTGTGTGTGCATATGTGTGTATATGTATGCGTGTGTGTGCATGTTTGAAGTATGTGCTCTGTTACAAAACCTAGTTAGCAAAACCTTTACTATGCTGCCTCCTAAAACCTTGTTTTGGCCCAAATTTAAGGCAGTATTGCATGTATCCTTATTATAAATAACTTCAAATCTGTGTTATTTTAGTGTTATTTATACACAAATATAGTATTCATTAATATAGCTTTTATGTTTATATTTTCAGTTTTCATTTTAGCTATAGTTTAAGTTTTAGTAATTTTGTTGTGTGCGTTTTTTGTTTTATATAAAAAGCATTCATTAATTTTTATTTCAGTTTTAATTGTATTACTTCAAACATATATTAATAAATTGACAATGCAACATTTCTAATTTTCATTTAAATGTGTTTTTCATGTAATATTTATTTTTATTTTATATTTATTTATTTTTTTCAATTACTAAAAGTGATTTTAATAGTTTAACAATAACAACACTGCCTCAAATAGTAATTAAGGATTTTACTGAAAATGTGTGTATCACACTTTTTTAAAACTTATTATCACTTTGTTAGCTTAGCAACATAATGATAATGAAACCATAATGAATAATGAAACTGTGAAACTGTCAGTATTATTTTTATTAATATTTTGAATTAGTTTGTATTTTGTTTTCATTTTATTTTCAATTAAAGTTTTAGTAATTTTGTTGTTTTTATCATTTTTATTAGTTTTTAAAATATATCTGTATTGATTTATTCATTTTTATTTCATTTTTATTTACTTTAAGTTAAACTAAACAAATATGAAAAAGTTAGCTGAAATAAAATAAGTTTAATTTTTCCATATTTATTTTTTTTCAGATAACATTTAAGTAATGAAATAGTTTTTTTAATGGTTTTAGTTTAAGTTAACTATAATAACCCTAAATAAAAGTGCTTAACATAAGAAGTGCTATTAGTATAACACAGACTTGGTGCCTATATAGAGTGTTCCAAAATCACTCACTTATTAGTTACATGACATTTAGAATGCTCTCTCAGAAGGCAGCTGCCTATGTAGGCAGGTCACTAGGTATTGAAACAGAGCTACAGTGTGTGCTCATGAGATTTTGTGTTGCCTATTTTGTGTTTTAATTTGTGTTTGTACAGGTGCATGGGCAGTTTAATATGTGTGTACACAATAATTGTGTGTGTGTGTGTGTGCGTGTGTGTGTGTGTGTGTGTGTGTGTGTGTGTGTGTGTGTGTGGGACAGAGCATTAAACTGAATGGCAATACATTCTATCTGCTCTGACTTTATTAGAGGACATGAATTATTAAACACATCCTTTATTATTAAAGAACACTCTGAACGCCTTCACCCTTAAAAAATATAAGGGCTACACAACTAAAAACAGCTCTGCATGCACCAACATTATCTTACCCTTGCCATCCATTAGATGCCCCCAATGCCCTGGGCATGTGGGGACAGCACCATGATGGAGATGATCGAGAAGAAACGTCACCTGTGCAAGGAGATAAAAGCCAGACAGAGACCTTCAGATAAAGCCCTGTGCAAGCAGGATAGCATGCCCATCCTGCCCAGCTGGAAGAAGACCAATGGGGGCAAGAAGTACGGGCCCCCTCCGTACTCCACCCAAACCACTGTCTTCTGGGACACTGCTATATAAAGAGTGACCAGCGAACTACAGCCATGGAGACTGAGGGGGCGTGTCCAAATATTGATTGACAGCTAGCAGGAAGCAGGACTACATGAAATACACAGCAAAGGATGATCAAATCTCCCTGGTTTCCTATCGCTGTTTATATTTTTATAATGGAGATAACTGTCTTAATATTAAATATGATTAGCGATTTTATAAAGAGGAACTCTCGAAATGAGATCTAAGAGTGAAAATAGTACACTTTTACCCATGAGATGATATTTGTCCTCTTCGAAATGGTATTTCTATTTATTTTCTATCCTTTTTGGGGGGTGTTTCTATAAATGGCACTCATCTGTGTGTCTGGGGAAATAATCTATAATGTGTGGTGAAATATGTGCAGTAATTCCATTGAGAAAACACGTTGTTTTTGATGCCTATGCATTTGGTTATACGGCATGGATGGCGCTTTTGTTAATTGTCTGTTTTTCATATGGAGAGTTTATTTGAAAATGATATTTTTTGGTGTCTGTACTTTAAATGTCAGATCGTGAGGTGTCAGGTTGTCGTTCCTATGACTTCTGGGTTGGACTTGAAGGCGATCGGCTGGATTTGAGATATTAGGTCGGATTGGATCATGAGATACCTGGGTTATTAAAGTACGGGCAGTTGGTCAGATATCGAGCGTACGGTCAGATAAACCATGATGGCACTTTCTGTTTCGCGAGGTCAGCTGGTGCATTCAATTGTGAGCACTGTAAACTCACAAACACACACTAATATCAGCTGCTTTATGGCCTAACATTTGGTGCTGTTCAACTCCTTTCTTGAATGTTCAACCTTAACAGCTACATGACAGTCATACACATAATACAACTGGTACAAAATTACGCTTTGCACGTGGTCAGGGATTAGATGATGAAAATTCATAAATCTGGTCCTCTACCATGTCAGATAATATCTCGAATTCAGACACCGTCCTTTTATGAAGCACTATGCAGACATACTGTCAGTTTACATGCTCATATATCACTGCAACACAAGTCAAGGGCAGGCAATATCATACTGAAAAGGTTCAGAAAGAAAAGAGCAGGCCATCATTTACTCTGAGATGCTGTGCATCAAGGCTAAATCCATAGCTTTACCACGCAATTAAAGAGCCATGCCAGTGCATTCAAGCACACTTGACTATATGTGAACTAGTTATCATAAGTGTCTGCCCACCAGCAAGCCAAGCACACTTTTAATATGGCAGGAGAGTAAATGCCTTTCATTGTGCATGTCTGGAATCAGATCAAACAATTTTGGCCAAGAAACATACTAAATGCAAGTACACAAACAGATGCACTTAAAACTGCCACATTAAAATGGATAGTTCACCAAACAATAAAAATTCTGTCATCATTTACTAACCCTAGTTGTTCCAAACCTGTATGAGTTTCTTTCTTCTGTTGAGCACAAAAGAAGATATTTTGAAGAATGTTGGTAACCAAACAGTTGACAATAGCCATTGACTTCCACAATATGAAAAAATACTGTGTAAGTCAATGGCTAGCGTAAACTGTTTGGAGGGTGAATAAATTATTACAGAATTTTCATTTTTGGGTGAATTATCCTTTTAAGTGTGGCAGTAACAAATCTTAGTATTCAAGAATGCAACAGAGAACTGCAGGAATGAGTCCTAAACATGGAAATAAGTTGCTTTTTTGAATTTCAATTTGTTTTTTAATGAGTTTTTGGTTAAATGTCTGAAGTATGGTCTGTGATTAACACAAGCTCAAGATTCTACAACATGAAATACAGTAATTCCCCACTTGTGATTCTTTTGAAGATTTCTCGTGTCTTGAAAAAGGCGATTGCTAACAGGTTGCTAGAAGGAAAACTCACCTACTCATTAGTCCGCTTCTACAGCCTTGTTGTGTTTATACTTAAAGCGACAGTTTACCCAAAAATGAAAATTCTGTCATTAATTACTCACCCTCATGTTGTTCCACACCCGTAAGACCTTCGTTCATCTTCAGAACACAACTGATACGTTCAAGGCCCAGAAAGGTAGTAAGGACTTCATTAAAATAGTCCATGTGACATCAGTGGTTCAATCGTAATTTTACGAAGCTACGAGGATACTTTTTGTGCACAAAGAAAACAAAAATAACGACTTTATTCAACAATTTTCTTCCCTGTCACTGTCCACCGCCATTCACGACATTACCACGACACATGCTCTCGGATTTCATCAAAAATATGAAGATGAACAAAGGTCTTATGGGTTTAGAACGACATGAGGGTGAGTAATTAATGACAGAATTTTCATTTTTGGGTGAACTATCCCTTTAAACTCTTGCAAACTATTCTAACTCAAACTTTCCAACTTGTAAATTTTAAATCAAGATTGAAAATGTTTTCAGAAGCTGACATTTGTATTTAGGCTTCAGAATTCCTAAAAGTTGTTCTTTTGTGAAGAATGTCATGTTGGTCACTTAGTTTATGCCGTTAAAAGTCAATGGAAAAATCCTACTGGCTTTTTGTTGATGGAACCAATGTGATACGAACATCTGGGTTGGCCAACAAAAATACATCATCCCTGCAACACTTTATAGTGTTATTTTCAAATGTCTGTCATCAAATGAAATGTGTTATTATTCATGAGGCTTGCTAAACATTTTAACAAACTATTTCAGTAAAAAGAGACAACTCTGAAAAAGAAAACTAACCACAGTGGAAGACTGCTTAAAATGCAGTGTCTTCATTCATTATTAATTGTGATGCATTTCATATCCCAGTAATGTGAGAAATCAAGGATTGTGTTCGTGTACTTGTATGTCTTGGACCTAAAAGAGATTCACCCTGTCATCATTTATTGAACCTCATGTCACTCCAAACCTTGTCTGAACAATGAAAGTCAATGAGATCTAATGTTGTTTTGGACCTCACTGACTTTCACTGCAAAAAACAAACAAACAGTTGAAGCAGTTATTAAAAAATTGCCCACTGTGTTCCACAGATGGAAGAAAACCATACAGGTTTGGAAAGAAAAAATGAGAATGAGGACAGAATTGACATTTTTAGCTGAACTATCCCTTTAACATACCGGAGGCTCTAGAAAACAGAAAAAAGATGGTTTGAGAGATGGACTAGCCCTTTTAAGTGTTCATTTGATGGGAATAGTCAGTGAGCAATGGTGTTGGTGTCATTTAGCAATCGGCTGGCTTTGCCGTCAGTAATGTGAGGGACCAATGCAGATGTTTATCTGCCAATTAAAAATGGTTTTACGCTCCACTGTACAGTTTTTGCCATGGAGACACTGTGCTCTGTAGTTCTTTGCACTGCTATGGGCGGGACTGTGATGTCATGCTGAAGTTCTGATTGATGTCTGCTCAGGTGTGATCAAGCCACACCCCTAAAAATGATTGTCTGAAGCCCCTCCCCTCACTGCCATCCCCATCGCACAATCTCACATCCTAACCTGCTTATTTAATACACATTAAATCAACACAGAGACACTCTTCAATGTAAACCGTGTACACATGCACATCAAATACAGGCACTTTTCAAAAATTGTATCAGCACACGCTCACATACACATGTACAAAGCTGGCGTCCAAGTAAAAAGCATTGCCTTGGAGACCTTGGTTCACTGTGACTTGAAAAAGACTTTAGGGAGGGGCTTAAAGGTCAGTAGAATGATGTCATAAAGGTTTACAATGAAACGAAGGTAAATAATCCTACTAACATAACTAGTCACTACAACGAAAATACACAAAAATGCAGTAGATAAGGAGAAAAGGTGAAAGACCAAAAACAGAGGGGTGCTCAGTTCTGCAGACCCACCCCCCAGATGCAGTACCACAATCTACCAGTAGATGACAGTAACAGTATAGTGTTCTTCATATGCACTGCATTCCAGTTTGCATACTTAAACTGTGTGCTACAAATATGTACTTTTGAATGCATTACATTAACACACTGTGTATTGCGGTATGTTAACATTATAGGAACAGTTGTCCCAGAAATTAAAATGTACTCACCCTCAGGCCATCCTGATGGACTTTTTCACTGGAAAAAGCATTATTATGGATTATGGACTCATATTTTGAAGTGACAGTTTCAAGTTAAAATGTCTTGAATTTGTTTCTTACAAACATGCAGTTTTTTACTTCACAACAAATTAATTGATTGGATTGGATTTGTTTGGATTACTTGTAGATTATTTTGATGGTTTTATTAGCTGTTTGGACTATAATTCTGACGGCACCCATTCACTGCAGAGGATCCATTGGTAAGCAAGTGATGTAATGCTACATTTCTTCAAATCAGTTATGATGAAGAAACAAACTTGGATGGCCTGAGGATAAGTAAACTGTCATCAAATTTTCATTTTTGAACTTTTCTTTTAACATTTTGCAGAATTCTTTACCCTAAAATTCATAATTTAAAACGTTAAACTTAAAAAGCAGAAAGTGTAAAAATAGTGTGATAGTATTCAGCAAAACCTCTGACGTGCGAGGTATTGTGGTGATATCAGAATAAAAACATGCATGAATGTGTATTTTGAAAATCCACAGGAAAATTATATCATCCAATTACACTTTCTATTTTCAATGGAATATAATTTGGGATGCATAAATTTTCTCATCTTGCCAACTATATACAATGCATAGTATACAAACTAGGATGCAGACATACAAACCAGAATTCCATCATGGTGTTATAGTCAATCTTAGTCTTTATAGTTTCTAAATGCTATAAAGATGAAAAGCCAAAATGGGAATATTCAGGTTTCTGGGGGAATCTGAAACCATTTAGATCTTTGTATTGCGAGTTTAGAACAGTTAGAGATTTCAGTACCAGACGTGTATCACTCAACACAGTGATTTGCCAGAGTCACATTCATGGAACCTGAAATGAAGCCTGACAGGTTCTAGAACACTTGTGGTGCAAATGTTCTTTGATGCATTCTGATTCTAATGTGAAATGTCATGAAATATGAAATGTTCTAGAATACCGGTTTTCGTGGAATACTTTGAGAATGCTTCAGGGGTTTGTTCTTTTACCACCTACAACGAAAGAGCCAATTATTGTTCCTCCAGAGTCGTTTGCAGTAATTTTCCAGTGCACTTATATTTTACCCATACAAAGGGATCTTCTGATATATGAAATGTTTAGTTTCCTAGATGTTGGATAAAAAAATAAAAAAATGAATCAGTATGTATGCATCATAGTTAAAAAGAATGATGATCATTTTCAAATCAAAAAAGTTCAAATAGACACAAAAACGCTCTCATTCACACAGTCTCTTTGCAGTTTTGGGTTTTTGCAGTGTGTAAATATTCTCTTAATCAGTGGACGCATTTGTTGCACTATGGGAGTGTAACATAAGCACAGTGGTGTCCGAGTGTATGTGTGTGTGTCTCTCTTTTGCACTCAGAGTGTTGCAGTCTTTACCTTTTCTAGTATTTTTATTTTAGAATGTCAAAAAAAGAGTACAAATGAAAAGAGTATGCTTATTGTATCATTGTTTTTCTTTTGAATTATTTACAGAGTATGACAGAAATAAATACATATGTTTTTGCATATCGCTGTCGTATGTCTGGTCATTCAGGTCTCAAACTAATATGCTTTCCCAAAGTTGCATTAAATTGAGTAAAAACAGTAATATTGTAAAATGTCATTACGATTCAAAATAACTTTTCAATTTTAATATATTTTAAAATGCATTTTATTTGTGTGAGCTAAATTTTCAGCAGCCATTACTCCAGTCTTCAGTGTCACATGATCTTTCAGAAAACATTCTAATAAGCTGATTTTATGATTTGCTGCTCAATAAACATATTATTAATATTTATAACAGTTGTGGTTCTTAATATTTTTGCTGAAACTGATTTTTTTTCAGGATTCTTTGAAAAATATAAAGGTTTAAATGAACAACATTTAGGCCTATTTGAAATATAAATTTTTTGTAACATAAATGTTTATTGCCATATCTAATCAATTTACTGCATCCTTGCTGATTAAAAGTATTAATTTCTTTCAAAAGAAGAAAAAAAAACTTTAAACAGAGCATACATCATAACATTACACTCCCACAGCAGCCATGAAGAAATTATGTAAACCATGACTTTATCTGCTCCACTCTTAAGTTGTTCTTTTGTTTTAAATCTATATTTAGCCCAAATTCATGACATTTTAACACTGAAAATTATTCATATAATATCAATATCAACAAGCACGCTCTTAAAATCTACAAGGGTTCAATAAACTAATGCCACAGATAAATCATTGTAAGAAGTTATTTTTCACGAGTTCTCTATTAAACATATACATATCTGATGCTTAACAATAACAGTGGAAACAGGGCTAAAATTTATACATGCTAACAACAGAAATGTGGGAGAATCTACCAACCTTGTCTGGGCAAGAAATATTCCATATTTCATCCCTCCAGTCATGACCATATTCTAAGGTGACCAGATTTCTGAAATGAAAACCGGGGAAATTTCCTAGTTCAGTTGTCAAAATATCACTGAAATCTCACTTGTATGATCTATGAATTAAAAAAAAAAAAAAAAAAAAAAAAAAACGGGGACAATATGTTTTTGTATGTTTTGGTTTTTTAATTGTTGTGGGTTCCATATATTAATATCATAATTGATACAGTGGTGTTTGAGGATCAAACTTATTTTATATTTATTTTTTTTAATACAATTCACCAAAAATCACACTATGAAAAATAGTAAATAGTAAGCTAACTATTGCAAATAGCCAGGGTTGTAAAAAGTCCACTCCCTGGTAAGAGCATCACTAAACATGATTTATAATTAATTTAACACACAATGCTCATTTAAACACGTTTTGGAGATTTGTAACATTTAATTAAAAAAAGCTGTCATCCCTACCAAAACATGAATTGTATTTAAATTCTCATTACTGATTGTATTTGCACTCAGCCATTTTGTGCATTCAGCCAATATACTGCATAGCCAGCTAACAGACAGATCAAAATGGACAAATAATGATTTTTTTTTTCTTGAGGGGGAAGAAAGCAACTTTGCCACGTCAGTATGCTTCCTCAGATTTGATAGCAAACTTTTGATGCCAGAAATTTAGCTGAATAAAGTTATAACTGAAGTTGAAATGTGTGTGCTTGATGCGTGAAAACAAACCTCATTGGTTCTTTCACGTCAAAAACACAAGCTTCTGTTCACCATATTTAATGTGCATGAGATAAAATAAAAATGCAAAAAATGTAATGAGTACTTCTTAAGTTGAAATAAAATTGTAAAAAGTAGTTTTTTTCTTCATAAATGTAATCAAGTAAAAATACAAGTAATCAGTTTAAATTTTACTTGAATAAAGTACAAATACCCCAAAAATAATACTTAAGTACAGCAATCAAGTAAAATGGATCTTTTCTTTCCCTAATCAGGTTTATTATTTTGCATTTTAGGCTTATTTTGACCACAAAGCATGTGCTTTCTGCAAATGTAATTGTACAAGTGTAATTGATTAGTTTATTATTTTTTATATTATTCATAACAGAGTTGTGACGGCGGAAGTTTCAGGAATGTTTAATAGGCCTACTGTGTGCAACACAATCCCGCAACCTACATGTCTTGTTATACACTGCACACAAACAGCATTAATTTGTTTTAATATGTATATAACGCGGTCTCTTTTGATAACTGATGATAATAGCGCTCTGCTCTCGTCAGAGCTCTTCATGGCTACAGTAGCGGCGCGCGAGCAAGTAATCAACAGCGCCCTCTGCTGGTCAAAATAATCAGACATACTGTATGATTGCCAGCTGGCTTTTACAGGGGCATCAACACCGCCGAGATGCAACACAAGATGACGCTGTACTTTATCAAACCGCATTATTCTTTAACGTTAGAAGATATCGCCATAGTACAAATGCATGTGAAGTGCGATGTGTGTGCGCTAGTGAGAGTCCGTGCGTGCAGTCCGGTGCTGATATGACCACCAGGTGTAGGTTACACGGAAAATATCCTGTCAGCAATCACATACCAGCATGCACGTTAACAGCACACGCTTATTTCCCTCCACAGACCGAGTGTTTCCACTGGAAGTGCAGAAAGTGTGTGCGCAGTCCCATCAAATGCGCGAAAGTGCTGTTATTCTCTTTATAAGGGCATTCCTTCACTTACACCTCCACCAGGAGAACCTATTCATACATTCTTCCATATGTTACCTCTCTTTCTCATTCTCTCTTCCTTTCTTTTGCTTCTGACCTCTCTTTATCTGTTCACAGCAGGTCTGTCTCCATCCCTTTCTTCTATTATTCATCTCTCTTTCATTCATCACTCTCTCCATTTTTTACTCCAGCGTTCATACCCCCTCCCAAGTCCCCAAAAGCAACCCAAAAACCCCATGCGAGTGGAAAAAAGTGAGAGAGTTTGGGGCAACGTGAGGCAAGGGACCATTCCCCCCCACCAAACTTCAGTTCTACCCCTGAACCCACTGACCCCCTCATACCCGCCTCACACACACACACCCGGCAGATTAATCCAGGCATTTATCAGCCCAAATAGAGGCACAGATAATCATTCCACCCCCATGAGATCACCTCGCTACCACCCCTGCGAGTGTGTGTGGATGCATTTGTGTGTTTGTCTTCCCCTCGAAACTCAGAGCGCCACACAAAGGACACAGGAAAAGACATGACATCTCCCTAAAACAGAGCGCAGGGCCTCCAAATGAGCCTTAGACTCCTGTATGAGTCTGTAGAGAGAGACTATAGAACAAAGACGTGGCTTATTCACTGAGAGTTGCAGAATTCTGGGTGTCTTACAGCACAGAGACAATATGAAGACTCTGTCTGTATACTGCCTGGGTACAACATAATCTTACTTTTGTTTTCTAAATAAAAGATATTTATAACGAGCTAAATTTAATGTAAATGCAAAATTGCATCAGATGTTATTGAGACTATTCAGAGAAATAGTGTTTTGAGTAATATAGTGTATTTTGTCCTGTTGCATCTTGGTGACAAACTCTGTTTTGTCTCTATTTAATGTCATTGCTGTCAAAGAGAATAATTTAAAAAGAACTGAGATGAGTACGTGCAGGAATATTTCAGTAAAATTATTTGTTTATATAATAAATATGATGTTTTTAATTAAATTCATTTTAAATAATATCCACATTTGTATTTGTTTTTACAATTTATGATTTCTTTTATTTGTATTATAATTTATTGTTTAATAGATAATCTAAAATATGTATTATTTATATTATTAATATTTATTTTTAATATTTATATAAATTATTATATATGTATTATAATTAATAATACATTATAACCATAAACAGGCTATATTTATTTCACAATAAATCTGGACTTTAAACATTCACTTAAATTGACCTTTGGTTCTGAGAAGATGCCATGGTTAGCAATAAAATTCTTACATTTTAAGTGTTTTAAGTGTCCTTAAAAGTTTCAATTTAATGCTATTGCTGTCAAAGAAAAATTATTTAGATATTAAAGAGTAAGATATGAAATATTTTATAATTTTTATATATTTTTTTAATTGTATAATTTTTCATAATGCACTTTGTCTTTCCACCAGATCTTTCTTAATATTCTCATTCAGTCGTAAGATTTGTTGTAAGCATAAACCTTAGTGTTGCACTGTAACCTCATTAAATGCATGATTTTGCTTTTTTTATATTATGTAATATACAAAACACATAGTATATTTATAAAATGCAGAAAAATAATCTATATATTTTATTGAATATATTATTGTGTGATGCCCAGCACATTTCCCTGTGACATGGGTGCCATCTGTGCCTGAAAATATTTAATAGCCACATATGTTATGTTATGATGTATGCACACATATCTTTTTGTATTTTTTATTATTTTAAATATCCATTTATTTTGATTATTATTTAATATTTATTATTAAATTATATTTATTTTGATTTTATAAAATATTATAAAAACACAAATTCATTCATATTTATTATATTTATTTTATATTTATTTACTTTTTATTTGGCATTTATTGTAATAATTAACTTTAATCCTAACCATAAAATGCAGCTATTTCACACTAAAGTAAATTTGAACTTCAAACAGCCAATAAAATTTACCTTGGGACCGCTTGGTTTGCAACAAAATTAAATTTGAAGTGTCTTAAGTGTCTAAGTACTTTTTAACCCACTGTAGCCACTGATGTGAACTGCAAGTTGAGGAAGGACTATAAAACACATTAACTTTGGACAAAAGTCAGTGAGACAGTGAGCATGTGTGCTTGAAGAAAACGACTGAGAGAAACACTAAAGCTTTTACTTCCACACAAACAAGTCTCTCTGTCGCTCATAAACACAGACACTTAAAAACAAAAATACTTAGCATTACCAGCCAGAGGACTCAGTCCTCTGTAAGTCCTCTCTGTCATCTGCTGGCGAGCTCCCTGCCTCGACATCACATTTTATTAGACAAAGCTGACCCCCCCTCACACACACCACACACACACTCTGTTGAATGGTCTGTCTGTGCTTTGATCTGTTAGGCTGTCAGTGCCACTTGTCCAGGGTTATGGGTGGAAGTAATGACCACAGAGAGTTCACTCCAGGAAGGGCACCCCTCCGCCCCATCCACACACACTCACATCAGCGGGGTCATACAGGACAATGGGGTCGGCCCTACCACATCCACACACACACACACACACAGGCTTCCAAAACATGGAACTGACTCCCTATAAAAGAGGCTGCGGGCTGTGATGAGGAAACTCGTCAAACACTTCCAGATCCCACACCGAGCCTCTCTCAGTCACACACTCTCTTTATATCATTATTGCCAATAACTGATACAATGAATTTATACAATCTGTATGTTTTTGGCTTAATACTAAAGCTGGAATCTAGAATTGTCCATGCTTTCAGTGAAATCAGGAATGAAAACATGATAGGTAGAAAAGATGAACTGAAACAAAGTAATCCAATATGATTACAAAACACTAATATTGGCTAATACAATAATTTAAAAGTAATATGATGTTTCTAAATCAGTAATATTGATGATACAATCATAAAACAAAACTAATGTTAATCAACTAATATTGATCAATACCAATAATAAAGAACTCTAATATTAACAATATTGACAATAGCTAAAAAATACAGTAATACTGCTGATTTTTTTTTAAATATTGATATCATATTGATCAATAACATTAATATTGATCAATATGATGATTCTAGAACACTAATATTGACCAATACTATGATTTAAAAATGCTTATTTTGACTGATTCAGTAATTAATATTGACCAAATGCAGAAACACTCATTTAGTCCAATACAAATTGTTTTAAAAAGCACTAAAACTGACCAATATAATAATTTAATAAAAACACAAATATTGACAAATATGAAATTTAATACCAATAATTTAAAAAACATTAAAATTAACAAAGACATTAATTAAAAACACACAACACTGCACAAAATGGAAAATGGAAAAAATATTAATATTGATTTGTACAATTATTAAAATATAGAACAGACACAAATATTGACCAATACCAATTATAAAAAACTAAAACAGCCAGATAAATACAAACCTAAAAACGTAAATACTGACCAATGTGTTATTTAAAAATAAATAAATAAATAATAATATTGAAAAATAGCTACCCATAATTGTGAAAAGCGGTAATATTGACATATACATTCATAAAAAACACCACTACTGAACAAAATGGAAAATTAAAAACAGTATTTATTATTAAAATATAAAACAAACAAATATTGACCAATACTAATTATTTTAAAAAAAACACACACATAAAAATGATAGACTGATAAATATTTTAAAAAGACATACTGACCAATATGATAATTAAAAAAAGAGTAAGACTGACTAATACAGATACTTTTAAAAAGTACTAATTCTGACAAATACATTAAATTAAAAAAAAAAAAATCTAATATCGAACAATATAAAAAATACGGATTTAAAAAGCACTAATGCTGAATACTGATCAATAACTGAATGAATGAATGAATGAATGAATGAATGAAACACTCATTGACCAATAGTACTATGGTCATCGATATTTCATGTTTCTCTTCTCTTCGACTTTTGATAGCAGTGCAGTTTGTCTAAAGACACTTTCTCTCAGGAGAAAGATCTAAGCAGGAGACTTCAGCAACTGCTGTCACAGAGAAACAACTGAGATATCAAACATTTCTTTTCTCTGGGACTCCGGGACTTTCTCGTCTCTTTCTTTGTGACCTTCTTATGTTCAACAAGGAATATCTATTTCAACTAACATCCTTTCTTCAGTCCTCAGCTTTTCCCATGGTCAAAATCTTCTTACATTTGTCCTCAAAAGCTCTGTGATTCATGTGCTGAATTACAGATATTAGAAAACACAGACACACCTTCACAAACACACATAAATTATGTGTTCCTGGACTTTCCGTTTCGGTCACACATACACACACCCACCGGTTGGATGCTCTAAAGTAGTGTGCGTTATGTAAGAGCGTGTGTGTGTATGTAGGTCAGTTGTAGCCCGTCTCCACACGGCGTCAGACTGTGTAATGAGTCCTGCTGTTCTGTCTGTACTGGGCATTACATCATCCCAAGCTAAGCGGCCACACACAAACAGCTCTCAAAACAGACTTGCTCATGTCTGCTGCACGTTTGTATGTCCAGTAAACAGGACGGCACTTGTTGTTTTACCATTGAAAGAGTGACGCTTGCTCTCGGGCCGCGATTGGTGATTACACCGTGACGCACAATGACACACAGTCATACCGCATGGGTTTATGTGTATGTATTTGTATGAATCCATAAATTAAGGTTGTTTTTTGTGTTTGCCCATGCATGTCTTTGTGTGTGTGGCTGCTTTGAAGCAAAACACTTGAAAATGAATGTCAGAATTAGGGTCAGGGTTCAGAGGTCATAGGTGATGGAGTACGGCAGGTCTTTGATAGATGTTTCTATTTGAATCACCATGTGAAAATGCAGAGGAACTCACACATCCATCCACACACACTTTAACATTCTTTTCCCATGCTTTCATTGTGGAAGAAAATCACTTACAGTTTTTTTCAATTGTTTACACGCAATTTTGAAAACCGGGTTCTTTTTTTCAAAATATAATCACAATTATCCAAACACCACACTCAATTTGCATAATTCCTAGATTGTTTGCAAAATGACACTTAAGTCAAAACATACACATATTTGTGAAAAAGCTATTAGTTTTCATTTAACCAACACAGTCCTCAGTGGTCAGACACTATTGCAGCCAGTTTCACACTGTTGTGATAAATAAACACATTTGTAAAAAAACTAATTTTACGAAATAGCATGTGCTAGATTTTTAGCCAGACATTGTTATGTAAGGGATAATTTAGATGGGAAAAAAAAAAAAAAGACAAACCCACAACATTCTTCATGATTAGTTTGAGATATAGGGAGAATGTACACAAATAGGCCTACTATAAACTTACCAAGCACTGCACAACACTGATGCTGCAGACTGAATATTTCAAGTATTTATTTCAATACTTACAGTATTTCTTACCATAATCAGTTACAGTAATCAACCAACAATGAAATCAATGAAACAAATAAAATCTGTAGACAAATAAAAATTACTGCATGAAGTACATACACTTTGACTCTGAAGAAAAACTACTGTAAAAGCAACAAGAATACTGTAACTATTCATCATCTCTCCGTCTGGCTGGATCAGGCCATAAGATTTCATCCACATCACAGGCTATGTCTTCATTGACAAGGCACCGTTGGAAGAATCGCCTCGTGTGACGAATCCACCCCTGCACAGAAGCTGCTTCGATATGATCACAGACCTGCTCCATGGCCTGAATGAGGGGCAAATGGTCATAGGGCCACAGGTTGTATACCTTCCACCGCCATGCTGAGAAAAAAAACCAAAAAAAAAACCCTCTTCTATTGGATTCAGGAAAGGGGAGTATGGGGGAAGGTATAAGACTTCAAATTCAGGGTGCTCATGGAACCAGTTCTGGACCAGAGCAGCCCGATGGAATGAGACATTGCCCCAAACGACAATGTACCGCATCTGGTCCACTTGGTTTAATGCTGTGACAATCTTGTGCAATCTGTGAAGAAATGCAAGTATTAGATTTGCATTATAGGGTCCCAGATTTGCATGGTGGTGGAGGACCCCATTTTGTGTAATAGCAGCGCAAAGGGTGGTGTTACCCCCTCGCTGCCCTGGCACATTGGTGATTGCCCTATGTCCAATTACATTTCTCCCACTTCTTGTTTTCGCAAGGTTAAATCCAGCCTCATCCACATATATAAATTCATGTTGAATTTCTGCAGCATCCATTTGCAAGACTCTCTGAAACACAGTAAAAGACAATAGGATGCTATTCAATATCTACTGCACAGTATTTTTTTGTGCCAGAACATTATGAGCAGTGCACAATACCACACCATAGTAAGATGAACAATACATACCTCCACATACTCATTGCGCAGATGTTTCACTCTCTGAATTTGTCAAATGGTACCCGATACAGCTGCTTCATGTATATTTGATTTTTCTTGAGGATTCGACCTAATGTTGACAGAGAGACTCGTTGGATGTTATTGAAAATATGGTCATTATTGATGATATTGGCTTGGATTTCTCACAGCCTAATACAATTATTGGTCAAAACTATGTTCACAATGGCGGCCTCTTGTGCACGAGTGAACATAGGGCCCCTTCCACCTTGGTGTCCTCGACCCTCAATCCTATGTAAAAAAAAAAAAAAAAAAAAAAAAAAAAAAAAAATATTAATAATAATATAAATAAATTATATACATATAAATAATACACATGCAGCCTACTGTCAAATGTCACAGTAAACAATATTGATAAGTACAGCAAGCTTCAGTTTCAATGTACTGTGTGGTTAGCTTACCTGTTTTCTCGATGAAATGTCCGAATTACTGACACAACAGTATTTCTGCTGAGATTTGGTTGAACTCTTTGTCCAGCTTCCATCAGTGTCAGTCCATGGTTGATAACATGGTCAATAAGTGTTGCACGGATTTCTTGAGTCAAATTTGGTCCTCGTCTTCTTTGTTCGGGTTCTATCAACTCTTCAAGTCCTTCTCTACCTCTTCCTCTACCTAGGCCTCTTCCTCTATCTCCTTCTCCTCTTCCTCTACCTAGGCCTCTTCCTCTATCTCCTTCTCCTCTTCCTCTACCTAGGCCTCTTCCTCTATCTCCTTCTCCTCTTCCTCTACCTAGGCCTCTTCCTCTATCTCCTTCTCCTCTTCCTCTACCTCCTTCATTTCCTCTTTGAGCTCCCCCTCTCATTCTGTGGAAATTTTTATTTTAGTGTGTAAACAATCGTAAAAAACTGTAATAGACAGTTTCATATAATTGGCAGCAGTCAAACTCTTTTTTAAAAAATATCATTTGCTTGCTTGTTTGATTGTTAAATATTTTTTAACGATTTTAAGGTGCTGTATGCATTTTCTGACATATTAGAGGCATCAATAGTCCCACCCCATATATATATATATATATATATATATATTTATATATTATGGTATCCCAGTAGTGCACAACATAACGAAATTGCCACAACACAATTCATAGGACTAATTTCGTTGTGTTGTGCTAATTTTGTTGTGTTGTGGCTTGTTTCCATTGTATTGCGACTTGTTTCTGTTGTATTGTGCTAATTTTGTTGTTGCAACTTGTTTTCGTTGTGTTGTGACTTGTTTTCATTGTGTTGCAGCTTGTTTTCGTTGTGTTGCAACTTGTCTTAGTTGTGTTGCCGCTTGTTTTCATTGTGTTGTGACTTGTTTCCGCTGTGTTGTGCTAATTTTGTTGTGTTACGATTTGTTTTCATTGTATTACGACTTGTATTCATTGTGCTGTGCTAATTTCATTGTGTTGCAACTTGTTTTCGTTGTGTTGCGACTTGTTTTCATTGTGTTGTGCTAATTTCGTTGTGTTGCAAATTGTTTTTGTTGTGTTGTGCTAATTTCGTTGTGTTGCAACTTGTTTCCGTTGTGTTGCAACTTGTTATCGTTGTGTTGTGGCTTGTTTCTGTTGTGTTTTGCACTACTGGGCCACCATTATTAAAATAACAATTAATAACAATTCATTAAAGTAAATAACAATTAATTAAAAAATTAATACAATTAATTAGATTAGATTATTAGAATAAAAAATTAATTTAAAAAACTACTTTTTGTATTTTATCTGTTTTTGAGAACGACACAATTAGCTTGACACAATTTTTGCCATGTATTCTCTCAGGCAACAGTGTGTGCGAGGGAGAGTGTGAGAGCAGAGGTGCGCTTGTACGGAAAGCCCTTATATGGCCATGGAATGGATGTGTTTTATGCAAATTACTAACTTTCTCATCTAAAAAATAATGTGGATTCTTTTTTAGAATGACGGTAAGAAAACATCTTTATTAATCTGTATGTAATCTGTATGTCCGTGCACCACCTGTTGCTTGAGAAGTTTTTAGCACGCATACGCTAATTTTGTGAGATTATTAGTGAATGAATTAAATAGTTTTTTTTTTTAATGTTTTTACTTACAGTTTCAATGTACAAATCCATGAAATGAAGTGAATTGCACATGAAAACATAACAAATAATAACAAATATAGCCTATACACATAACTAAATTTTCAGTAATCATCTGTATTGCACATACGCTTTCTCAAACTCACATGCTTCGAACAGTATAAAAAATAAATAAATAAATAAATAAATAATACATCTTTAAATCTTTAAATCTAAGCAAAAATTCAAACATTTCCATTCTTAAAAGAAAATTTGACCATAAAAATGAAAAACTGCTGAAAATGTACTCACCCTCATGTCATCCAAGATGTAGATGAGTTTGTTTCTTCGTCAGAACAGATTTGGAGAAATTTAGCATTACATCACTTGCTTTGAAAAAGTCGTCTCGTCTCAATCAGGAGAGAAATATGCACAGATCAAGCACCGCTTACAAGCATAAACAGTCTAAAACAGTCTAGTTTTTGACAAATATGTTGGTGGATTTTGATTTGCAGAGGATGGACTTGTACACTAGTGGAAGCGTTATTATGGATTATGGACTCGTATTTTAGCTGAAAGTGACGGTTTAATGTTAAAAACGTCTTGATGGATTTGTTTATTACAAACATGCAGCTTTTCACTTCAAATTTTCATTTTTGGGTGAACTATCCTTCAAACATTTAAGGGGCGTTATAAAATGAATCAATGTTTTAAAATGCACTTTTGAAGAAGAAGGAGAAAAAAAGCACACAAGCACTTGTGTGGGCCCACTAATAAGTCATGATGGCAAACAGCAGTATTTATTAACAGTACTTAACAATATTTATATAACTGCCTGAGTAAAGAAACATAGTGAAATCATTGTGTTTCTAGTCATTTGCTGACCGTATCCCTCCATGGGCCGCAGTCCTGCATGTATTAGTCCATTTATTGAATTCTAACTGTGAGTTTGTTTTTGAGTGGACATATGAGTGTGTGTGTGTACGTGCTGGAGGAAGTGTCTCCACCAGGAACGTGTTAAAGGGTTAAAGAGCCAGACTGTGTTGTTGGCATGGAGGTTGTCATGGTAACAGGAGTGGAATGTTGAGACCCACCGTCCCTGGTGGGGCCGCACTCAGAGCAGCCATTTGTGTGGGTGTATGTGTGTGTGTGTGTGTGTGTGTGTGTGTGTGTGTATGCTACTGAAGTGCGCAGGCCAGGGGTAACACATGCCTGGCGGTCGTCCTGGAAATCGTCCCACCATCCCGAAAGACTCCCGAAGGACTTAAACACACATAGACATTGATATTGCATTCACAGAACATATACACTTACAGTTTAAGAAAGAAGGTATATTGACTATTTCCTTTTCTATATACCTTTCTTGAGAGGATTAAACAGACATTACTTACAATGTTGAAACATACGCAGAATTCTGCAGAAAGTTCTGCAGAGAGTTTAATGCCCAGTACTAAGAAGTTTTGCTATGTACCATTGTTATTTTAGTATCATTGATATACTAATATAGTTTTTCTTAATATTTTGAATGCAATTTTATTTTTCTATTCTGTGTTTCAGTTTAATTTGTTAATTTCTTTAGTAATTTTGCTGTGCTTTTGTCATTAGTTTTTATTTTTTGTCAAATAATGTCCATATAGTTTTGAATTTTAGTATATTTAGATTTAGTTATTTTAGTACTGTAACAAAACCCAGAGGATATCATACTGTATGAATAATGTTATTAAAATTTGATCTATAATCTCTTTTTTTTTTTCCAAAGGCAAACTATCATTCATTGAGTGAAGAGAAATGTTTGCATACTTTATATGACTGGATTTTGATTTTCTTTTGATTTGAAATGAGTTTATGCAAACATTTCTATTCCAATTAAAAATCATATTCACATCTTTAACATATGTTGAACATTATTTTGAATGTCACAAATCAATTTTCCATATACCGCAGAATGGTAGTTATACATAATGCAACTATTATGAATTTTAACATGAAAATGGCATTCAGAAACATGGGTAAATAGAAAACAAATATATCAAGGATACCCTCATACTGAAACAAAAGAATAACCTTAATATATTTACATACAACTGTAAAACATTCACCAAGTTCAAGTCAACCGCATTACTCTGGCAACATTGTTGTTTGCTCTATTCTTTGTACAAGCTCCTCCTTTCCCTGAGGGTACCATTAAACGTTTCCCTGTTCTTTCTTGTTCTCATGACACCTTTTTACCTGTCATGAGCAGAAGAGATTGAACTGAGAATTGCTATAGACATGCACTGCGTGGAGGGGAATGTACAGTGGGTACGGAAAGTATTCAGACCCCCTTAAATTTTTCACTCTTTGTTATATTGCAGCCATTTGCTAAAATCATTTAAGTTCATTTTTTTTCCTCATTAATGTACACACAGCACCCCATATTGACAGGAAAACACAGAATTGTTGACATTTTTGCAGATTTATTAAAAAAGAAAAACTGAAATATCACATGGTCCTAAGTATTCAGACCCTTTGCTGTGACGCTCATATATTTAACTCAGGTGCTGTCCATTTCTTCTGATCATCCTTGAGATGGTTCTACACCTTCATTTGAGTCCAGCTGTGTTTGATTATACTGATTGGACTTGATTAGGAAAGCCACACACCTGTCTATATAAGACCTTACAGCTCACAGTGCATGTCAGAGCAAATGAGAATCATGAGGTCAAAGGAACTGCCTGAAGAGCTCAGAGACAGAATTGTGGCAAGGCACAGATCTGGCCAAGGTTACAAAAAAATTTCTGCTGCACTTAAGGTTCCTAAGAGCACAGTGGCCTCCATAATCCTTAAATGGAAGACGTTTGGGACGACCAGAACCCTTCCTAGAGCTGGCCGTCCGGCCAAACTGAGCTATCGGGGGAGAAGAGCCTTGGTGAGAGAGGTAAAGAAGAACCCAAAGATCACTGTGGCTGAGCTCCAGAGATGCAGTCGGGAGATGGGAGAAAGTTGTAGAAAGTCAACCATCACTGTAGCCCTTCACCAGTCGGGGCTTTATGGCAGAGTAGCCCGACGGAAGCCTCTCCTCAGTGCAAGACACATGAAAGCCCGCATGAAGGACTCCAAGATGGTGAGAAATAAGATTCTCTGGTCTGATGAGACCAAGATAGAACTTTTTGGCCTTAATTCTAAGCGGTATGTGTGGAGAAAACCAGGCACTGCTCATCACCTCTCCAATACAGTCCCAACAGTGAAGCATGGTGGTGGCAGCATCATGCTGTGGGGGTGTTTTTCAGCTGCAGGGACAGGACGACTGGTTGCAACCGAGGGAAAGATGAATGCGGCCAAGTAGAGGGATATCCTGGACGAAAACCTTCTCCATAGTGCTCAGGACCTCAGACTGGGCCGAAGGTTTACCTTCCAACAAGACAATGACCCTAAGCACACAGCTAAAATAACGAAGGAGTGGCTTCACAACAACTCCGTGACTGTTCTTGAATGGCCCAGCCAGAGCCCTGACTTAAACCCAATTGAGCATCTCTGGAGAGACCTAAAAATGCCTGTCCACCAACGTTTACCATCCAACCTGACAGAACTGGAGAGGATCTGCAAGGAGGAATGGCAGAGGATCCCCAAATCCAGGTGTGAAAAACTTGTTGCATCTTTCCCAAAAAGACTCATGGCTGTATTAGATCAAAAGGGTGCTCCTACTAAATACTGAGCAAAGGGTCTGAATACTTAGGACCATGTGATATTTCAGTTTTTCTTTTTTAATAAATCTGCAAAAATGTCAACAATTCTGTGTTTTTCTGTCAATATGGGGTGCTGTGTGTACATTGAGGAAAAAAAATGAACTTTAGCAAATGGCTGCAATATAACAGAGTGAAAAATTTAAGGGGGTCTGAATACTTTCCGTACCCACTGTAGAATAAGCATGATTATTGGGTTTTAAATTAGATTAAATTAAATTATTATTGGGTGTCAAACCCAATGAAATCAAAAAATGGTTTTATTTTGTGGTGTTTAGACCTTGTTTTCAAGAACATTTAGACCTCATCTGTTAGCTTGGAGGTCATCTGTATGTTAGTGTAGTCTTAAAAAGTTGTCAAAATAAAAGCTTAGCACATACATACGCATGCAAAATTGACAGTCTTTGTCTTCCAAGAAAAATGGACCAAAATATTGTTCATTCTTGTTCACAAAGGGTACAAATATTTTTCCAATGGAATGTTCTCTAGAACACTAGCATCAGAAAGGACATGCTTTTTGATATATCCCATCCCAACTTTCTGTTTTAATAGGAAATAGGCACAAGAAAGAAATTAAGTAAATAAAAATAAATGTTTGTGTGTGTGCTCATGCTCACCAAGACTGCATATTTGATCAAAAATACAATAAAAATAGTAATATTGTGAAATATTATTAAAATGTAAAATAGCAGTTTTCTATTTGAGTATATTTTAAAATGTAATTAATTCCTGTGATGCAAAGCTGAATTTTCAGCATCATTACTCCAATCTTCAGTGTCACACACTGTAAAAGAAAAAAGTTGAGCCAACTTAAAATTTTAAGGCAACCAGCTTCAGTAGATTTTTGAGTTTGCTCAACTTAGTTTTGTTGGAGATTCTCAAATTTTTGTTGTAGAAACTTAAAACGACAAGTTGAGAACTCAAAAATCTGCTGAAGCTGGTTGCCTTAAAATTTTAAGTTGGCTCAACTTTTTTTTTTTTTTTTTACAGTGCATGATCCTACAGAAATCAATCTAATATGCTGATTTGCTGATCAAGAAACATTTCTAATTATCATCAATGTTGAAAACAGTTGTGCTACATAATATTTTTGTGGAAATCCAATTTTAAGGATTATTTGATGAATAGAAGTTCAAAACAACATGATTTTGAAATATACATATTTGTAACACTATAGAAATCTTCACTATCAGTTTTGATCAATTTAATAGATCCTTGCTGAATAAAAGTATTCATTTCTTAAAAAAAAAAAAGAAAGAAATCTCACTGACCGCAAACGTTTGAATAGTAGTGCATATACTGTATTATAAAACTGATCTAAATATTTTTCCTGTAATAATTTACATACTATTTACATGCTGATTTAGCTCATGAAACTAAACCCAGTGTATGAAACTAAATCTTGCTGAAGTGTTTTGCGAGAGTGTGATATATAAAAGCATAGCTTCTGCTGGCCTGGCTTACCCATCAGTGACTCAAATTACCCTCATGCAGTTTGACCACAGCCGTCAATCAAATATACCCACATGCTTATACTAAAATTCCCATCTCTTTCTCTGTCACACACACACATACTGAGGTGTGGAATGTGGCTTGTGATCAGATCAAAGACTTTACACTCTCGCTCAACAACACACACTACAGTGCTGTATGTGTTTGCTCTGTACTTTCTAACATCATGACCTAGAGAACGCAAAGGTCAGTAGGTCACACCACACCCCAGATCCGTTATACAACACATGTTTATCAGAGCATGTGTGTATATTAGTTCATGAAATGTCAAAGGCAGTGTAACATATCCCAAATGTCACTGTGTGTGTGTATATGTTTATCTTTGAAGGCTGAGACTCAATGTTAAAGTAATATTTAGCTAATGATATACAGCAACCATAGTGCCAAGAATAACAGTGTGCTACATATGCTTTGATTTCACTCTCATGCCTCACTTAATTAAAGCATCTTAATGACATCACTAGGGCGCAGACTTATAATGCGGCTCTGTTGCGTCATAACTAGAAAGGCAGCAACATGTTCTCTTCTGGTTTTGTAACGTTTAACGGTGGCTACTTATGCCTGTGTATACTGTAATATAAACAAACCTAGCTTATGATTCAATCCAACGTCATTATATGAGTTACATAACTGACGCATGCACCAAACACAAATGGTTGAGAACATGCAGATTTTGTTTTTAGCTCCAACTATTACAGATGCTTCATTTCTCTCGCCCTTGCTTTCTGTAAGCTATTGTGATTTATTGTGTCTTGAGACTTGGGATTCTTAAGGAGTTACAACAGCTTCTGTCTGTGACATTCACCCCTCTTTCTCCCTCTGACAATTTCTCTTTGTTCAAGACTGAATCTTAATACAAAAATATCTATACCGGTAGTAGTAGTATTTACTTATATTCCAGTGAATGAAAACACAGGCGTAAAGACAAGCCAAGTATTTCCCATACAATGGTAATCGTGGTAAAAATATTTTCTGCACTTGTTACATTGTTGAGGCAACCTGATTCAGAACTGCTTCAGATGTTGCATCAATTAAAGATGGTCTATGCTTTTATCAAACTTAAAGGGATAGTTCACCCAAAAATGAAAATTCTATTATTAATTACTCACCCTCATGTCGTTCCAAACCCGTAAGACCTTCGTTCATCTTTGGAACACAGATTAAGATATTTTTGATAAATCTGAGAGCTTTCTGACCCTGCATAGACAGCAAAGCAACTACCATGTTCAAGGCCCAGAAAGGTAGTAAGGACATCGTTAAAAAAGTCCATGTGACATCAGTGTTTCAACCTTAATTTTATGAAGCTACGAGAATACTTTTTTTGTGCAAAGAAAACAAAAATAACGACTTTATTCAACAATTCTTCTCTTCTGTGTCAGTCTCTGTCAGTATTCTCATAGCTTCATAAAATTACAGTTGAAACACTGTCACATGGACTATTTTAACGATTTCCTCACTACACTTAAAAAAAAATGCTACTAAATTTTTTTTAAGGTAAGCAGTCGCAAACAATTTATTTTAGCTACATTTAATTAAAAAAAAAATGTTGAAAGTTAGTCAAATAAATGTGTTTATTTAAATGTAGCTAAAATAAATTGACTGCAACCACTTACCTTAAAAAAAATTAGTAAATTCAATGAATCATTTTTTTCAGTGTACCTTTCTAGGCCTTGAACGTGTCAGTTACATGCTGCAGGGTCAGAAAGCTCTCAGATTTCATCAAAAATATCTTAATTTGTGTTCCGAAGATGAACGAAGGTCTCACGGGTTTAGAACGACATGAGGGTGAGTAATTAATGACAGAATTTTCATTTTTGGGTGAACTGTCCCTTTAATATAGGTCCTCCATACTCAATAATAATAATAATAATTTACTTGTGAATCCAAGTCCAAGTAAGCTTGCATTTTACATTCATTTTAGCATTAATATTACATACAAATGTTTTCCCTAGTTTGTCTAACTTGCAAACTGAGGTTATATAAAAGGTATATACACAGTGTGCTTAAAAGGTTAAAGGTTACTTTTATACACCAAAACAAGTTATATGCATCTGCTTACTGTCAGTGACTCGTCACGCTGTTGCATCCAATGTAGACAGTATCACTGATTATTGAGGAAGATACAAAAGATCTCTTGTCTGTATTAATGTATTAAACATGCTGTATACGGTCACATCTTATTCTTAACAGGCTATGGTTCAGTAATGGAGCCGTAACCGTCGAGGACTTCACTGGTATTTCTACTGCAGCACAAACACATTCACACAGATGATTTATTGTGCGCATGGCTTAAACTGACTTGGCACCCTGTGTGCCCGGTAAATCTCAATAGCTCACAACCGCTGAGGAATCCTTTGACGTTACAGAGCTCAGAGAGGAAGTCCTGTGAGGACAGAAGGTCTTGGGTATTAGCAGCAATACAATGTTCTTTCAATGACCCTTAACCAACTAAGAGATAAACACATAACAGCCTTATCAAAAAAGGTTTGCTATAAATTTCAAATGTGAAGCCGAGAGATATAACTCAGTTATGCGAGAAAACAAATATCATGTGTGAGTCTGAGTGTATAGAATTGCATACTGTGTACTAGTGTTCTTTCGCACAGTTCGTTTCAAAGAACTGGCTCAAAGAATCGATTCACCAGTTTGTTCACGTAATTACACAAAGACATCAAATAGCATGGTACTACTCTGATTTTCATTGCACCATGGTAACTCCAGTATTAGTCTTAATCAACTCACCTTTTTGCATAAATCATGAGAAACCATAAAGAAGCTAGTTCATATAGTTCACTAAAAAGTACCGGTTCAAAAGAACCGGAATTCAGTATTGTGTGTTTCTGCAGTATCTAGTATGCATATTGTGCATTCATGCTATTTTTTTTGTATGCAAAGACAACTTACATTTCTTTGTGATGGACTACCATGACATAATTTATTGAGATTATTCAAAATTAGACAAAAAAAAAAAATCTAGATAATAACTTCTTGTCACATGTCATGTGACAACTAGTCTAATTGGCATATTAATGTTTGGAATGTTTATCATTGCATAAAAACACACTGTTTCACAAATATGTTTAAATATGGCTAATATGGTTGGAGTCATAATTCATCTATTGCATCCGCAATGTTTACTCACTGGGCTCAAACAAATAAATAAATAAATAAAAACCTGAGTTTCCCATTCATAATCACAGCTAATAGCCTATGATATAAAATATGCATAATAATATATAATATGGATCAAGTAATATAATAATCATGCTACTTCGTTTGACTACAGTGAGAAACATTTTTATTCAAAAGTAGATAAAAATGTAGAAAAAATTAATGAGTGCACAGGTCAGGTTTATTGCTGCATAAAACATGCATTTTACATGCTATTTAAAAAAAAAAAAAAACAGCATAGAGTTTATATTGTGCTGTACAACAATATTTCATTCTTTCAAAACTTGAAACTTGAATGACCTCTGTGTGCAGTTGCCTTTTCATCCCTCATTATGAAAGAAATTGGCTAATATGTCATACAGCAGGGGTTTGAGGTCAGATGAGTCTTTAGCTTCACACAGGATATCTTGGATTAAGCTGGATCGTTTTGTTTCTCTGACCCTGAAAGGTGAAAGAACATCCCGTCTCTAGCAAATAAGTATCTTCTCAAACCCTGTCCTCATCAGTGCGATACATCACCTTTTCAGACTACGCACTAATCCAGTGTTTACGACTTGGGCTGAATGCTCGCATTCTACGGCGTATCCCTTACCTAATCTGAGTCACACACGCTGAAACTGAATTACCCTCGAAACGTCCCACGTCCTGCTTCAGATGAGCACCACATGACCGCTGCAGTATTTTTGGACTGTTTGTACCCAAAACGCTCCTGATTAGGATCCGAGTTCACTGAGCTATATTTAGAGGCAAGCACACAGAAAAGGGAGTTTGAGTCAAAGATCACGTACGGGTTGAGGGAAAACAACACTGAGCGAAAGGAACTTCGTGACCCACCCCTCCTCTTCCAAAACCACATCTAACGTCCATTCAGAGAATTTTGGTGTGTGCGCAGCTGTTTCAACTGTATGTATCAAAATGGTTTAAAACGCTTGACAGTGAGGCTCGGCTTCCAACCAAAATTGTTTTTGTTCCCGCTATTGAAGTGTGCTTTAAAACTAGCGGAGGCCTGCCTCTAAATACGTCTGATTATTCCGAAGTTTCATGTGGCTGCAAACCGATCGCTCTAAACGTTTTGATTTTTAAAGCTAGCTAGGAAGCTAGCTGTCAGTGCAGGGATCGGGCCGCTAACTCAAAGCTTAATGACTGTTTATCAGTGGTTTCGGCCTTACTGTTAATGAAAGGGTGGCCTACCACCTCAAGAGCCTTGTCATCTCCTCTTGGCCTCTGATAAAAGCACCCGATTCGCTGGGCTTTGATAATTTTACCCTAAAAAGCTAAAATGTAGGACTTGGCAGTCAAAGAAGCTGCACAACAGACTTTGTCAGACCACTTGTTGTGCCTTCAGGCTTGAAAGGCGTTTTAAGAGGCCAGATACAGAGGCTGAATTAATGGTGCGTTTGTGTCGAGCCTCTGAGGTGACCCACCGACTTACTGGAACTGGTTTTCCCCCTTTCACGTTTAATTAGCAATTAGCACATTGGGAATTCTTTGGAATTTTGATCCGATGTGCAATTATGTGAAGCCCGACCATGAAACGGTCAGTTGGTGGTAGACAGACGTAAGCATGCAAGCGTACGGTGTGCACATTCTCCCCTCTGTCTGAGTTCAGCGCTACCCTTCTCAGAGTCAGATAAGGACACATCTGCTGAGTATTATCCCTGAGACTGCCGTGGGGCCCCTTTATACATCAACCCCTCACATACTGCACACACACATACATGTACACATGCACACACCCCCTCATGGTTTTCTTCCACACTTCCAGTCTTTGTTTTCTACATTTATTTTCTGCTTTCAATGCATCGTTCTTTTAGCCCTGTTTTTTGATTATCCGATCTTTTTCAAGTTAGCTACCTTTTCTCTGCTACTTGTTATTCTTCACTCATATCTCCAGCCTCCAGGCCTGGATGCCCAGAATAGTCCTGGCCCACCCAAACATGAGTTTGACCCACCTTGACAACCACTTACAGGAGGTACTGTACTGGTCGCACCATGGTTCAATGAAAAAAATGAGTAGTACCATGGTCTTTTTGTCTTTTATACATTTTCCTCAGTTATCTTCACTTGCTGAGTTCTCCTACTTCCTACTAGCCTTTTTTGCATACTTATCCATACCCATCTGAATCCCTCCTGTTGCATATTAGATGGACTCATTCTTACATTAAACTCAATAAATAAAAAAATAAGTGGTAAATATGACCATAAATTAGCAAGTTAGCATTCCCATTTATCTCAATGGCAGTATGTGATTTGAAATATGCCATCTCTGCACATGGGAGTTTAGCTGCCAGGTATTTTTAAGCCATAAATGTCATGTACAAAGTCCATTTAGCAATTTTAGCATTTAGCAATAGCCCTCTAAAAAATCATTGGTCAAAAATATTATGCTTTCAAAACAACATATTCTGCCACTAGTGATTTTGAATTGCTGCCGAAAGAGAAAGACTGGTCACAATTAGTTATTCTTATGGAGTTTAATTAATTATGTTTATTGAGGTTAGAATGTAAAAAAATAAAATAAATAAATAAATAAATAAAAAATATACCAGTGTTGTCATTGCTAACTAAAACTATTTAAAAATATTTTTGATAATTTAAATAAAGCTGAAAAAAATACAAAAATAAATATAAGATGAAAAAAAAATTACTTGAAAAACACTTGAAAAATGTTGCCATTTTAGGTGGCATAAATTTAAGCTTAAATACTAAATCTGAATTAAATATAAATTAAAGCTAAATAAAAAGCTAAAAGCTAAAGTAACAAATAAAAATGACAAAATAACATAAAATTAAACTAAAATTAAAATAAAAAAAGATAAAAAGATACACACTAACAGAAAAACACTCTGACTCTTTCCGTTAGAGAGTGTAAACTTACACAGCTGATATCTTATACGAGTGCTTTGTGTTTATCTGCTGGATAATACAAAGCTAAACAGAAAGATGATTTTGACTGTGTTTAGTTTAACAGCTGAGACCCTCTGCTCTCCAAGTGCTTTAAAACCCGCTGTTTCTGTGGATTCTGCAGAGTAAGTGTGATGGACATTAAACTTTACCACAGCAAAGAGAGATCCGATTATACCACCCAACAACAAAGACAACACTGAGAATGTCCACTTTAAAAAAGCCATTGTGTGTCTGCATGTTCTGGTATTGGACCTCTGTCATTCTATCTGCCTAATGAGAGACCATGACTACATTCCTGTCAGTCAGCTATCTGGTTACCTATAAACACTTTATGAACCAGGTGTGTGTGTCTGTGAGGAGGAGGGGGTTTAAAGACTTTAAAAGCTTGCTTTGTTACTACATGTCAGCTTTATTGTTTCAATATTACTCATTGTCCTTTGTCAAACGTTTTTAGCTGAACTTTTAAATCAGTTTGGGCCATTAGCCATCCTGTGCTACAAAAATAAATGATACCTCAAATCACGCAGCATGTTGAGGTGAGGTGTGCTTTTATCGTTTTAGAGATTAGACTTGTGATGTTTCACTTAGATGATGACAAAACACACTTAAAATAAAGCTTGGGCCCGAGCATTATCATTACCTAATCTAATATCATTATTTATTTTTAAAACATATGTGTAAGTATGCATGTATAAGCATATTATATTAGTACTGTAGGGTTGGTAAAGTGTTTTTGAGAAACGTTTTTGAGCACCAAACCAGCATATTAGATCCTAGCAACATGGCAGTATGTTTTGTACACGCGAATATCAAACTTGTATTGAAATACCGAATAAGGTGAACAAATGGAAGTAAACCAATTCCTTTTATTTGATTATACTAACAAAATAGACCAAGCAATTTAACAACAGTTATCAATCAGTCTGAAGTGCATCAGTTTCGCTTCTATTCACAGTTGCTTTAATATGTCTGAACCTGTGCATCACTAATCTGAAACAGTGAATGGCATGAGTTTACTGAGGCTAATTGAGTTAAAGGGGGATATCTGAGGACAGCATCCTCAGTGAGAGTGCTCACAATCTGGGCCGGTGAAAGCAAGGACACTGCCTTCTCATGTGGGACTTTTTGCCAGGCTACATGATCCAATCTCATTAAATACTAAATACAATCAGGGTAAAAATCCCAGCAGCTAGAAGGTTAAGATCTCGAGTGTGTGTATCTACCTGAGATCTTCCAAATCCCACATAAATTGATCCTGTGTACACACACACACACACACACACACACACAGGGTAAGGAGATCCTTTCGTCTGCTGCTGGCCCGTCACTGAGCTCCTGCTGAAGGAATGTCTGTGGAGAACTCCATTGATGAGGTACAACCTCATGTCATTCTTTCCTTCTCCACAATCTGAAAGACTTTCCATATGTTGCAGGCCTCTAGAGTCCAGTCTACGTGCCGCAGAACCAGACTCTCCCGTCGAGTACCTGATTGTGGAAACAAAAGCCAAGACATAGTAAAATCTAACTAGTACAGATGTATAGGTAAAAACCCACTGCTATACCACCACCATTTAAACATTTAAGGTCTGTAAATGTTTTTGAAAATGCTTATCGAGGCTACATTTCTTTGATCACAAATACAGTAGATCGGTAATATTGTCAATTTATTTTACTTTAAAATATCTGTTTTCTATTTTAATAAATTTTAAAATATAACGGTGATGCAAAACTGAATTCAGCATCATTACTCCAGTCTTCAGTGTCACATGATTCTTAAGAAATCACTGTAATATGTTGATTTGCTGCTCAAGAAACATGCTAAAAATGTTGTGGGTGGTAAGATTCACTGATTCGCATCGGCATAAAAGTTGATGCAATGAATCGATTTTGAAACACTGTGTATTGGATACAAGTTAGCATTTGTATTGCAATTCATCGTTTCTAATTTTGCATCGGTAAATTAAATACGATTTATTTATATATATAATTATTAGTAGATGTGCTATACTTTCATTATTTAGAAAGTGACCAATAATTTGTGACCAATATTTTATATATGATCATAATGGAATGGGCTGCCGGTTTTTAACAACATGCCCTGTTTACAATATAGCCTCTCGTGTTGCATGCATTGTCATAAAGAGCACAGGAAACAAGAAGTTCAGAAAAGATAAGCGCTTCTACTTTATTACACGTCAAGGTTCCAGAAGATACCATTCTTCTAAATAGGGGGGCGGGGAGGGGTTTACACAGCCCTCTCCTTACTGCTGGTCATTTCATTCATTGAAAACAAAAATATTTGTTTTCATGTGCATACATCCATTCATCTGTACATACACTCATATTGTTTACATGTTTTAATTCATTCATTCATTCATTCATTCAAGAGGACCAATCATCTGCTTGCTTTGAGCATCCATAAAACCAAACATCCCTGGTCAGTCCAATATCCACTTACCATCAGTTTTCATTCATACAATACATTATTTACAAAGGAGAACAAGTTTGGTTGAGATGTTAAAGGTTTGGCCACATAATGGTGGGAAGAGTGATGCCCCACACCCTGTATCGCAACATAACTGCAGGGTGCTAAATCGACAACTGCAACCTATCGAATGACAGGCAACCTTTAGAACGGCCTATTAGGTTTCAGGAACACCACTGTCACAGCCAATCAGAGCTCAGGGAAACGCAAGTGTAACAGGTTTCCAAAAGCGATTCCATCCGGAGTTGGTGGGGGAAAAAGGGAAGTCCCTGATGTGCATGTTACATTAATAAGCATCTTTTACAAAATTAAGGAAACTATAGAACCGTACCATTCTCTCAAAAAGGTTGGATTACACATTTTACTATAAAAAAAAATATTCCCCACAAAAAGACTGAAGTTAAGAACAGTGGACACATTTTAAAAACGTGTCGAGATTCTAAAGGCAAAAAAAATTATAATGAAACATCAAATGTTAAATACTTTAACTCTTAAAAGAGAACCAAAAACATTTCTATTTATTCAATAATTTACAGATTGTTCGTTCGTTTCATTTCAGCAGCAAACATGAGACATTGAGTTTTTTTTTTTTTTTTAAACCTGTTGCTGTGAGCTTACCATTGCCCCAGCAAGAGTTATTTTAAGCAAAAATAAACCATATGAAATAAAAGATACAACTGTAATGAAATAAAACAGCCTAAAAAAAGTTGTGAGCAACTTTGACTGGCTTCCAAGGCTTAACAGCAGGATGCTCGAAATGAAAAAAACAGTACTGCTGCCTGTAAAATCGACTTGCACTACAAGGTTTAGACGTATCATAATGAACTCTTACGGCACATTCTTGTGCAAGTTTTTTTGTTCAGTTTGACCAACTACTGGTGATACAATCTGATCAGAAACATTAGTTCAGTCATGGGATTTACACACCCATGAATGTGATCTCTTGAATAAGCTCTTTATTGAGCCCAACCAGGGCTAAGGCCTCTATTCATTTGTGACAATAATAAAAAAAAGTCCGCCCCTCATCATTCACAAAATCTCAATTGTATTGTTCATCAGGTAATCAGGTAATAATGTAAAATTTGATTTATGAAAACCATAAAAAAGTACCAAATTTATTTTAAAATAAAAAAGGTTTAAAAAAATTTAAAAATAAAATAAAAATAGGAAGTAAAAAAAAAAAAAAAACAACCAAAAAAAAGGAATAGTACCGAAATATTTCATAGTTCTTTTCGGAAGCCATATATACTCTATACACACAAATTATTAAAAATTGTTTCTTGATTTTCATGCTAACAATAATAAAAAAAAATGTCCTTAATAATAAAATAAAAAAAAATAAAAAAAAAATAAAAAAAATAAAATAAAATGGGGGTGGAGTTCAGTTTGGAGGCCAATATAAACTCCACGAGATTCATGCTTATTATTACAATTGCACGGGAAGTAATATGACCAAGTATGAAATGAAACACTGGTTTGACAGACATCACAGTGTGTGTTTGGCAGCATGAGGTCAGTCATGGCTCACAGTGCTGAAACACAGTGTGTGTGTAAACTCTTTCGTAAAATCCTGAGGTGAAGTCAGGGTGCTTGAGGTTGTCCGTACTGGGTGTATAAAAGTGTCTAATTGAGACAATGTGTAATCCCATATGTAATGGAAATATCTGGCAGTAATGAATGAAACGGGTACAATCAACACTGTTGGGGACTGTCATACAAACCCAACACAATATGGCTGCTTAGTAAAGCATCCCTGTACCAAACAAATTATCGTACGTTGGGTACTAGTGAAGTACCATCATTTACATAAATATTATTAAAGTAACACTGCTTGAGAGACTACAACTACTACTGCAGTACCATTGCCCCTTCAAAAGGTGCCGTTTTACCATGTTTGATGGTTGAAATCGATTTGTACCGAGTCTGTAACAGTTGAACAGTAATGTCTGAAGAGGTGCGCACAGTGAAAGTCCGGTTGTGAGAGATTTATGGTTAGTGGAATCCAGCATTTGTGAGGTCCGGATATGTGATGTTAAGAGTTCTGTTTTGTCCATATGGTTTTGGTAGCGTCCGGGTGATAATGTGGTTCTGGAAAATGAGGTTAGTGAGTTTATTGAGGTCCAGTTTTCTGAGGTCCGGCTTGTGGTGAACGGGGAGAGATTTTGAGTCTGAATGATGCTGAAGAAACAGCGGATTTCTACTCTTCATATTCTGGTGGAAAAAAGGAGAAACGAATGTTAGTCAGATGATCAAACGGCCACAGACAACACAAAATAAAACCTAAAAGCACTATTTAGAGTAGAAACACACTGTTAATCTGCTTTTTTAGGAACACGCTGGTCTATAGCGCCCTCTCATACACGATAACAAACAAATCCTCCCTTTCTTCGTTTATTTGAAAACACCACTCTTTCTTGGATCCTTCCTTCGGCCTGAGGAGTAACTGACCTTGCCAACGGTTGATAAACAAGCATCATTGTTTCCCTGGAAACGTTCAACACAGATTTGAACAGACTGAGAGGAGCCAAATGCTTTATGACATCATCGCTCGGCACAAACACAGAGAGAGAGCGAACGAGCGAGACCTGATGCAGACAATCTGCTCTCTTTCTGTTTGTCTCCCTTTATCCATTCACGAGCCTCATCCGAAAGTGGCGTTCCTGACTCCTGCCCTGTTCAATTGCTCGTCTAATCCACTCAGACGCACACAAACAACTACGAGCTGTTTTCATTATATAACACTCTCACTGACTGTGATTAAAAGATCAGAACGTAGACAGTCAGCATTAGCGCGCACACACCTGTTCACCATCAATTCTGAAAACAAAAAAGGTGACGGCATTAAGACATCACTCATTTGCTGTAATGATTGGTCACGACTTCAGACACAGGTTTTAACGTCAACATCGTTCAGTTTTTGTGAACTGATTTAAAAAGATTCATTCAAAAGATCCAACTGAAAAAAAGTTGTGTTCATGAGCCGCACAAGCTATATTTGCATCTTGAATGCTCTACTCCCTTTTTATATTTTTGATATAACACAGAAGAAAGAAAGAAGTACAGAAAGTAAACGAGGTCAACTGTGACGTTCACTTTTACTAAGTTTACAAGTGTTTGTATCTGTGTACATATTCCTGTTCAAACCGCTGCCCTCTTTCCATCCAGCTGACATTATTCTGACACCAGCTCTGCCCTGGAATACACAACCTCGCCTGTATCGGAGTGAGCTTATTTGTTTAGACTGGTCTGATTTTGTTCCCAAACCTTTTACCTGAAGCTGTCGCTGCTTTGGACGCAGTCGTCATGATTTCATACATGAAAGAGCACTAGCCATTACAACACGGAACGACTGACCTGGTTTGTTATTTACATTCAAAACAAATACAGATTCAATTCCTCACTTAACCTCTGAAACCAGTCCTGTGATACTTTTCCATTACTTACTTTAATTGCACACAGAATGCATGACAGTAGGCCCTGTGATGGAGCTGAGGAGAAGTAGGCCCCAGCACGGAGCTCCACGGTTCCGATCAGGCCCCAGTTTAAATCTACGGGAAGGACCAGGCCTGAGCTCAGAGCTGAAGAAGCAGCGGCTTGAGACAAACCTCAGCTATAAATACAGCACTGTGCAGCAGCGGAGCAGAGAGCTGCAGGTCTAATAGCGCAGCACTGAGAACATGAAAGCCCCATCACATCTCCGCAGCAACCCTGACGTCAAGCACTTTTATAGTGCGGTCATTTTTAGGGTCTCTTTCCTCTTTACCTAGAAAACCAGAGAGATGGAGAAAATTGCAGAGGGTGAAATTATAAGCTGCCGGACTGTGCAAACACGTAGCGTGGGAAAAAAGAAAAAGAAAAAAGAAGACAAGGAGCACCACTCAAAAATGCAGCTCCTGGAAGTCACAGCATCCCGGAATGAGGGGGAGGAGCTACTGGTAATATTCAGCATTTCCAGAATTCAGATTCTAAAATTCTATTCCTGGAATTAGTGCACTACAGCATGCATGATGTGTCACACAATCACGCAATCGTCTTTATGATGTCAAAAAAGACTAGAGAACTACTTAACCATTTGTACATGAATCTATTGAATGATTCCATTGTATGTTGCATCATAAATACAGATTAATTTGGACAAAATTGCACATAAAGAACCCCATATTATGTCCTATGTTACATGACTTGTCCAGGCAAGTGTTTACTGGTCAAGTTTTTTTCTTTTCTTAATTTTATAGAAATTGCTATGGACAATTTCCACTTGAGTTGCCAGATATTTCACACATAAGGAAATCACAGAATACACTGAAATGCAAAACTAATACCAGGACTAATATGTTTTATCCGAGATGGTGGACTCAATTGTAAATTTATTTTACTCAGAACTGAAAACTAAAATTGAAAATGAACATTTCCATGTAACAGAAAATATACTACCAGAGCTTGGTAGATTACTTACAAAATGTAGTCCATTAGTGATTACAGATTACATGATGAAAACTGTAGTTAGTAACGTAATCTAGGTTACACATTTTAGGTAGTGTATTCTGACTGCATTTTAGATTGCTTTTTATCTAACTTGTTTTAAACTTACCCTTAAACATACCATATTGATATATAAAATTTATTAAATTTTTTATAAATCAACATCATAAAATGCATTAAACATTACATTAAACCAGGGTTTCCCAAACTGGGCTTAATGTAAGAACTGCTGTGGGTAGATAAAAAGCTAATAATTAATTAAATCATAAAAATGTAAAAAAAACAAAAAAAAAAAAAACTTTTTTTAATACTTTTATTCAAAAAGGACACATTAACTTTACCAAAAGTGACTGTAAAGACATGTATGTTACAAAAGTTGTTAAATTACATTTTAAAATATATTACAACAGAAAAAAGTTATTTTAAGCTATCTTAAATTATAATAAGAATAAAATTATATTTTTTAAGTAACAATATTTCACAATAATACTGTTTTTACTGTGTTTTTGACCAAATAAATGCAAACTTGGTGAGCATAACAGACTTTAAAATTATTAAAATCCTACTGACACTAAACTAAAGCAGTGTATTTCTATACTAAATAAAAGATTCTATTAATAAAGTACCTTTCCAGGCCTGGAAAACACCTTTTCAAAAAGGTAAAGTGTGTAATTTCTGCACCATGAGTGTCACAAAACTGAACTACAAAAATGATGACCGTTTCCAAACAGGTAGTCCCACACCATTGGTTGAATTCATTTCATGTCTAGCCCTAATGGGCAACTAACACATACTACAACTCCATTTGGTGCTGGTACTGACGCAGATATCTCACACCTCACCTTCAACATCCCCTTACACTTCAAGGTTTTCCATGATTGGGACTGTGGGAACCTTGCGGGACTGTGGGAATATTCAGGTCGCCTTACAGCACTGATAATAATATCAACAGCTTGACTTTCCCAAAGATAGGACATGTGCCTCTTCCATACCTCTAACATATTACACGCATCACATGCATGTGTTAAAATAAGCACATGTAATAGAAGCCAGCATTACAGTGTACTGTAACCTCACACACACTCCCACACTACAGTAAGTTATCTGCACACTCATACAGCGTCTGCAGAGGTGGGATTTGGAGCTTTACTCTGCAGAGAACCTTATAAGGCCGTGAGTGAGGGGTGGTGCTCATCTACCATCAGCTCAATGAACTAACGTCATTCAGCCGTGTAACACACACAGACACACACACACACAGGCATGCTGTGCCAGGACCTGGGAGAGTGGGGACAGTTTTAGCCCGCTGAAACTTCCACACACATCCATCCCCACGCGCTGCAAGGGATACGGTTACAGATGTGTGCCGCAGTGTGTGCTGTGATTCAGATGGACTGACGTCAGTACAAAGGTCGTATTCGCTGAGAGAGAACATTCAATGCTGATGCCAACACACACACAAAGACACCACAGGCTCTTGATGAATTCAATGCCAGACTTCTGAAGTGAGAAGTGCTTATTTATAGTGATAGTTCTCACAAAAATGATAATCGTCATCATTTACTTACCATCATGTCATTCTAAACTAATAAAACTTTAATTATTCTTCAAAATTAAGTTATTTTTAATGAAACCAGAGAAATCCAGGTAACCAAAATAAAAAAAAAAAAAGATCCAAAAAGGGATCTACATAGGAATGCACCGATATATCTGCCAATAATTGGTAATTGCTATCGGTCGATAAATGCAATTACCTGCAAAATTAAGTTATTTTTAATGAAATCTGAGAAAGTCCAGGTAACCAACATGTAAAAGATACAAAAAGGTTATAAATAGGGATGTAAAGATATATCGGCCAATAATCAGTAATTGGTATTGGTCGATAAAAGTAATTAACTGCAAAATTAAGTTATTTTTAATGAAACCTTAGAAAGTCCAGGTAAACAAAATATAAAAGATTCAAAAAGGTTATAAATAGGGATGCACCGATATATATGCCAATAATCGATATCAGTCGATAAAAGCAACTACACTATCGGCCTAAACTAGCTAAGTGTTTAATAAAAAGTTGATAATCAGGACCCATTATATCCTGTCAAACTAAAGGGGGCGGACTTATGAATGCAACTTATGTGTGAAGAAAATGCCCTTTGTGTAGAAATTAGGGCTGTCGAAGTTAATGCAACGATAACGTAATCTCACTGAAAAAAATAGCTCAGTTAATGCAGGTTCTATTTGACCCTATGAATCATCCGTAGTCCAAGCCAAGGTTGCCAGGTCTGTGGTTTTTCCCTTCACCAAACATTATTTATGCACCTCCCATCCAATAATCACAAAGAGCTTTGTGCTTTGTTATACTGATAAGAAACAAAGTCTCAGCTCTAAAATTATGTTAATTTTAGCACAAATTCAAACAATAAATGCTGCTTTGACGCTCTTGAATCTGGCATGACAGATCGCTGTAGCCATTCAAGATGTAAAAAAAAAAAAAAAAAAAAAAAAAATGTACTGAAGTGCGCATCCACTTTACTATCCCATGAGGTCACGGGAGAGGACTTGTGAAGTGATGCAACTGACACTGGTAGGTCACAAGACAATGACAACATGGCGAATGTAGTACGTCTGGATTAAATTCATGCTGTTGAACATATTTTAGTAATTACTTATTCAATAGAAGCACCCATTCAAAGAGTATGTGATTTTGGATGCGGCCCATATATGTGTGTGTAAGTATGTGTCAATAGCTATGTTTCCATCCAAAGATTCGAATTGAACTTGTGTGCAAAACTGGAATATTGCATAAAACATATGCGAATAAAGTAGGGCTGGGTGATATATTGAATGCGATGATCATGCGCATCTCGTCAATAAAGCCGGTTCCGTGATTAGCATTAAATTTCCATCACCTGCTTTCAAATGGAGAGGCATTTAATACACAGAGCCGTAGATCACTGACAAGCTCCGCAATATCACGTTCATTATCGCAGATGAATCGCTTTCGATAATGAACACGATATTGCGTAGCTTGTCAGTGAACTATGGCTCTGTTTCCATCCAACGAGTCAAAGGGAACAAAATCGTCACTTCCTGGTAAACTGTGGCACTAAATATCACTAAAAATATAGGAGAAGCCACTGAATATAATTTTCATATATGATATAAATTACTTGCACCTCAGAGCGAGCAGACGAAACAGAATAAATGCGTTCATTGCTTTCGGAGGTGGATGCTAGCTGTTTGGGAACGCAGTTGTGTAAGACAATTATACAGAAATACTTTGATGACAGACTTTGCTCAGGCATTTCAGAATGACCATAACAACATATAGATGATGTGAACAAGATCGGTCCGCTGCTAGTCAAGTTATCCTGTCTCATAGCGCAAAGTCACATGAGTTTTTCGATGCGCATGGAGGAATTTATTCGGTAAATGTGTTTCCATTGTAGTTTATGCGCATTTTTTCTTATCAGATAAAAAGTTTATCCTACTCAAATGTGCGCTTAAGTTTTTTTATGCGCATTTTCAGAATTTATGCGCATCTTGGCATTTCCATCCAGCGTTTTTTTATGCGATATTCCAAAATGAGCATAAAAATAGGTGGATGGAAAAGCAGCTAATCATTGTATAGATGTAAATAAAAGCCACAATGTAATATTGAATCATGTAATTAAATCATATCTCTTTACAGTGATATTAAAGTGCTCAAAACATGGATTCATTTTACGACGCATTTATACCCTTTTTAAAGTTTTGGTTACCTGAACTTTCAATGGAGGAACAGAATCCCCTCAGGTTTCATTAAAAATATCTTAATTTGTGTTTTGAAGATCAACCATAGTCATATGGGTTTGAATCAACATGAGGGTGAGAAAATGACAGAATTTTCATTTTTGGGTGAACTATGTCTTTAACACAATCAAACCACACTGACAAACCTTCACTCAAAGAGTCACAAAACGATGACTAGGAACTTCCCGACTACCTCACGATTGGAGAACTTCACGTTCTCACAGCACTGGGGGAGAAACCACACGCAAGACCACATCTGAGGTTTCCACAACACACCCTGAAGTAACACACCATTGCAGGATTCAGATGCAGTTTGACTATCACAGGAAAAAACCTGATAAAACGGGGAATAAATCGAAGGTTTATTGTGGTGTTTGTGACAAGCGAACACAATGGTGTGGCCCATTTTGGGGGCCAGAGAAAAACAAAGCGGCTGTATCAGCTCTGTGTGTGTGTGATGTGGAAGAGACAGTGTGTGCCAAATACCATTCCCTTTAGCAAAGGAAAAACTTCCATCTCCCACACACACACCAGATGTTTTGCCTACTTCAGCAAGTTGAGACACACACACACACACACTCGGTTTCTCCTCCCCTTGCCGCTGCATTCATCCTAGGAGCTGTAAACTACAAGACTCAAAGCAGATTTTCCCTCTGCCCAAGATGGCCGTCGACCGCTGGCCTCTCTTGATACGGATGCAAGGTGAAAGTGGCTGTTGCTGCTCGTTGTCTTCGAAGCATTTTTTCGGACGTCAGAAATGGCGGATCTTCAAAGAACTTATCAGAGGAGGCTTATGGAGACCCACTTCACACGGCTCACAAAGGCTCTCTTGTGTTCGGTCACACTTTGAACATGGTTACATGTCTTGATAGAAGACTTTTTGAGGGAGAGAAAGGATATGACTCATCCTTCACAAAAATACCATGGTAAAACAAAGTTTTTGGGACATGGTATACAGAATACCACTGTGTTACCATGATACCATGTCCAGAAAACATGGAAATACTATAGTACTTGCACATAAATACCATGGTATTTGAATCCAGCAAATATATAGTTAAATTAGTAAGTTAAGTTATATATCAAAGTAAAATGCTATTACCATCATTTAACCATACTGCCCTACAAAGGCAAAGTGCAGTAACTACGCAAGCACCGAAACTGAGAAAAATGCCTTTAAAGTTTTTTTTTTTTTCTTGGATTTTGTAGTTACTGCAATTTTGACACTCTTGTTTCTCTGAAACGGGACAAAATAGAACCAGGAGACTGTCACAAGACAGATCAGATGTCACAAAGCCCATTTTAGGACTTAACTCAATTTTGACCAGATGTGTAGTTACTGCGCTTTGCCTTTGGACGGCAGCATAGTACACTGCCACTGCACTTTTTCTGGAAGGGAAAATTCTGAAAACTTAATTTTTTGGATTTTCATGTTTTTAGACATGGTAATACAATGTTTTAGACATTATGATGAAATACTATGGTATATATCAACAGACAAGGATATTATCGTTCAATGCCACAGAATGTTTTGTAAGAAAAGATGTTGATGTTCTAAAGAAATAAAGTCTTGAGACTGTTACAAAAAGTATCATGGTAATACCATATTATGCATAATACCATAACAGTAAATACTAGAATATCCATTGAGGTCTAGCATATATGGAATTACAAATATCTTGAAATACAATATGAATGAGGTATATAAATATGGCAATTACACTACAGTTCAAAGGTTTTAAGAATGTAAGATATTTTCTTAAAATTAATACTGTTACTTTTTAGGGATGCATGAAACTGATCAATAGAGACAGTAAAGACGTTGTTACAAAAGATTTCTATTTCATATAAACGCTGTTCTTTTGCTTTCTATTCATCAAAAACTCCTGAAAAAAAGGACAGTTTCCAGAAAATATTACACAGCACAACATTTTAAACTGTAATAACTTTTCACAATATCACTGTTTTTATTGTATTATTGATCAACTAAATGTGGAATTAGAGAGATTCTTTCAGAAACTTTAAACACAATCCTGACTGTAATATTATAACACTAGTGTAAATTACAAAAGAAGTATCATGGTTTTTGGACATGATACCATGATAATACCACAGTGCGGGACAAGCAATGCCATGGTATTTTTCAGTACTGTTTTTTTTGGACATGAATGCAGTAAACAAACAATATCTTAGAACTACAGTGTAACAAAATGATCATGGAAGACTTGGTTAAATTAAAAAAAAAAGTATTTTTGCTGTATGCTGAGAGAGAGAGAGAGAGAGAGAGAGAGAGAGAGAGAAAAGGACCGAAGAGGCGAGAATTTCACCTGACAAGAGTCAACTCTCAATCCATGACCTTTCATTAGGAAACTCAGTGTCCTTGATAAGCAGGAGCAGCATGACTCACTCACACACTTACACATGATGTGCCCTTAAACAAAAGGTGACTGACAACAAAGAGTTGGAATACACAACTCCAAAACCGTGTTACACAGAAAAAGGGGGTGAAAAAAAAAGAGAGAAAGAAGAAAATAAAAGGCGGCCCGCTTGAGGCGCAGACATGCCTGAGCGGACTCACTTGAGAAACTTTCCACTGACGCTCTGACCTCAGCGACAAGGGCGCTCACACACTCACACACACACACACACACACAGAGAGAAAAAGACTTCACAACAAATCCAAAACTGACAGAGACGTCCTATAAGCGCTCACGCAGTACGTAAGCCTCCCTGTGAAACACATCCCAGAACGTCTTTCGGCTTCACGCCAAGGTCATATTTATCGCCAGAAAAGCAAACACAAACAAAAACAAATGTCAGTCAGTGAGTTTGCCACAGCTTCATTTGGATGGCGTCTACTATGTTGTTGTGGGGAGAACTGAAAGGAGAAATGATTTACTGCCGTCCTCTAACTGCAAATATAACATCGTAAAGAAAAATTCGGAGTCGTAAATATCACACATCACCTAAAACAAGCGCTCTCGCTCACACACACTGACGTCTTTTCTTGTCATATCTTTATGAACTCTGTTCTTGCATTGGCCTCGCCCCAACCCTGACCAGAGAGAGAGAGAGAGAAATAAAAAGAGGGAGAGAACGAGTGTGTGTGGCTGGGGTGAAGTGAGGACATGAAGCTGACTGATCCAACTGGGCCATGAGGAACTCGTCCAGACCAACGGAGCTGGGCGGAGTGGAAGAACAGTACTGCTTCTCTCTCAAACACACACACACGGGCTAAAAGACGGATCCAACGTACAAACAAATACTCAGCACTTTCGTTCGACAGAACTAAACATAAATATGAAAGACACATATGGAAACACGTTCCCCGGGCGCTGGAGCAATGGCTGCCCACTGCTCCGGGTGTGTGTTCACGGTGTGTGTGTGCGCGTGTTTGTTCACTATTCACTGCTGTGTGTGTGCACTTGGATGGGTTAAATGCAGAGCACCAATTTCGAGTATGGGTCACCATACTTGACAATACGTCACGACTTTCACTTTTCAACTTTCACGTACTAGGGATGTTGGGATACTAAAATTTCAGTAGTCAATGCAACCGCAAAAACTATTATACTATAAACAACCATTAACAATCATGAATAAGCATTTTTTTTTTTTAATTAAGGATTTTTTCCCTTGTATCTGATATTGGATTACCTTTGTGGTCTATTTAAGGCTCACTTAAATTTAATGTTTTAAAACACTAATAATCTGACTTTTGTAATCTGTAACAATTCTCAAAATTAATATCATATTTCATACTGTACATTTTATTGCAGTAATGCTTATTCACTTGTTAGTATTTAAAACAGTTGAAATGACTATGTCTTTTTGTGTTTTAATACTCAAAAAAGTAATTAATTTTAATATTTATTGGGTATCTGCCAAAAGAAATAAAAAATAAATAAATAAATAAAACAAATAATAAAATACACTACCATTCCAGTTTGGGGTAACATTACGCTCACCAAGGCTGCATTTATTTGATGAAAAATACAATAAAAACAGTAATAATATGAAATATTTTTACAATTTAAAAGAATTCTTTTTTATTTTAATATATTTTAAAATGTAATTTATTCCTGTGATGGCAAGGCTGCATTTTCAGTATCATTACTCCAGTCTTCAGTGTCACATGATCCTTTAGAAATCATTCCAATATAATTGTTGTGTCCTCAAAAAAATATATTTATAGTTATTATTGAAAACAGTGCTGCTTAATATTTTTGTGGAAACCAAAATATTTTGTAACATTATAAATGTCTTTACTGTCAATTTTGACAATTTCTGGCACATTTATTATTAATTTCTTTCTTTATTTTCCAAACTTTTGAACAGTTGTGTATATATAAATATTAGTATTAGACAGAATTGTAATATCGGTGCACCTCTTGTTTTTATTTTAGTATTAAAACATTTGACATGTCTTGACGGTATCTGAGGAGCGAGCTCATCTAGCGCTGTCGAAGAACAAAGCCTGCTCTATTAAAGCTGTTGATAGAACAGGTTCTACTTTCGCCTCGTCAGTCCAGACATTGTGATCTCCTAAAAACAAACCCCTGTGTCCCGTCCAAGAGACCATACCATTCCAGCTTGCGGCCGGCACCTACCAGTGCCTGACAAAGCAAAACGCTCTACTTTCATTCACCCATCCGTCTGGCTGTACAGTCGGTTCAAATGCCTGTCAAGCATTGGTGGAATAGTGGCACAGATCATTCCCGTACAAACCAATGGCTCACGTCCACCCGTTTGATGCCAAGTCTCATGGTGGGTGCTGGAACACTCTGATACCTGGCCAAGCTCACCACATCCTTCCGTTCCGACCCTCACCCTAAATAGTCAGCAGCACATTAGCAGTGGAGTACTCTGTGTGAAATTTCTGACAAACTTAGAATGACTTTGAAGAACAAAACGGGATGTGGGAGTTCATGTGGTTCTATCTTTGGCGGATGAAGCTAAATGCAAAGCTCTGATGTGGAAATGATACAATAACCACATAATATTCAACATTTATGAGATAAGCGAGAAGAGTAATCACATGGATATTTGACTTCACAAAACCAGATAGAAACGGAGACATTGTTGCTTTTATCAGCATTTCTAAAAAGCCAAAAATGTTTTGTTCTCTATTTACGTCAAATGAAATGAATAATTCACTTAAAATCAAAATCCTATAATTACTTTCTCACCCAAAACTTGTACAAAATGTTCTTCGGATGAATACAAAGAACATTCTGAAGAATCTCTGCGAAGCTCTTTTCTGTACAAAGTGAATGGGAGTTTGAAAAGAGATGCTGTCAAGCTCCAAAAAGGACAATAAATACACAATACAAGTACCATAAAACTATTCAAAATAAAATGTCGGGTGCATATCAAACCTTATGAAGCCAAACAATATCTTTGTGTGAAGAAAACTGAAACTGTTTTAAGTAGTTTATTCGATGTCTAGTTCTCAAAACTTACATTCAAATATATAGGACACTGCAGCATGACGTCAAAAGCCAGAAATCTAATTCTCCATAGGTTCCCTTGAGATTTTCTTATGGGTTTTTCAATTCATGAATGAAATAAGGTCTGTGGTAAACATAACTTAGTCATATTAAACTGCACACTCTCACACTCCAAATGTTCCTATAGTCATTTATTAGAAACATACGTTTTTATTTAAATTAAATAAACATAATAGCTTCAAAATTTGTGTTTTTAGTATGGGTGTGTGTAATTTACATTGTAGAGCAAAATGTCCAAGTATTATCAATTTATATTTACCACAGACCTTATACAGTGAGCGTGATGTAAATTTTGTCACCAGAATAGTACATGCTTACAGTACGTGCACCATCCGATTTTTATAAACAATTTTTGTTTAAATTTTCATTTCTACTTTTGTCTTTCTTTCATGAAACAAAGTCATACATGTTTGAAACATCATAAAGGTTTAAAAAAATCTAGGTGAACTAACTTTTTCATTTAAAGACATCATTCAATGCAAACTCTTAACAATTACAGTTACATGCAATATCAAATACAGAACTATTAAGTCTAAAGACAAAAACCGTATGAAATGACAAAACTAGACAGAATTAGAAAAGAATACTTCAAATATTTCAGATAAAGAACAGAGGAATAACATGCATTTCACATTATTTAAATATTTGTCATTTCTTTTGGCATATGTGCTCTGAGCATCTGCTAATATTTGACCTTGGGTACTAATACAATTTGTATGAATACACATGAAAGCATTTACTCTGTTCTTAATGCTGAAAGGGATAGGTGATCCCTATTAAGAAAACATTTTACTTGCTGCCTTAAAACACTTCAAAGCAAAAACAAATCCTATGTGCTACATGGATATAAATGCCAGGGTTGTTCTACATGAAACACTGATTGGAGAATTTCTGGTTCCCCTTATACACGGCCTTGATCAGTTAATCTTTTAAACCCTCCTTATTTCTCTCTCCTCCTCCTGCTGTGTGCCCCTTCCTACCTCTCTCTTTACTTCCTCTCCATCCCTCCCATATCTCTGCCTGTGTCTACTTTAACAAGCGGCTCTGTAAAACAGGCACAAAAGCTGCTGTTACATTCCAACCCTGGAGCTACACACACACACACACACACACACCTCTCTCATTTCCCCGTTCACACGCATTCCAAGGATCTCATCAAAGAACAGAGCCCAGTCCTGCCAACCTCATCCCACTACTGATGACCTTGACAGTGATCTCTAATTTAGTTGTTTTTACGAACCTGCTTCCTGCCTGATGTATCTTCGCTCATGCATCAACTAGAGATTTTCATTAATTTCCATATTCAGTTGTCATTTAAATTGATGATCAATTAAGTTAGCATTAATGCAGAAAATGCATTATTAATATTGCTCACACTGAGGCATAAGGAAAGATATAAAAGGGCTGCATAACTGCATCATTTGTACTACAAACATGAATAACAACAGCTCAAAATGTAATTTATTGAGGATAGGTGTGCTTTCACTTTTCTATACATTCAGAATTAATATTTTTGCCTGGTGAAGGATAAAATAAAAAAATAATTATTTAAAATTATTTTATTTACATTACTCATTACACTTACAAACAAAAATAGTTAAGAAATGGGAATACTGACCATTTCTCTGATAATAAATATTTAGACACACATTTACACTGCCATTCAAAAGTTTGGGATCAGTAATACTTTTATATTTACATAATTTTATTTATTTATTAATTAAAGAAATTGTTGCTTTTATTATTTTTTATATTTTATTATTTAATTTTTTTTTTTTCAGCAAGCATGCATTAAAAATTGGACAGTAAAAGTGACAGTAAAGACATTTAAATTGCAATAATATTTCAAAATATTACTGGTTTTAATATATTTTTACTAATGATAAAGTAAATGCAGCCTTGGTGAGCATAAGAAACTTTACATAATTAAAAAAACAAAAAAAAACAAAATCATACAGACCCCACACTTTTGAATGGTAATGTATAATTTGTATCAATTTAAAAACATTAAAGGGGTCCTATTATGCTCTTTTACAAAGTCTTGATTTCGTTTTAGGGGTGTACTAGAACATGCTCATGTTTGGTGGTTCGAAAAACGCATAATTTTTCACATAATTTACATTATTACAATACCATTCTCCCCAGTCTGGCACAGACGGCTCGATTAGGTCCCGCCTTCCGAAAAACGAAATGTGTTGTGATTGGTTAGCTGTCCCAGTGCGTTGTGATTGGCGAACAGCTAGGCAGAATGACTAAAAGCAAATTCATTCTCTGCCAGCGGGAGGCGCTGTTGGAGCGGGAGAGAGCGAGGTTTCCCCGGTAACGCTGAACACAAAGCAGAGCTCCGCTCACAAATGCTGCTTTATCAGACATTACAAGCAATATGAAATGAAAATGACTTCCAAAATTTTCTGAAGACAGTCGGTTTCCATCAGAAATACAGTGATATAAAAACACCCGCACGGGGTTTCGATTTTGAAACGTGCATTCGAATTTCCGGAGGTGGGATTTATTTTAATTATATTCTAATTGACCAATTTGTGATGTCACAAATACAGGAAAACAACTTTGTAGTCCAAATGAGCCGCTCGTTGTAGTTCTTGAAAAGGGATTTTTTAAAAACTAAATACCTCCCTTTGGAGTGGACTTTGAGATTTGTAACTTTGCAGATCTTTTTTATGCCCAAACATACACACTACACACTGACTAAAATTCAAAAAGTGAAAAAGCATAATAGGACCCCTTTAACATATAATTACCTTTAATATAGATTACTGAATTTGGGGTACAAGTGAATCAACCATTCATGAGCTTCAAATTAATCAATGACAATTAAACAATAGCCTAAATTCAACTGAATACCCCATGATTCCTCTCTGATCTGATCCCAGAGCTCCGCCCCTAACCGATCATGCTGCTGCACAATAGTTGGCACTTCAAATCTCCTGAAGGATGCAAGAAAGGGAGGGAAAGACAACAAAGAGGAAAACGTGGTTGAAATGGAGCGAGAGGGAGACGAGGACAAGAAGCCACTCTGCAGGGTGACTCCATCATGGTGGCCTGAGGTGGGCTGGGCTTCTAATCGTCTCACTCTGACCAAACCCACCAAAGAACTCTGTCACCCCACCCCACCCCACCACTGCCCAATGGTAATGCGGCTTTCTGAAGCCCCCGACATCTCAGTCTGTGGCCTCTTAATCTACTGTGATATGGGGAAAAAAGCGCTGCGGCAAAAGCGTTACCATAGAGATGGGTGGCATTGGCGCGGAGCCACACAGGAGCATGCCATGGGCAGACCATGTGCCAGAGGAGGCAGATGAAATTAGGAACTGGAGCTTAAGACAGACATCCTGCCAAAACTGACAACAACTAATGCCATAAATGCACCAAAAATAACCCCCACACCAAAAATTACATCACAAAATGCAAAAGTACAGATGAAAATAAGCAAAGACAAGAAGAGGAGACATTTCTGTTTCCTGCAGATGATGTCCACATCATCACAGCTCGTCTTCAGTGGAACACAAGGGGTTTTACTAAGGCACACAAACAGACACGCAGGGCTTCCCAGAGTCAAAAAACATTGGTTACGCAACACTGAAGCCCCTGTGCTCTCTCTCACCACCTAAATATGCCAAGCCAAGCTCAAAACACACATACACAAAGCGACCAATCCAAGTCAAGAAAGCATACGGGTGCAGGTTCTCACCCCATCAAAACAAATGCTTCCTTAGAACACTCTGAGGCAATTCACTAAACAGTTGTGCAAAAACAATCTGACGGAAATGGTAATTCTGTCATCACTTAGGCTACTTATCCTCATGTCTTTCCAAACCTGTATGACTTTCTATCTTCCGCACAACACAAACAAGATATTCTTATAAATGTCTTAGTGTTTTAGACCCCACTGACACTGTTTGAATAAAAAGAGTTGAAACATTCTTCAAAATACCTTTTTTTTTGTCTTCTGTAGATACAGGTTTGGAAATTACACAATTTTCTTTTTTGGATGAACCATTCCCAACAATATCCTCATTCTTTTTTTTTAGTGAAAACATAACATCCTTAAGAGCTAAAACAACAAACAATTAAATAAAAAGTATCTATAAATAAATTTGCACTTTAATATCAATATAATAACAATTAAACTGATCATCAAATCATTAATATGCCTAGATTGAACACAAATGATTCTCTGAATCTATCCTGAACAGATGGTTAATAGTAAACAGAAGTTAACAGAAAAATACTATCAATAGTAGTAGCATTGTCATCATTTGTGCAAGAAGTTTAAATGCATCATGGGAAACCCACACTGCTCTGCTAAAACTTGATATGCAATCATTAGGATACTCAAAAAACATTTCACATTTGGAAAAAAAGAAAAAAGTAAAGGAAGGCCAAGAGGTTGGAAAACCCTACACACGCTGACGGGCAAGTAAATAAACTAAAACAAGGATGATACAGAGTCAGCCAGGCATGACACACAAACCCTTGGGCGAAGTGGAGAATGCACAGTAGTGGCAGCTCTGTAGACTTCTCACAGCGCTTGATTAATATCAAAGACAACTCTGAAGAGTTGACTCACACACACTAAGTAAACTTCCATTGAGGAAAAAGACAATCTATAAGCTGCTTAGTGACTCACAAATGCATATATGTGCTGTTTTTTCCTTTTGTCGCATCGGGAACAAGTGTAGACATGCTAACCCTTTCTGCCTCCATTCACAAATATGTCCATTTATCAGCCTGAAGAGGCCCAGTCATCAGTGGGAGAGAATATAAACCCCCTTAGCTCTCTCCTAAGATTTCAGAAAGGGATTTTCCACCAAAGACTCAAACTACACAGATAAATGGAGGCTGTTTTTAGAAATAATAACATGATATGCATATTACCTATTAAATATTCTAGACAGGCATGATATAACAAAGACACTAGGAAATTTATAGCCCACACATGCCAGTACTCAAGAACACCGCATTCTCAGATGCTCTTTTATTAACCATTTTTAAACAAACACTTGGTCTTACCTTCTCTGCTTGTGAGATTCCCTCTGGTCTCATCTGATTTCTTGAAGTTTATACTGGCGTAGGCACTGAGCTCTTCTATACCTTCCACGGCTCCCAGCTCCACTGGACGAGATTGGAAAGCATTCCAGTCTGGAACATGCTGCTCTCCATTTTGCACTAGATCCAGATCGATGTAGTTCAGGCCGTTCTGGTCATGGTTTGCTAATGTGGGAATTGGACCTGAAGTGTTTTCCCTTCGTCCGTTGGTTGCTGTAGATGCAGGTGGAGCGGCAGAAGCAGCAGATGCCTCACCGTGTCTTAACCACACATTCTCGAAAGAGGCGGAGCTGTGGCGCTTCACTTCACCTGACTGGCAGGTGGCCGACGTGTCAACTGACCCTCTGGTCGCTGTGGAAGCGAAAGTTTCTGAACTGTGTCGTCGTCGACCTTGTGGGTCAGCCCGAATTACTTTAGCCCCTTGGTTCCGCCCAGAAGTGGAGTTTACCCGTGTAAATGCACTGAGACCTGACAAAGGGCCGATTAGAGCCGGTCTCCCTGGGGCACTGCTTAACGCCGTCACATCATGATTGGGTGAAACAGAACAGGGAGGTGCATTATCTGCATCCGGCAAGGCCTCGGTCATCAGCATCATTTGAGTATCGGGAAAACTAGTGCAGGATGCCAACTGCATGCTGATGTAGTCACGTTCACATATGCTCTCACAGGGCAGCGGAGGGGAGGATACAGAGTTTGATGGAGTGATTATGGCATAGTCTGAACAGGAAGTGGAAATTTGCATATCTGGGCACAACCGTCCGGCCTGCGACCCCAGCTGCATGTTAATGTACTCAGATGATGAAAGGTCCGATGGGGCCTCAGCATCACTTCCGGAAAATACAGGTGGGAACAGCGATGCCAAGCTTGCCGAAAATGCCTTGTCGTTGAATTCAATGTTGACATACTCGCCAGGACTTTTAGGCTCAGTGGGGAAGGGACTCTCACGTGTTCGTGGAAGAGTACTTGCTTTGCTAGCATCCAGTGACAGCCGTGTTGGACGTGTCAGCCTCCCGTTGCCCTCTGACCTTTTGGGTTTGACAGCAGACTGCTGTGAGTTGCTTTGACCACCCAAGCTATCGCTGCTCGCTGAAGACGAGGAAGAGTCAGCGTACGCCAATCGACTCGAGCCCAGTGATATCCGAAGAGGGCTCTGGTCTTGCTTCCTGTTGGCGTGTTTGAAGGAGCGGGGCAAAGAGAAGTAAGCATACATCGGCCTGGGAGGATCTTCAACAGGGTTGAAAAAGCAGTCTGGAGGCGTGCTGGTCGTTGAACAACTAGCCGGGGACATGTTTATGTAGTCTCCACAAGATGACACTTTGCCTTCCATGCTCTCAACAGAGAGCTTAGGGTTGACACCATTAGTCCAGATCTTGCCAAAATTTGTCGTGCCATCTGGAGAGCAGCTGCCACTTGGTGACATCATCATGTAACCATTGGAGTCAACATGCGAGTGTTGCCGGGGGTTGATAATTTGCTGAGGTGCAGACACACTTTTTGGACTCATGGGCATGTAGTCACCGCCTTTCACCGTTGGGGTCGCAGGTGCAACGCCTGGCAGCATGGGCATATAGCCGTCATCTTTGTGATCTGGTCTACTGTGGTCTTTAGCTTGTGAAGAAGTGTCTATACCTTCCTCTGGGTATGAATGTGTAGGCATGAAGGAGTGCCTGTATGTTGACAACGATGACGACGCAGAGCGGCTTCGTGGGTATGTGGGCATCATTACCGTATATTCCTCCAGCGAAGTAGCGGACGATTGCGAAGGAGTCTTTTGATGGCACGGAGTTGGAGGTGACGCACCAGAAGAATGCGTTCGCTTCCGGAAACATTTCTCCAGCTCTGGCTCCTCCAGTCTCGATGGTGTTCCCCTGGATTGGCTTCGCGATTGGCTCCCGGCGCCAGGAAGTGAACCAGGCTTGGCCATGCAGATGTAGTTGTTTATCTCCTCCTCCCTGGCAGGTGGCGTGTGGCCAAGCGAGTCTGGAGTCACGCTACGGAAGGAGCTCCGAAAGTCGCAGGGGCTGGATCCGTATTCGTCCGAGGAGATGAATCCGCCGTCGCTGGGCGATCCAGATATGGAGGCGCTAGAGCGGCGTGGAAAGAGGCAGTCAGATGTGGATCCGTGGCCGCTGGTGCTGCTGGAAGACAGGCTGACGGGGCTGATGGCTGAGGGGGAGCATCGTGAGGTGGGCGTGGGGATTGATCTGCTGTGATTGAGTGGCGGGTGAAGTCTGGATCCACCCCTGTGTCGCTGCGATTGAGGTCGGGCTGTGCTCGGACTCCCATCCACAGACGCCGGTCTGGACATGGTGCCCTCTCCATCGCTGGACGCTCTCACTCTGAATGAATGGCTGTGTTTGCCAGGTCTAACAGGAGAAGTGGCCGTCACGCTCTCTGCCCGAGAGCGCCTGCCTAAGCCAACTTGACTGGGGGGAGGATTGTTGTGATGATGCCTTCTGACAGGCACTGAGATGGGGTTCGAGCAGTTGGAAGATGACTGACTTTTGCTGCGGGGTCTGAATTCCTCACTCATGGCTTTCATGGCTTCTAATATAGTTTCATGCATGTTCTGAGCCACAACTGAGTCGTCCACTTGCATCCAAAACTCGCCAGGCCCGGTAACTGCAGACCTCCCGACTTCAATGAAAAAGAAATTTTCAGAGTGACCACATCTCCTAATGTTCATTAACTGCAGGACCACAGCGGCCGCGTCAGAATTGAGTTTCACAAAACTGATCGTCTTATTGGTAAGGCATAATCTGTAAACGCCAATCAAGTTCTTTGTGTGACCCAGACCCTTTGGTTTCAAAATAACCTGCCAAACCTCTTTGAAGGCAGGTCCCGGCGTGGCTTCGCCGTAATTATCCTCGCCAACTCCGCGCCCCGCTGCAGTTTCGTGGACCTTACCTCTGTTATGAAGATCAACCAGGGCTTGATACCATGAGTCCTGCTCTACCTCGCTGTCAGCAGCGATGGCGAAGTACTCATCCTTGGTATAAAGCGCGACGAGATGTTTGTTTTTAGAATCCGCTCTTTTGTTGATGTTAAAGCAGCTCTCCAGCCGAATGGACCTTTTCGGCGCTCCAGACTTGTGCCTCCACTTCTTCTCGTTTTCATAGTACTCCAGTCGGGACGGTCCGGAGGCGCTCGCCGCCCTCAGTACAAAAAACCTTTTGTGCATGCTTTTGGGTTTCCTTAAATAACCCACCTTCTTCACGTCCGAAAAACATCCTTGCTCCGTGGTCGGGCTTGCCATGGTATAAAAAATAAATTACAGAAAAATTGCAGGATCGAAAGTCAAAGCCTTATGCATGTACTCTTCGCCAAATGTGAGCGTTGAGACAAAAACAGCTCCATTGAGTAAAAATAGAAAAACAGCACTTAAACAAGTCACTTTTGTGCGCTCCGTCAAGAGCTTCAGTTATAACAGTTCATAGATACCGTAGTACACTTGGATTTTTTTCAGCAGCATTACATTGTTACAACTAAGTTTAAAATAATCCATCGGACATCCTCAAAAATATTGCAAGTACCGGAAAGCACCAAGTTTATGATGTAAAAAATACAAAACAGTGTCCTTTTCAGTCCGGAGATCCGAATGCATTATCAAAACAAGCGCAGACAGCAGCGCACGACCCCGTTTACCCCAGAGATCAAAGCGCTGTCTGCAAAAATCCCAAAAGTGCAATTACACAAAGCACGGACCCAAAGTATGCATCTGACCGTTATTTACAACGGAAACGTACCAAGTCCGTTTGAACCGCTGCATAAGTTCCTCCAAAACTCGCTGAGTTTTCTTTTTTTGCGACGCCGTAACAGACCAAAACAAGGCACCGCTCGTGTATGTTTGTATGGAGGAGTTGAGACTGGGGGGTTGCAGCCTAGCTTGTTACGATACAACTAAAAATCCCGCCCCTTTTGGAACTGACCTCGTTTGATTGGAGGAATCTAATGTCAATCATCATAGGGGGCGTGATTCAAACATTAGTGGTGGGTTTTTGATTTTTCCCAGTGACTCGAATCTTTTGAATTGGTTCACTGAAAAGATTCATTTTCACAGATTGTTTCAGCGAACATTTCCAAGCCGTGAAGCCAGTAAGAGAGGGATTCATTTAGTTAAAAGATTCATTCAAATGAATCATCCACGAACTACACCACTATAAAGTTTTATTTAGAGGCGGTGATGAAAAGACGCTATGTAACTATGTGCTGCCTTTATTTATAAACACACAACTGTAAAATAGAAAGTCGGTCATACTTTACAGTGTTCATGTTACTGTCTATTTACATAGATAAATATAGTGACTAATGAACAATATGTACTTCAGGTGTAATTGCATTGAGAAGGTGTTTTGAAGCACACATTGTTATTCTTATTATTACTATGGGGATTAATTATGGTTACATAATGTGTGTAACATGCAGTGTAATGAAAAGTGGAATTCTTTCTTTCCATCTGGCGGAGAATCAGATAACTATAATTATTATATAATATTATAATCCTCACATAATTAAGTGTCCAGACCACAGCTTGAAAACTAATTCAGAGTCCACCCTGAAAAATGGAACTGGAAAAATGTACCCTATTTTTAACAGAAAACAAGAAAATATAACATATATAATTTTTTGAAACCAATCCTACACTGCAAAATGTGGTAACATGCAACTGTTAAAGATTTAATTGCTACCTAATTAAATAATTAAAAAGAAGAATCTTATTGATAGATAAATAAATAAATAAATGTACATGGGAAATTCATATGTAACTGCACATATAACAGGCATTTCCTAAATAGTAGGATTCTTCCTTGATCCTATTAAGAACCTTTAAGGTTGTTTACAAACTTCAGTATGTAGAATCCAAAATCCAATAATAGAAGCTACTGTACACATTATTTGTGTTTTATTCCCTATAATCTCTGAAAATAACATTACAATATCTTTGAAATTAATTTTGTAAAAAGAGTAGGGGTTAAAGGAAAATTGCAGTTAGTATATGTAATTCAATTCATACTGTCATATAGGCTAGCCAAATGTTTACTTGCAAAGTAATTTAATTGAAGCGCAGTCACTTTGTTAATAAATCATAAAATCAGATTAATTGCACTGTAAAGACATTTTCGCATCTAACTGAAGGTATTATAAATACAAATGTAGTTTTCTGCTTTAGGAGCACAATGAAAGTGTGTCACTGCCGGACCTATCTCTGCATTCATTGAGCAATACTGTCATCTGCAGGCAAAATACAAGGTTTCATCACAGCAACCGATGCGTTTTTGTTGATCTTTGTGTCTTGTATTTTTGTTCATGCAATTATTTTTTTTTTGTAATTGACTTAGTCTCGTAAAAAAATTATGTTGTACTGTTACTGCTTGAGTACAGCTGTAATAACATTACAGAAAATGAAATGTAATAGTTAATTTATGTGAATAGGGTACAAAGTAGTGTTTGTAGCCGAAGCTAAAACATTATTTTGATCATTTTCCTCGCTTTAGCTTTGGAATAGGCCGTGATGTGTTAAAATAGCTATACACTACATTCTAGATTAATTTTATGTTACATACTAGTTTATCAAACATTTCTTATAGGTTTCACAACAACACATGGGATTTGTCTCTTATCCATTAGTCACAGGGCACGAACGTTTACAGTCTTTGTAGAATGAACCAGAAAAAATCTGAGCAAAGGTCAGACAGTTCACTTCTAGAAAAAACTACAAACGTCAGGAACGCTGAGATCACGTGACCAGAAGCCCCTGTTGCATCACTTCCGTGTTTACCACCTGACGAAACATGGTGAAATGAAAGTAAAATCTGACGTGTCCTAGTGTTGATAGCTAATATTAGGAATCGGGGACGCTCCTTTTACTCACAACACAACATCCAAACCGACAAGCTTTCCAAGCACAAGCTGTCATTCAGATATTATGGTAAGTGATGAAAACCTACACAGTAATTTTGTAGTCTAGTACATTTACACTTCAATATACTGTAATAGAGCCTTTATGGTATATATGCATGATGATATTAACTTACCATGATTATTATTCTCTTATGTTGACAGTTTGGATAATAGATTCTTCATTTAAAGAAAGAGATTTCTCGTTTTGTGTGTGTGTGCCACTTACCATCCATGCATGATAGTTTTATTACCAAATGAAACAATATAATACCTTGAATGGACCAAATTCTGACGGTTATGAATTGACATGAAATACACAGCTACGTTCAGTTACCCTATGAAATAAAAACGAAATGTTTAGTCTGTGTGCGTTATGCTAACTATATGCCAGTATATCTGTCGACAAATTGCAAATACAGTATACACTTTTAAAATTTTACCGTCTTTCTGGAAATAGACGAAAACTACTAAAGACTCCTCCTGCACTACAGTTTTAGTCCAATCAGATGCTCTCTAGAATAAAAAGCCCCGCCCCCAATACGACCTGCAACTGGCTAGTATGAATTTGCCACTGGAATGATTCTTAACTAAATCTAAAACATTTATGAGTGAGCAGCAGTCTGTCAAGAAATGTAAACATAAACTTTAACACAGATAAAACACTGGTTCTCTGTGTGTGAGGATGTGGTTGTGTATTTTAGTTGCTAATACTCCGTCTGTATGTGTTTCAGATGCGTAACAGACAAAGGGGGTCCAATCTCGGCCTGCTCTTGCTGGCCTCTCAGGTTTTCCAGCTGGGAATCGACAACATCCCACCTGTCACTCTTGCAACACTGGGCCTGAATGTCTATTTGTTCCTGTTTCCTGTCAAACCCCTTCTTCAGGTACGTTATTGTAACTTCAACACCAAAAATGGTGCCAGTGGAGAAAATTAGATAAACTGGAAAATTTTAAAAATACATTGAAAAAATTTTTTTCTGTTATGTTTCACAGACGTGTTTGAGTGTTCGAGAGGCGTACTGGTACAGAGACTGGAGTCGTCTGCTGCTTTCGCCATTTCACCATGCTGACGACATGCATTTGTACTTCAACATGGCCTCGCTCCTTTGGAAGGGCATCAAACTGGAAAGGAAACTGGGAGGCGCCTGGTTTGCGTACCTGCTCTCTTTCTTCTCCCTGCTCACCGGATTTGTCTACCTGCTCCTGGAGACAGGACTGACACACGTGACAGAAGACTCATCATATAGTTTACAGTGTGCAGTGGGCTTCTCAGGTGTGTTGGATCACGATGGATTGCACATGCTGTAAAATAATTGTTTTCTGTTTTAATATATTTTAAAATGTAGTTTATTCCTGTGATGGCAATGCTGAATTTTCATCAGCTGTTACTCCAGTTTTCAGTGTCACATGATTTTTCAGAAATTATTCTAATTTTGCAGATTTATTATTCAGGAAAGATTTTTTTTCTTTATCAAGTTGTTGATTCATTGATGAAAGAATAGCATAGATATCTTTTGTAACAGTATAAATGTCTTTACTGTCACTTTTGATCAATTTAATATATCCATCCTCAATACAATTATTAATTTCTAATAAGCATTGAAGATGTTTGTGATTTGTTTCAGGTGTTCTGTTTGGGCTGAAGGTGGTGAATAATCATTATCATCCAGGGGGGGTCACATACATCATGGGTCTGCCCATAGCCAATCGCTATGCCTGCTGGGTAGAGTTGGTCCTCATCCATATCATGAACCCTGGGTAGGCATGAAACACATTTCAAAGATGCTAAAGTTTTTTTTTTTTTTTTTTTTTTATATATAAACATGTTTTGATTTGTAGTAGGCCTAGGATTTGATTTGCTGCTTGTATTAGCACACATTCACACACATCTATTGCAGGACGTCATTTGTCGGACACCTGGCTGGGATCTTGGTTGGTCTGCTCTACACGACTGGACCACTAAAGAGCCTCATGAAAACCTGTGCAGGTAAACACAACATTTTCAATGTTTTTGACCAGTGTTTTTGACCTCTTTGTAACTTCACTATGTTAATATATGTATACACTACCATTCAATATGTTCAGTTCAGTATATTTTTAAGGAAATTAATGCTTTTCTTCAGCATGGATGTATTAAATTGATCAAAAGTAACAGTAACAATATTTATGATGTTACAAAAGATTTCTATTTCAAATAAATGTTGTTCTTTTGAACTTTCAGATTCACAGTTTTCAAAAAAATATTAACTGTTTTCAACATTGATAGTAATAAGAAATGTTTCTTGAGCAGCAAATCAGCATATTAAAATGATTTCTGAAGGATCATGTGGCACTTAAAACTGGAGTGATGATGCTGAAAATTCAGCTTTGCATCACTGGAATAAATGACATTTTAAAATTAAAATACGAGCATAAGAGACTTCTTTCAAAAACGTTCAAAATCTTTCAAACCACAAACTTTTAATTCAGCAATTAATGCATCCAGCCACATAAACAGCCATGACTGTGTCATTTCAGGCTTTGTGACATCTAATGGGCAATATGGAGGGCAACAAACATACTACAATTCATCAGGTAAAAGCTCTTTTTGTTTTATATGGAAATATTGATTTAGTTTGCTAGACCACTGTAGCATTGCTCTGTTGTCCTGTGTTCACAGGATACAGTGGATATGGCATGCCGAATCCTCCAAACTCCCATTATGGACAGCAGTCATTTAATCCCAGGCACTATGGTGCCCCCTACAGGCAGCCGTATGACACACGCATGCCCTCAGCACTGCCCCAGCATCCCTATACAGCAGGAATGTCTGAAGATGAGCAGTATGAGGCAGCTGTTGGAGCCAGCCTGAACAACAGAGGTCAGGTGGACAAAATGGCCAGTTGATACTTTTAAAAAGGTTTTGTCATAAACAGTTTTGTAAAGAAAAGTATATTTTGTTATACATATCTAGAACAAAACAGCAACATAATTTCTACATAAAATATGAACAAATTTCCATGAAGACCACATGCCAACACAACTAATTTATTCCCACGTTATTGCTGACACTAAAGCTGCAGAAGCAGACTGATTAAAGGAATAGTTCACCCAAAAATGAAAATTTGCTGAAAATGTATTCAGTCCCAGGCTAACAAAGATGTAGATGAGTTTGTTTCTTGATGGGAACAGATTTGGAGAAATTTAGCATTACATCACTTGCTCACCAATGGATCCTCTGCAGTGAATGGGTGCCGTCAGAATGAGAGTCCAAACAACTGCTAAAAACATCAGGATAATTCTCAAGTAATCCACACAACTTTCTTACAAGCACACAGCTTTTCGCTTCACAAGATGGTCATTTATGGACTGGAGTCATGTGGATTACTTGTAGATTACTTGTGGATTATTGTGATGTTTTTATCAGCTGTTTGGACTCCCATTCTGACGGCACCCATTCACTAAATAAAATCCAATGGTGAGAAAGTGATGTAATGCTATTCTCAATTTCTCCAAATATGTTTCAATAAAGAAAGAAACTGATGTACATCTTGGTTGACCAGTGAATGAGTAAATAATCTTGGGTGAACTATTCCTTTAATTCTTTACACTACTAGCAGTTACAATGTGTAACATTGTTATTTTGATTTGTAGGTGGTTTTACGCAGGCTAGATCATCACATGGCACTTATGCCCACTCCAACCCAACTCCTGAAGAGATCCGCTGGCGACGCCTTCAGAGGTTTAACAGCTGAGCATTTGGAGAATGTGACGCATAATGATAATACTACTAGATTGTTTACAGTAAAGACAGTACTAAATAACCAATCAGAGCTAGCGCAGAAGATTCTTCCACTGCTGAACGGTTGTGTCATTGAATAGCTTTTATGAGGTTTCAAAGGCTGTTTCCTGTATTTCTAATTGTAAATAGTTTGTATGCACATTTGTTTTTGCTCTAAATGCCGATCTATCTGTATTAATGTTAAAAGTTCAGCATTAATGAAGTGAATATTCATGGATGAGAGTGCCTTTTTGCAGTATGTTGATTGCACAGTAAGATGATTTTGTCAGTGAGCAAGTCTTACTAAATATATGTGAAATCTCTCAAGCTTATAGCACTTAATTATTTACACACATTTCTTCCAAAGTAACTTATACTTTGTTTCTTAAGAAAGTATATTTTTGTAAATAAACAATAAAAAATTCTTATTCTGGTATGTTGTATCTGGTTTTACACGCCCTGTTCATATGATATATTATAAAAAATTTAGAAAAAAAAATTGCACTAATTCAAGGGAAAAATTCAGGATAATAATTACAAATATATAATTAAATTCAATTTGCATGTATTATTCAAATCACTGTCGAAGAGCAACTCCCTGCATTTAGATGCATTTTCACAGTACATATACAGTACACTACTGTTCAATTTTTTAAAGAAATTAATACTTTTTTAGCAAGAATGCATTAAATTGATCAAAATTGACAGTAAAGATATTTACAATGCTACAAAATATTTCTATTCCAAATATGCTGGTATTTTGAACTTTTTATTTATCCAAGAATCCTGAAAAAGTATCAGTTCCACAAAAAAAAAAAAAAAAAAAAAAAAATAATAATAATAATAATTAAGTAGCACAAGTGTTTTCAACATTGAAAATAATAAGAAATATTTCTTGAGCAACCAATCCGCATATTAGAGTGATTTCTAAAGTATCATGTGACACTGAAGACTGGAGTAATGATGCTGAATTTACAGCTTTGATAAGCATAAAAAAAAAAAAACCTTACCCCAAACTTTTCAACAGGACTGTATTTATTACATATTTTTATAAAGTCTACAAATAAAAAGTGTTTATTTTATTCAGAATGCTGATTTTCTGTCAAAAGTGTTAATTTGAATTATATGGAGTTATACTGAAGAAAAAAAAAAGAAAAGAATATATGGGTTTATTAATAGGAAGAATGAACCCACAGCTCATTTTAACCTACTTAAACGACTAACCATCTCAAAGCCACAGAAGTGGTTTATACAAGATTTAATGGCAAGTGCTGAAGGGGTATTCAAGTGTGTTCTGGCCCAAAGACTGAAGGTTCAAACCTTAGAAATAGTGATACACGAACTTTCACCACCGTACCACTAGTGAGTGTACTTAGTATAGTCTCCTAAAACTCAAGAATAGTGTATAAAAGAAGTGTAAAAACAGTAAATGACGTAGTGATGTGAAACTCCATGCAGATTTGTTAAGTATCTCAGCTAGGTGAGTTTTATATATATATATATATATATATTTTTTTTTTACCAAGGTATAACTGCATGTTATACAAATATCACAATTTATTAGACATTTAATACACAGTAAGAGTTGAACCTGATTGTTAAATGTAAAAATGCATGTGACACTGAACAGGATCAAAATTCTTGGGAAAGAGTTTTAACAATTTGTGTTGTCCTCATGTGTACGTCCATGCTCAGGTGTAACAGTACAGTACTCAAGACATCAAAATGTCCCCAAACACAGTGAATTGCATTTCTAACCACAAAATCAGACAAAAATAATAATCAATTCTTTTTAAAAGGGAACACGTTTTTCCATTCACTGTTAAGTTTTTCATTTCCATCCAAACTAGCACCAAAATATCTCTAGCTAAATAAATACTCTTGACATTTAGTAAAAATATAAAGCAAAGCTGTTCTGTCAACAGATTAATCATATGTACATAGAGAAGAATATATCATGATCAGAACAAAAACTGCTTAGGACCCCTTATGTGGACTGTAAAATACTGAAGGTATTAGTTTCATTTAATGGCTTATGTTAGTGGGAAAATATGTATAAAAAACTAAGCAGGAAAGACTTGAATGATGAATGGGAAGTTCAATGGCAACGGTCCTTTCACAAACACCAGAAGACTACATTAAACAGTGCTTTAAAGATTTGCCTTATGGCCAGAAGTGTCTATTAGAAACTGTGTAGAAAATAATGAAATAAGGGGTTGTTTTAACATCTAACTACTCACTGAAGTCTTATATTGACTTGCTAATGCTGGTTTTTGCCACATGGAGATACATTTCCTCTGGAAACCCAAGACAACTCTGAAAGAAACTGAAATGTTTGTTGGTTCATTTTGTTGAATCTTCAGACAAATGAATTTTTAGTTCCCTAAGCTTGTTGGCTAAAAACAGCTTGCTAGCTAGTTGTTGTAGCTCAACTGGCAGAGCATAGCATTAGTAAGGCTAACATTCCCCTTACGAAAATTGACCACGGTTTTACTATAGTAGAATGTTTTTTTCCAGATTGATTTCCATTTGTATAACCACAGTTTTACTACAAATACCATGGTTCAACTATGGTTACTGTAGCAAAACCATGGAAAATTTGTGGTTACCATGGTTTAACTTCAATAACCATGTTTTTTTTTTTTTTTTTGGTTTTATTTGTAGTAAAACCATTGTTAGTTTTCATAAGGGACATACGGATAACATGACTTGAATGTTGCTTGAGATGCGTCTCTCAAATGACTAAATCTTCCTAATAAATTTTACAAACCAACAGCTAAAAAATGTCTTGGTTTCCTCTAGTTCCTTAATTCAGTAAAGATGTTGTCACATTAGCAACATTGTGGTAATATTTCACAGGCAAAACTACTGTCAACAGTCTAGTGAACCAGTTGCGAAATCTGCGTGGTAACATCTCTCACCTTAAAGTGAAATTGTTTGGATTCCTATTTAAATGACCGGATTTTGCCCACAAAAATTCGCAGATACAACAATAAATGTGACTGGACCTTAATTATGCACAGTGCTTGGATTAAAATCAAGAAAATTAGAAATTCAAGTGTAGAAAACGTTGGAAAAACAAAAAAACAACAGTCATTTGTTGATTTCTATACAGAAAAAAAAAAAAAAACTGTACCTACCTGCCAAAAACTGCATTTACACTAACAGCAATAGCACGTTAGCTATCTGCCGCTAGCAGATGTTCCTATTAGATTTCACGGTATCATGTGAGTTTTGTTCTCATGCTTTGTTTTGGTTAAAATGACACCATAGAGCTAAACTAGCATTACAATATTGCGTTGATAATGTTTTGATGTGCGGAAACATAATACTTGTTGATAATGAGGAGAAAATGAACATTGGTATATAGGAATTTGTGCAAATGGTCTTGTTTTTTGCTAGCACCAAAATGTAATAAAAACGAGAAGACAAAGGAAGTCATGTTAGACTGAGCTATGTGGGAACAAATCCAGTGAAGTAAAAAGTTCACAGCCTGTAGTTCAACAAAAATGGTCACAATGATATCCTTTTAATCTTCTGCAAAAAAAGTGACCAAAAAAAGCATCTCAATCACTTCCACTCTGGTGACCGATTGATGTGAATTCTCAGTGCATTTTTTTTTTCTTTAAGAAAACACGACTGACTTGTGTCAGTTGTTCTTCATGCAGACGGAGCATGAGCTGATGTGGTCACGCTGGTTCTGTCCATTGACCACAGTACTGTGAGAAATAGAGGTAATGTTCGCTCTAGTCAGCCAGAAACTGAAGAAGGTGGGGGAATACTGGCACGTGCCATGCGAACCTTGGCACTCCACAAACGGCTGACTGCGGAAGTCCTGCAAACAGCTTCCTGTTGATGTCAGAGACTGTCCACCTCCTTCATCCCCTGATCCTGTATGCTGGAACAAAGAAATGAAGTTGCATTATGTGATTTGTTCAAAATGTAAATGAAATAATTAAATAAATAAATGTAGAAATACATGAATAAATAAATGAAGAAATAAATACATAAATGAATAAATAAATAATTAAATACTGACATAAATATATAAACGCAGATATGCATGAATGAATGAATGAATGAATTTGTCGTGTCATTTTTAATTGTGCTATTTTTGTACCATTTGTGTTATATATACTACATTTATTTATGTATTCTACGGTTATTTATTTTTACATTTATGCATTTCTACATTTTATTTATTTCTGTATTAATGTGTCCGTATGTTAATAAGGTAGGCGGTCCTAACATCTCTCAATGCAGGATTGGTTACAAGCTACACAATATCACGTTCACTATCGGATGCGATTCATCTGCGATTATGAGCGTGAATTGCGTAGCTTGTCAGTGAACTACAGCTCTGTGTATTAAATGCTGCTCCATCTGAAAACAGGTGATGGAGATTTATTTTTAATCACAGAACCGGCTTTACTGACGAGATGCGCATGACTATCGCATGCGATATATTGTGCAACCCTAGTAGGAACACATCTAAATGCCTAAAAATTCTGATTACTAGGGTTTGGAACAAAGTTGAACTTTGCTTCCCTTACCATAACAAATGAATATCCCATCCAGAGTTTTCTCCAATTGGATGGACACCGTGGTACAGTCTTGCTTTGACTGTGTAATGTAATGGCTGGCGATGACGCCTCACACACCACACACCTGCTGATGTGCTGTTGAATTTCCATCCCCCTCAGGATGGAATTCATAGGAATTGAGGCGGTTGTAGACAGCCAATAGGATTTGTCGTTGCGGCTGGCGTAATCACAGGAGTCCATATTACAGCAGGAGAATGGCATGGTGTTAAACATACGTAAACATGAACCTGCCTGGCCTGGTGAAAACACGCAAAAATAAGTTTTAACATTATTGTTATCACTGTTATTATAATTAACTAAAACTTTTCACTGAAACTCTTAACATTAACTGAAATAAATATAAATAATTTTATTTCAGCTAGTTTTTTTTTTCTTTATTATTTATAAATATATTCTTTTAGTATTAGTCTTGGCATTCAAGAAGTAGTGTTATTTTCGTTTTATTTATATATTATTAGAGTATTTAGTAATATTTTAAATTTGCTTTTATTTTCATGTTTTTTTTTTTGCATTTTATATTTTTACGAAATAAAAATTAATAAAAACTACATAGACATCTTAAAAAAACTAATAAAAATGACAAAAACACAACAAAACTACTAAAGCTTTAAAATTAAAATTAAGACAGAAAATACAAAAAATTTAAACATTAATATAAAACTATATAGAAATATTTTAAATAAAACAATTTATGAAAATGACAAAAGCACACAACAAAATTACTAAAACTTTAACAAAAAACAAATAAAACAATAAAATAAAATGGATAATACAAAATAAAAACTAGTTCAAGATATTAAAAAAGTCTCAAAATTACTTGAAATAAACATTAACTGAAATAAAAATAAATATAAAAATTTCACTACTTTCCAGTTTAACTTAATGCACTAAAATAACTAAATATAAAAACTGATATAAAATTAATAAAAACTATACAGATTATTAAAAAAAAGAAAATGACAAACACAACAAAATTACTAAAACATTAACTAAAGTTATGAAAAAAAAAATACAAAAATAAAAACTAATTCAAAGGATTAAAAAAAACAAAAAAACACACACAACAGTATTTCAATGATACTAAAATAACATTGGCTGTTATATAAAATGTTCCAAAACCTAGTCAGCTGTATACCTAGACAGCATTTTATGGAATCCAAGGTGCTTCTGAGTGTGAATGTGTGTATTAGCCACATACCCAGGTCTTGTGTGTGCGCTCTCTCCTGACCCTCCAGATATAGTAGGCTGTAGCCGTTCCATAACTCTGTTAGGCCCTTAGGACAAGTGGGCACAACCTCAGACTGACTGTGCTTCACCAAAAGAAAGCCGGAGGAAAGCGGTCCAGGAGGACCCTGATCACCAACTGGTCCTGGGGGTCCTGGGATGGATAAAGAAATGTATGGACAATGGTTGGGTTGATGAATGGGTTGATGTGAGTCACTCTGGATAAAACATCTGCTAAATGAATAAATGCAAATGTACTGGATGAATGATGACAGGAGGAAAGAGGATCCAACAGTGAGTCAATAATTACTTTAAGTTGTTAACGATACACACAAACATACCCCGAGAGCCCCTTTCTCCTTTCTCGCCGCTCTCTCCAGGGCTTCCAGTTGGTCCGACTGGTCCTTCAGTCCCAGGACCTCCAAAGAATCCAGTTTCTCCTTTTTGTCCCTTTATACCTGAGCAAAAATAATCAATGTTCATGCAAACACAAACAATTCTGATCATTTACCCTTATTCACACTTCTGCAAGTTCAAACCTCAAGACTTTGACATTAATGGCATCAAACATTATAAGTTTTCACTCATACGATCTTAATGTGATACATCGGAATGTTTTGGAAAAAAAAAACAAAAAAAAACTTTAGACTACAGAATATACAGTGCTTTTTGCAAATGTAAAGTTAGATTTATTCTTTATTTATAGACAGGGTTAGGTTAGGTTATATTTATATATTTTTTATATATTTTATATGTATTTTTATATATTTATTTATATGTATATTTTATTTATATATCTTTATTATTTATAGATATATTCTTTCAATATTAGTCTTGGCATTCAAGAAGTGTTATTTTGGTATTATTTATATGCTATTATTTATTTATTTATATATATACAGTGGGTATGGAAAGTATTCAGACCCCCTTAATTTTTTCACTCTTTGTTATATTGCAGCCATTTGCTAAAATCATTTAAGTTCATTTTTTTCCCTCATTAATGTACACACAGCACCCCATATTAACAGAAAAACACAGAATTGTTGACATTTTTGCAGATTTATTAAAAAAGAAAAACTGAAATATCACATGGTCCTAAGTATTCAGACCCTTTGCTGTGACACTCATATAACTCAGGTGCTGTCCATTTCTTCTGATCATCCTTGAGATGGTTCTACACCTTCATTTGAGTCCAGCTGTGTTTGATTTTACTGATTGGACTTGATTAGGAAAGCCACACACCTGTCTATATAAGACCTTACAGCTCACAGTGCATGTCAGAGCAAATGAGAATCAAAGGAACTGCCTGAAGAGCTCAGAGACAGAATTGTGGCAAGGCACAGATCTGGCCAAGGTTACAAAAAAATTTCTGCTGCACTTAAGGTTCCTAAGAGCACAGTGGCCTCCATAATCCTTAAATGGAAGATGTTTGGCATGACCAGAACCCTTCCTAGAGCTGGCCGTCTGGCCAAACTGAGCTATCGGGGGAGAAGAGCCTTGGTGAGAGAGGTAAAGAAGAACCCAAAGATCACTGTGGCTGAGCTCCAGAGATGCAGTCAGGAGATGGGAGAAAGCTGTAGAAAGTCAACCATCACTGCAGCCCTCCGCCAGTCAGGGCTTTATGGCAGAGTGGCCTGACGGAAGCCTCTCCTCAGTGCAAGACACATGAAAGCCCGCATGAAGGACTCCAAGATGGTGAGAAATAAGATTCTCTGGTCTGATGAGACCAAGATAGAACTTTTTGGCCTTAATTCTAAGCGGTATGTGTGGAGAAAACCAGGCACTGCTCATCACCTGTCCAATACAGTCCCAACAGTGAAGCATGGTGGTGGCAGCATCATGCTGTGGGGGTGTTTTTCAGCTGCAGGGACAGGACGACTAGTTGCAATCGAGGGAAAGATGAATGCGGCCAAGTAGAGGGATATCCTGGACGAAAACCTTCTCCAGAGTGCTCAGGACCTCAGACTGGGCCGAAGGTTTACCTTCCAACAAGACAATGACACTAAGCACACAGCTAAAATAACGAAGGAGTGGCTTCACAACAACTCCGTGACTGTTCTTGAATGGCCCAGCCAGAGCCCTGACTTAAACCCAATTGAGCATCTCTGGAGAGACCTAAAAATGGCTGTCCACCAACGTTTACCATCCAACCTGACAGAACTGGAGAAGATCTGCAAGGAGGAATGGCAGAGGATCCCCAAATCCAGGTGTGAAAAACTTGTTGCATCTTTCCCAAAAAGACTCCTGGCTGTATTAGATCAAAAGGGTGCTTCTACTAAATACTGAGCAAAGGGTCTGAATACTTAGAAAAACTGAAATATCACATGGTCCTTTTTTAATAAATCTGCAAAAATGTCAACAATTGTGTTTTTCTGTCAATATGGGGTGCTGTGTGTACATTGAGGGAAAAAAAAGAACAAATGATTTTAGCAAATGGCTGCAATATAACAGAGTGAAAAATTTAAGGGGGTCTGAATACTTACCCACTGTACATATATATATATATATATATATATATATATATATATATATATACACACTTTAATTTTTTTTATTTACTTAATCTTATTTACACTAGAAACAAATTGGTGGAAAAATTCACTCAAATTGCTAGTTAATTTCATAAATTACACACACAAAACAGCAAGTAACACTGAAATTTTCAACACAAATTTTTGAAGCAGACAGAATGAATCTGTATTTTCTTGTAAAAAGTACTTCAATAAATATTTTTAGTGTTCAGTATATTTCTATTTTTCATTTGTTTAAAGGTTTTCATCTAATATTTAAATTTTATTTAAATTAATTTCAATGCTCAAAAATTTTGAATTTAGTTAACAATAACAACTCTGCTAAGAATGGCAGACGTTTCATGATCTTATGAAAATAAGCTCCCTGCTGTTTAATTGAGTTGTACCTTTCAGACCCCCAATGCCATTAAGTCCATAATCACCAACTTCACCATCTGGGCCAGGAGCACCAGGAGCACCAGTATGACCCCGAGGAAGGGGACAAGGAGTAGGAGGACGTCTGACAGCCCCAGGCTCTCCTTTTGGCCCTACAAATACAAAAGGAGAAAGAAATTGAAAGTGAGGGTATAAATCATAACATTACTGATTCATAAGTCATCAGCTTGATCATCTGAAGGCTCTAATGACCTGGGTCCCCTCTGCCTCCTTTTGCACCACAAGGTCCTGGGGGCCCACATCCACCTACGGGGCCAGAAGTTCCCGGAAGGCCCATAAGTCCACATTGTCCTCTTTCACCTGTGGAAAAATAATAATAGAAAAACCTGAATGACACAACTGTGAATGTAGAGTGGCCCCAAAACATTCTGAACTCATAAGCTAAACTTTTTTTACCTTTTGGACCTTCTAGGCCGTCAGACCCTGGGAAGCCACTGGGCCCACTGATTCCTCTTTGTCCTTTATACCCTGGTGGCCCAGGACCACCTGGCTCACCGAAATCACCACTCACTGTGAACACACTGCCTGCCTCTCCTTTCTCTCCCTTGGGCCCTGGAACAGCAAAACATACATCATACACATAACACATAATTCTATGCATAAACACATAGCCTACATAGGCACATTACAGCTCGTCTTACTGGGGTGCATTTCCCAATAGCAAGTATGGTCGCAAGTTCCGTTTTTACCAACAGAGGTCAATGGAACTTACCACCATAGTCAGCTAACGATGCTTTTGGGAAACGCACCACGGATTTGTAGCAGTGCTATCCAACTTAGACCTCAAATCCTATTTGTACACATCATTTGTGCCTCCAAATGACCACACACACCTGGAGGTCCATCTGGCCCAGCGTAACCCCGTTCTCCACTTGGTCCAGGTTTAGGAACCTTACATTCTTCACCACGAAAGCCTGAAGGACCCATTGGACCAGGGTCTCCTATAAAAAAAAAAAGTAGAAAGAGATGGCAATGTGGATTAAAGTAGATCATGAATGATTTTATTTACAATTCTGCTTGTTAAAATATTGAAATTAGCCAACGGTGACATATAAACGAAGTGCACAACCATTCAAAAACTTTTTTAAATCACATTTTTAAATGTAGTCTCTTTTGCTCACCGAGGCTACATTTATTTGATTAAAAATACAGTAATAACATTAATATCTTGAAATATTATTAACATTTTTAAATGACTGTTTTCTGTTTGAAAATACCTTAAAATGTAATTTATTCCTGTGATGCAAAGCTGAATTTTGAGCATCATTACTAGTCTTCAGTGTCACATGATCCTTCAGAAATCATTCTAATATGCTGGTTTGCTGCTCAAGAAATATGTCTTAACAATATTACACATTACTATCATTAAACAATTTTAGCAATGTTGAAAAGAGTTGTGCTGCTTAATATTTTTGTGGAAACGTCTCAGGTTACGCATGTAACCATGGTTCCCCGAGAGGGAACGAGACGCTGTGCCCCCTAGGGGGCACTATGGGGAATGCAGTCTGCATGACCGGTGTCTGAAGCATGTGTGAAACAACGCCAATCTATTGGCCCACATGGCCCATGACATCATAGGCGGGGTGCCCGGAAGTATAAGAGGGCACCTGCTGAATACGTCATCCACTTAGCTGTCTGAAGGAGACGTAGACAGGCAGGCCGAAGGCATGGCAAGGGGCTAGCGCAGCATCTCGTTCCCTCTCGGGGAACCATGGTTACATGCGTAACCTGAGACGTTCCCCTTCTAGGGAACTCCACGCTGCGCCCGCTAGGGAGCACTATGGGGAACGAAATCCAACCACGCTGTGCCGAGGCGCATGCCTGTCCTGATGGGAGAGCACCAAGGAAGCGAACATACATACACCTAAGCCTAGCCTTAGAAAGGGGCCATGCCACTGACACCACGGGCCACTCACACAACTTGACAGAAATGGGGGAACCTGAATAGATCAAGTGGAACATCCCACCCCAGTTAAGAGCACAGCTATCCTCCCCTTCGAAGGGGAAGTCGTGGCCTAATGGTTAGAGAGTTGGGCTTGTAACCTGAAGGTTGCCGGTTCGATTCTCACACCGGCAGGAATTGAAGGTGGGGATTGTGAATGAACAGCACTATCTCTGCCTTCGATACCATGACTGAGGTGCCCTTGAGCAAGGCATCGAACCCCCAATTGCTCCCCGGGCGCTGGAGCAATGGCTGCCCACTGCTCCGGGTGTGTGTTCACGGTGTGTGTGTGCGTGTTTGTTCACTATTCACTGCTGTGTGTGTGCACTTGGATGGGTTAAATGCAGAGCACCAATTTCGAGTATGGGTCACCATACTTGACAATACGTCACGACTTTCACTTTTCTATGCTATGTGAGCAGATCTAGCCTGGATACACAAGACCACTGAACAGTCTACTAGAAAGCCTCTAGAAGAGCTCAAGAGATCGCTACTTAAATCCCAGGTAAAGAGAGTAGCTACTGAGCTAGAACACAGCTATCCTCAGATCAGATCAGGTCTTATGAAGGCTTGTGGACCAGAATAACATAGCTGATATAGCCTTCCTAAAGAGCTGCCTAGACCACAGAGAGTGGGCCATCTACTTACAACCCTAGCAGGGTAGATAGCATTGTATAGGCAAAGGCTCAAGGAGACCGCTACTTAAAGACCGTAAGAAGGGGAGCAGTCAATGAGCTAGCACATAGATATCCTCAGACAGCTATGATCCTAGGAAGGGCTACCGGAAGGGGGACTGACTGAAACTACCCAGACCACAAAGAGTGGGCTGTCTACTTACGACCCAAGAGGTGAGACAGCATTGTGTAGGTAAGGGCTCAAGAGACAGCTACTTAAAACCCTAAACAGGGGAACAATCACTGAGCTAGCACATAGCTATCCTCAGATAGCTAGGCTTTAGGAAAGGGGACCACTCTATAAGAGGGCTCACTGCAACTGCAGTAGAAGACAGCTAACCACAGATAGCTGTATTCAGGTAAGCCCGTCCTGCCATAACAATGGCTGGAATATAATCACCTACAGATGGATATACTAATCAGGACACCAATCCTTGTCAGTCCTAGCGTAGATAGCCCACTCTCTGTGGTCTGGGCAGCTTTGCAGGAAGGCTATCTACTTACAACCCTAGCAGGGGAGATAGCATTGTGGAACGGAGGCACACACTTTCCGCAGCGCTCACCTGCCTTGGTCTCTCACACGCACTTCAAATAGACGGCTCCTGAAGACAGCAAAGAGGATGACATACGGTGCGTTCCAAACGGGATATATCGCCCTCCGAAGGGGACTTCGGAGTGAAAACAATCATGGCCGCCATATTGAAGGGTCGTTCCAAACCGAAGTGCTCAAAACTAGCCACTTCAAAGGGCCCTTCGGAATGAAGGATTTTGAAGGGTACAACTGATGGACACTTCGGGCTCCCATGATCCTTTGCACAGATTCTTTGCATGATGACGGCGCTTCCGTATGATGACGCAGAAGGGCACATCAAGAAACAGTTGTTTGGTCCCCTACACCCTTCAACCCTTCGAAGCTCTCACTCCGGAGGGTAAACCCCTTTGAAGGGATTAGGGCATAGGGATGAGCCCTTCCGAATGGAACGCAGGGATATTCAGCAGGTGCCCTCTTATACTTCCGGGCACCCCGCCTATGATGTCATGGGCCATGTGGGCCAATAGATTAGCATTGTTTCACACGTGCTTCAGACACCGGTCATGCAGACTGCATTCCCCATAGTGCCCCCTAGGGGGCGCAGCGTGGAGTTCCCTAGAAGGGGAACTGTGACAGATTTTTTTTTTTATTTGATTATTTTGTATTTATTTTGAACTAAAATCTTTTGTAAATGTCTTTAGTGTCACTAGACATTTAGCAATTTAATGTATCCTTGCTGAATAAAAGAAATTTCTTAAAAAAAATAACATGCTGGAAGCCTCCTGTACAGTCACAGCAATCGTCACTATAAGAGGTTATGAATAGGTTGAATAGAGTTATGTACCTTGTCTCCCACACTGTCCTTTTGGACCTCCCACACCTGTTTGTGATAGGCCTCGCAACCCTGGGTCTCCTGGAGCGCCCTTGTCTCCGGTTGGTCCTATATTGCCCCTATCACCGCTTAAATCCTCTCCTGAAAGACAAAAGGGACAGGGAATGACAGAGATGATTTCAAGCTGGTAATATCAAAACAAACTTCTGACAGTACAAACTAATCGTAACGAATCTCACCTCGATATCCCATTTCACCCTTGTCCCCCTTCAGGCCATCCAGTCCATGGAGCCCTGGGGGCCCAGGAGGTCCTGAAAGTGAAAATAAATAGTTTAAAATGTATACATGATTGTTATAGTTTTAAAATCAGTAGCATCAGCTTGTTTGTACACAGCATAAGAAGTCAAACCTCTAAGGCCACCACATCCTTGGTTTCCTTTAGGGCCCGGTTTACCTGGAGGCCCCAGCTGACCTTCTGGACCATGTCTTCCACACGGACCTGGGGGCCCAACCACTCCTGAAAGGCAGAAGGCACATTAATATTGATTTAAGAAGATGTGCAGTCACAGATGCGCTAACTTAGAGTCTGATCTATCCATTTAGAGGGATAGTTCACCCAAAATTGAAAATTCTGTCATTAATTACTCACCCTCATGTCGTTCCAAACCCATAAGACCTTTGTTAAGCTTCAGAACACAAATTAAGATATTTTTGATGAAATCCACAACCTTTCTGACCTTGCATTGACTGGAATGCAACTGAAACGTTCCCAGGCCCAGATACGTAGTAAGGAAATCATTAAAATAGTCCATGTGACATCAGTGGTTCAACCATAAGGGCAGCGGTCCATCAGTGACACGGAAGAGAAGAATTGTTGAATAAAGTCGTTTTTTTATTTTATTTGCGCAAAAAAAGTATTCTCGTGGCTTCAGGACATTATGGTTGAACCACTGATGTTACATGGTCATGGACTATTTTAACAATGTCTTTACTACCTTTCTGGGCCTTGAACATGGTATTTCCATTGCTGTCTATGCAGGGTCAGAAAGCTCTTGGATTTCATCAAAAATATCTTAATTTGGGTTCCGAAGATGAACAAAGGTCTTACGGGTTTGGAACGACACGAGGGTGAGTAATTAATGACAGAATTTTCTTTTTTGGGTGAACTATCCCTTTAACAATGGGTATTTTACCTGGAAGTCCAGTCAGGCCGTTGTTCCCAGGTGGTCCTGGTGGACCAAAGCTTCCCCTAAGCCCTTGAGGACCAGGGTCACCGCAAACTCCTTTGTCACCAGGGGGAGCTATTGGGGAGATAGAGAATGTTTCTACAGCTCTATCATTTTTCCAATGCATTTCTGTATTCTACAAATACATATTACAGTATAAGAGCAAAAGAGGACAATAGGGTGAGCGTTACCTGACACGCCTCTGTCTCCACGTGGCCCTCTCTGACCTGATGGTCCTGGCACACCAGTAGATTCACCCTTGTCACCTATACAAGAAAGTACAAGAAGGTTTTGCAATATACATAACTTCAAAGGAGAGTTAAATGTGCAGATTAAATATAATATGACTGTGTAGCCGTTTTATGGGTCATAGGTTTGAATATGTACACCGTTCAAAGGTTTGGGGTCAGAATCAGTTTTTTTTTTTTTTTTTTAAGAAATTGATACTTTTGTCCAGCAAGGATGCATCTAATTGATCAAAAGTGACAGTAAAGACCTACTGTTACAAAAGATTTCAAATAAATGTAATTCTTTTAAACTTTTTATTCATCAAAGAATCCTGAAAAATTTTCAGTTTACACAAAAGATATAAAGCACAACTGTTTTCAACATTAATAATAAGAAATGTTTCTTGAGCAGCAAATCAGCATATTAGAATGATTTCTGTAGGATCATGAGACACTAAAGATGGATGAGTAATGATGCTGAAAATTCAGCTTTGCCATCAAAGGATTAAATTACATTTTTAAATATATTACAATAGAAAACACTCATTTTAAAATTTTTCTTGTATTTTTGATCAAATAAATGCAGCTTTAGTGAACATAAGAGACTTCTTTAAAAAAAAACAAAAAACAAAAAAAAAAACAATAAGAAATCTTACCAATCCCAAAATTTTGAAGGGTTATGTTGGTTTGAGTATGCAAGGTTTCAAGCATTGTATTTTACCTTTAGGACCATCAAACCCAGGGAAACCAGGGGTTCCTGCCAGACCAGATATTCCAGGATCACCCTACAAAGAAACACGCGTTAATGTCTATGATTTATATACTGTATAGTCACAGTTCAATTTACATTAGTCCTGTTTATGTACACTATCTGTCAGAACAATCAAACCAACAACAAAATTCAAATAATCTGGCAAGAATTAAATAATAAAATTCATATTTTAAAAAGACCTTCCACTTACTGGATCACCATTATCTCCTGGGAATCCCACAATTCCCTTTGGCCCACATTGCCCACATGCACCAGGCTCACCAGACAGCCCAGGAACGCCTGGCGGTCCACGCTGGCCACTTTGAAACCCTGGAGGTCCATTACGTCCAGGATACCCTGGTTGTCCAGGTGGACCTGGGTTACCCTTATTACCTGCAAATAAACCACATGATCTGGTGATTTTTTTACTCCCAAGGTTTAAAACCAATATAGGATTTGAGTATCTGTTACAGATTTACCCCTTTCTCCAACAAAACCAATCTCCCCATTAGGTCCAGGTGCCCCTAATTGGCCTTTCAATGGCAGTGAAATCATGTCTCCCGGAGGTCCTGGAGGCCCAATGCATCCTGTAAAATACAAGAAACATATAAGAACATGTATATTTGACACATTCAAAGTATGACAATATGGTATTTCTCAGTGTTTTAAAGTACCTTTCTGGCCTTTGATTCCGTTAACCCCTGGACAACCTGGATGTCCATTGAGACCCCTAAAGCCTTTTGGTCCAGGAGCCCCTAAAGGGCCAGTCTTTCCTATGTTGCCAGGATAGCCATCTTGACCAGGACATCCAGGCAAACCTGAGTTGCAATACCACATGACAACTGAGAATCGCATGACCCACTGACAGCCTCTTTTTATTTATCTCTAAATACAGTAGTCAACATTTCAAGTGGATCAAAAAAGTTCATCAAAGTTGTCCTAAGACAAGAACAGGTATTGTTTATGTTTTAGGACAACTTTCATGAAAGGTTTTGATCCACTTCAAATGCTTACTACTGTATCTCTAAATCATACATTTCATTGGAAATATGATATAACACACACATAAAAAAAGAAATAAAATATTTAAGTGTTGAAGCTAATGTCTACAAGATTTTTTTTAACGAACTATTAATATTAACACAATAATAATGACATTTAATATCAATATTATTATTATTAATAATAACTGAATAATATTAACAAATTCATGCTTTTATTTAGCAAGAACGCATAAACCTCCTATTCATTTAAAAATATTCAGCAACCGTTTTCAACTTTGATAATAATAAGAAATATTTCTTGAGCAGCAAATGAGCATATTAGAATGATTTCTGAAGGATCATGTAACGCTGATTGTACTGGAGTAATGGCTGCTGAAAATTTAGCTTTGCATCATAGGAATAAATTGCATTATAAAATAAATAAAAATAGAAAATAGTTTTTTTAATTGTAATAATATTTCACAATATTGCTGTATTTTGTATTATATAAAATACATAAAGAGAGTTCTTATAAATATATATATATATATATTCTATAAATATGTTCCAGTAAATCAAAATGTTGCAAACCACAGTTAGCAATTTGTTTAAATGTCACATGACAGGTTACAAATTATTGAATGAAAACCCGCACATCGAGACCTGTGGAAAAACTCTTTACCCTTTGGTCCAGGGCATCCAGGGTTTCCACTGTCCCCTTTGAGTCCTGAAGGTCCCTGAAGGCCTGCGCGTCCCTGATAGCCTGGGGTGCCAGGCTTACCACATTCTCCTTTGGCTCCAGTGCCTGGACATCCTGCCGCCCCAGGTGGTCCTTTCTCTCCAGGGCAGCCTATCACAGAAAAGTGACATTATGAGAACAATCTTAACAAGCTTCTGTTCATTCAGTGGTCTCTACTCACCTCTCTGTCCAGTGAAGCCTGGTGGTCCTGGATTACCAGGTGGACCAGCTTGTCCTTTCTCACACAGCTCTGGTCTCCCACCTGGGCAACCAGGTGCTCCTGGTGTACCATCCATTCCTTTTTCCCCTTTTCTACCAGGAAGTCCAGGAACTCCAAATGCACCTGCAGAAAAAGTCTATTAATATTGATGGACTTTCTGGGATACTTTCAGATCCTAAAACCTAATAACCATTAAATACTATTTTCTTTATATCCTATTGCTGTTTTCCAGATATTATTCAACTCTCAATGTCTCGATGTAGTACCTTGCAATCCAATTGGTCCAGGAGGTCCAGGGACACCTTTAGGGCCCTGACATCCCTGAATCCCACTGGGCCCCATCGGTCCTGGAGACCCTGCAACAAAGTCTCCAAAAGACCCTTTCAAACCATGGGGTCCACGATTACCAGGTGTGCCAGGTGAGCCACCAATACTGATGCCATCTGGGCCAGTGTCACCTGGATCTCCTAAATATCCAACTGGACCTGTGGACGAGATTGCAGGGATATTAGATTTTTGTAATACTTTCCAACTTGATGCGCTCTAGTGGAGTTGATACTGCGGGTTTATCATGCGAATATAGAACAATTGATAAATGCATGTTGAGTAGAATCAAAGAGAGTTGATTTAAAGATTTAGAAATGTTCATAAAATTGAACACAAATATTTTTAAATACACCAAAACCTTATATTATATTCTCTACCTTGAAATCCTGCAAACCCATTATCGCCAGGGTCTCCACACTCTCCCTTGGGACCATCTGGTCCAGTTTGTCCTGTGCATCCTGGATTTCCAAGGTTACCTTTCTCACCTGGAAGAAAACATGAAGGTTTTGGTTATATACTGTATCTGATAATAGTCATCAGTGCTTATTTCAGTGCGATATTTCTACTTTAAGAATTGGGCCCCTTTCAATTAATATATTTGCAATTTAAAAGCAATGCTATCAATGCTTCATTAGTTCAACACACATCAACTACGTCTGCCTAATTATGCCCGTTTGTCCTTGATAAGTAGAATTCATTTGAAATTTGAGAAATTAAGATCAAATTTATTTCAAATTTACAATTATTTCACTAATTTATCTTATTTCTCTATTTTGTGATTTTGCGACCACTAAATGTCCACCCAATTGTTTTCAATTAATTTTAAAAACATCAATAAAAATATCCAAATTTGAATCTATTGGTTATATCATGTACTGAGTTATAAACAAAAAAGTGCACTAATCAAAAAATTGGTACCATTTAGAGAATGATTGTATATAGAATGTCAGATCTAGAATTAAACTTGGGCCCAATAATGAGCAAAAGTATGTAAAAATAGAATCTAATTTATAATATACAGTGGGTACGGAAAGTATTCAGACCCCCTTCACTTTTTTCAATTTTGTTATGTTGCAGCCTGATACTACAATTGTTTAAATTCATTTTTTTTCTCATTAATCTACACTCTGTACCTCATAATGATGAAGTGAAAACAGAATTTTAGAAATGTCTGTAAATTTATTAAAAAGAAAAACCTGAAATATCACATTTACATAAGTATTCAGACCCTTTGCAACAACACTTGAAATTTCGCTCAGGTGCCTCCCATGTCTCTTGATCATTGCAGAGATGTTTCTACACCTTGATTGGAGTCCGCCTGTGGTAAATTAAATTGATTGGACATGATTTGGAAAGGCACACACCTCTCTGTAAAAGGCCTCACAGCTGATAATGCATATCAGAGCGAAAACCAAGCCACGAGGTCAAAGGAACTGCCTGCAGAGCTCAGACACAGAATTGTATCGAGGCAGAGATCTGTGGAAGTCTACAAAAATATTTCTGCTGCACTGAAGGTTCCCAAAAGCACAGTGGCTTCCATAATTCTCAAATGGAAGAAGTTTGGCACAACCAGGACTCTTCCAAGAGCTGGTCCCCAGCCAAACTGAGCAATTGATGGAGAAGGGGCTTGTCTAGACTGGTGACCAAGAACCTGGTGGTCACTCTAGTTGAGCTCCATGATCATATATGCAGATGGGAGAAACCTACAGAAGGACAAACATCACTGCAACACTCCACCGATCTGGGCTTTATGGCAGTGTGGCCAAACTCAATCCTCTCCTCAGTGAAGACACATGAAAACACACTTGGAATTTGCAATAAAGCACCTAAAGGACCCTCAGACTCTGAGAAACAAGATTCTCTGGTCTGATGAACCTCAATTCTAAGCATCATGTTTGAAGGAAACCGGCTCTTCTCATCACCTGCAGAGTACCATCCCAAAAGTAAAGTGTGGTGGTAGCAGCCTCATGCTGTTGGGCTGTTTTTCAGCGGCAGGGACTGAGGAACTCATCAGAGTAGAAAAAAAGCTCAATGCACCAAAATATTGAGATAGCCTTAATGAAAACCCAGTCCAGGGCATTCAAAACCTCAGACTGGGCCGAAGGTTCACCTTCTAACATGACAATGACCCTAAGCACACAGCCAAGGCAACACAGGAGTGGCTTAGGGACAACTCTGTGAATGTCCTAGAGTGACCCAGCCAGAGCCCTGACTTGAACCCTATCGAACATCTCTGGAGAGACCTGAAAAAGGCTGTCAACAGACGGTCCCCATCCAACCTGACCGAGCTTGAGAGGATTTGCAAAGAAGAATGGCAGAAATTCCCCCAATCCAGTTGTGCAAAGCTTGTTGCGTCATACCCAAAAAGACTCGAGGCTGTAATTGCTGCCAAAGGTGCTTCAACTAAGTACTGAGTAAAGGGTCTGAATACTTATGTAAATGTGATATTTCAGTTTTTTTTTTTAATAAATTTACAAACATTTCTAAAATTCTGTTTTCACTTTGTCATTATAAAGGACAGAGTGCAGAGTAATGAGAAAAAAAAAGAATTTAAACAATTGTAGTATCAGACTGCAACATAACAAAATTGAAAAAAGTGAAGGGGGTCTGAATACTTTCCGTACCCACTGTATAACAAAGAACTTTTATGCTTTAATTTTTTTCATGTTACACTTTTAAGGTACAATACCCTTATTCAATATTATAATATAATATAATATTCAATTTTCGGTTCCTCTTATTCCTCAACAATACTCTTATTCCTTCAGCTATATCATGTCTTTTCTTCAACCAAACTGAAAGAGCTCTCACTTTTTCATTCAGAAATTATTTCAATATATATTTACCTTTACAACCAGGCACTCCTTTGCAACCAGGGGCTCCACGTATGCCAGGTCCACAGGGCATTGCATCACCTACCAAAAAAGAAAGAAAGAAAGAAAGAAAGAAAGAAATTCTTACTGACCTCATTTGACATTTGAACAGTAGTGTACATTACACATCATTAATAGATTTCAACATCCTCCATTCTGACATTTGTTTTCAACAGATTGTATTTATAGTGATTGGATAGCAATTTGTCATATAGAATAAAAACCTTATTCAGCTTACTGAACGCGTTGCTTACCTTGAACGCCTTTAGGACCAGGGGGTCCCATCTGGCCTTGAGGTCCTGGGTCCCCTTGTGGCCCCCGTCGCCCAATTGACCCCATCATACTGGGGCCAGGAGGACCAGGTGGACCTCTGAGGCCTTGTACACCAGCAGTTCCTGGACACCCCCTGTCACCTGGCGGACCAACAACACAATCTCCCTGGAAAGGAAAAAAGTAAAAGAAATTAAATATATATATATATATATGGATTAAGATTTTTTTTTATGTTTTCAAAACTCTTATATGCTCACCAAGGCTGCATTAATTTGATAAATATAATATACAGTAAAACTAATAATATTGTGAAATATTATTACAATTTAAAATAACCATTTTCTATTTTAATATAATTTAAAATGTAAATTATCCCTGTGATGGTAAATCTGAATATTTAGTAGCCATTACTCAAGTCTTCAGTTTTACATGATCTTCAGAAATCATTATGCGTGGTAGTGTGTACAGCACTACTGCACAACTATCTATGACTTTTTTCATTTAATTTTATAATTGTTTACATGTCTTACCAGAGATCCAGGATCTCCAGGGGCACCCATCTTCCCATCAGCACCTTTCCTCCCATTACACCCTAGTTTTCCAGATGGTCCAACAGATCCTGTGTCACCTTTCTCCCCTTTAACATAATGCAAAAAGTTCTAATAAATGCATGTTAGTTTGTATGTAAAATAAAGATGGCAGATTTGAGAGATAATTTAAGAAAAATCAGAAGACATATATAACTTTAAATCACAATTCTGACATAGGGATAAAGAAACTGCATTATAGTTTCATTATCAGGCATTTAACATCAGTTCATGCTGTACTATAATATAAAACTTATCCTAAGATGTTAGACCATTTTGGGTGAGTCTTAAATTGTCCAAAAAATCTAAAAAAAAATCTGTTAGCAAATATGCTTCACCCTTTTTGCACATCACCATAACTTCTCCTTTTTCTCCTTTAAGCCCTCTGACTCCTGAGAAGCCTCTGGGACCCTGAGAACAACAAGAGACACAAACAAAAAGAAATGATTAAATACACACACAAGCACGATACAAACATATTTTTTTTCCCACATGAATTTCAACCAGGTTCACGTACAGTTGAGCCTCTCCCACCCATCTCTCCGATGGGTCCGATATCACCAGGAGGACCCCGGAACCCTTTTTGCCCAGGATCACCAGGGACACCCGGAGGGCCTGGAGGGCCACGATCGCCAGGTAGGTCACCAAGGGGGTCACATGCACATCCCCCATCAGGACCTGAAAGGAAACACAAAGAATATAACACAAGTGCTCATACTTGGGTTAGAAAAGATGCACCCTTTGCCACCTCCTAATGGACACTGATACACACTACACATAACTTTACAGTTGGGACGAAAGAACCAAAAATAATCAGCACCATGGACAACACCAGAAAAAGATGCACAAAAAAGTATTTGGACAATTAAAGGGCTACTCCACCCCAAAATGAAAATTTTGTCATTAATCACTTACCCCCATGTCGTTCCAAACCCGTAAAAACTTCGTTCGTTTTCGGGAATACAATTTAAGATATTTTGGATGAAAACCGGGATTTGATGCTTTGATTTGACGGAAAACACCGTATCCGGTAGGCGGCTGACACAGTAGAGCGCACGCTGCTTGCGTCCAGTGGATATTCTACAAAATGGCGCTACGCAGACGCGGAGGAGACAAATTTTTTAATAAATTCATTATTTTTGCTTTTTTTGTGTGTACAAAAAGTATTTTCGTAGCTTCATAACGTTTCGGTTGAACTACTGATGGCAGATGGACTATTCTGACGACGTCTTTCATACTTTTCTGTGTCAAGACAGCGGAAATTGTTTGGCAGTCAATGGGACAGTCACAAGCCTCCTGGTTTTCATCCAAAATATCTTAAATTGTGTTCCGAAGACGAACGAAGCTTTTACGGGTTTGGAATGACATTGGGGAAAGTGATTAATGACAAAATTTTCATTTTGGGGTGGAGTAGTCCTTTAAGTCTCATCTAAAAATGTATGATTAACATTATATTACATAACAAAATATCAAAAAAGCACATATTTTAAGCAAAACATTTACAGTAACGTTTGACAACAAAATCTATACTGTTCAAAAAATATACTCTTTCTGGTTTAACTGATTTTACTGTTTAAAGGTTTTGGGTAAGACTGTTTTAATGGTTTTGAAATACGTCTCTTATGCTGCATTTGTTTCAGTACTGTGTAATATTAATCAGTATTGTGAAATAATATTACAATTTAAAATAAGAGGTTTTTTTTTTTTTTTATTTTGATACATTTTAATGTAATTTATTCCTGTGATGGCAAAGCTGATTTCTCAGCAGCCATTACTCCAGTTTTCAGTGTCACATGGTCCTTCAGAAATCTAATATGCTGATTTGCTGCTCAAGAAACATTTCTTATTATTATCAAATGTTTTAAACAGTTGCTTATTTTTGTGGAAACGGTAATGCATTTTTTTCCCCCAGAAATTACTGATGAAAAGAAAGTTCAAAAGAACAGCCTTTATTAAAAATAAAAATCTTTTGTAACATTACATCTGTACTGTCACTTCTGAGGAATGTATTGCAGTATTAATGATTGACTCTAAACCTTTGAACAGAAAGAAAAAGAAAAGTAAAAAAAGTAGTAGAAAAAAGTAGAAAAAAAAAACACTGCATCATTTGCAGACACCACTCGGTTTGATATTTTGAATTTAATGCAATGACATTCACACATGTATATAATTCTTTATATAAATATAACATTATATGTCAGCGTATAACAACTCACCTTTTCTCCCCTGAACACCTTTTAATCCAGGAGACCCTCTATATCCAACCTCTCCAGGTTCTCCACGCTCACCAGGCAGGCAGTAGTAACCTGTATCACAGACAGATACACTCATTACAGTGTATTAGCTGTATTTCTTTAGAATGATAGCGTAACTCTCAAAGATGCATGTCTTATGTATTTAAGCATGTATAAAGGTGTTGGAAAAATGTATGTAGCATGTGACAGTCAAAACATTGTGCTCACCGCAAACTGTTCACTCGAAACACACGACGAGACAAATGTTGACACCGTAACAGGATGGACATACACACAAAGACAACATGCAAGCAGGCAAACAAAGAAGGATGACATGCTTTGAAGAACATACAATAACTTCAGTGATGATGCACACGGATTACATTATCAATAAAGTCAACAAAATGAGACATAGGTTAGTGTGTCTATACTAAACATGTTAAATGTTTTATTAATATTAATAACAAAGGAAATGAAAAGACAAAACATGACAAAAGACATCTCAATGAAAAAAGGCAATTATGAAAAGTAAACAAAACATGGAACCAAGTAAACACTTACATGCTCTCAAATATCTAATTATAAAGACTAATGGTTTTCATTTCTTGCCCCTCTCTAACATGCATTTTATACAGGTATGCACAGATAGTTTGATGTGACTCAATCACATCAATTTGTCAAGGTTGGTTAAGACAGACAATTTGAGGGGGAAAAATTCCATATCCACTCACCCGGAATCCCAGGAATTCCTTTTTGTCCTTTGAGTCCAGGAGGGCCCTGTTTTCCAGGCTCCCCTAGAGGAAGAGCAATTATATGTTACTAAATTGTATTATAAAACCATAAAAGCTTTTTTTTTTTTTTTAAATGAAAGGAAGCATGAAATCGAGGCATCAGAAAAGACATTTATAATGTTATAAAACCCATCAATATATCAAACCCATTAATGACTATGAATACACAAAACTCACATAATTTCATATATATATGCTTAAAGCCAAAAACGGTGATGAAATGTACCTTCAGTTCAAAACAAGAAAAAAATTCCAGCTTTTTAGGATTGCCTCTAACAATCAGTCATACAAATAATACAATAATACTTTCAAATCATTATAATGTCTAAATTGCATATTGACAATATTTCGGTAAGCAAATATAAAAATCTTAAATATTACCATAGTTTGAGAGTGACCCGTATATTTTTCCTGGGTCACCTTTTTCTCCTTTGAGTCCATTAAGACCCAGCAGACCAAATTCACCCACTGGACCTAAAAGCAGAGCAGAGTTAGAAAGAGAATGAAGAAAAGACATCTAAGACTGCAATTATGATTTACAATATATAAATACCATACAAAGATGACATTTAAGATAATTCAAACCTTTTATAGATGCTCCTGGATAACCAGGGGGTCCAGGTATACCCATCGACCCTCTATCCCCAGGAGGTCCGGCTGCACCAGGAAGCCCATAATCTCCAGGTGGACCTACAGCACACATAAAAAAAATCATAAGATTTTATAATACACAAAATTGAATACTTTTTAAATTAAATATCATATTTACATTTTATTTTAAATGTAAATTATACATTTAATATATAAAAATACAATGATATTTAAAACAATGATATATCAAAAACTCTCCCAGATCCACCTCATCTAAAACTCTCAATATAAAGAATTTTAGTTTGCACAGCTAATTTAAGTAAGAAATAAAGTGACACAATCTTCATGGTAAATACTGTACTTAACTACAGACAGTACAGTATAGTTCACATATGTTTGTGTGCTTGTTCTAATATTAACTCTATTACCCATCATATTGTTGTAATGGTACTTTGGGTTTCCTTTAGGTCCGGGGTCTCCTGGATAGCCCTGTTGCACATTCACAGCAGCAGCGTCAGCAAACAAATGACAATATACTACAAGTAGATAACTCTTACTAAATCAATTCCTTTCATACAATTCATAGTCTAGTCAGAATGCGTGCCTGACCTTTGGCCCTGGGTTGCCATATAGACCAGGGAGACCATTATCCCCTTCTGCCCCCTGTAAATGTAAAAACATAACATCAGAAGTGACAAACAGTATAATTCAACAAACCATTACCAAATCGTTATTAATAATAATTATGAATGATTAAAAAGTGTACCTTAAGTCCTGGAAAGCCACTTCTTCCTGGATACCCAGGCAGGCCCTATTGTTTTAAAAAATATAACAACATACATAACTGAAAAAGTAAACAAAGGATGAAGATAACAGTTTTGGTTATTAAATTAGTTTTCTGACTTTCTTTTAAAATTAACTCATACTTGCACAATCTGAATATGTGAAATGAGGGGAATTCGATGCTAAATCCTGATACCAGATAAGCATCTATATTGTACAGGTGCATCTCAATAAATTAGAATGTCGTGGAAAAGTTCATTTATTTCAGTAATTCAACTCAAATTGTGAAACTCATGTATTAAATAAATTCAATGCACATAGACTGAAGTAGTTTAAGTCTTTGGTTCTTTTAATTGTGATGATTTTGGCTCACATTTAACAAAAACCCACCAATTCACTATCTCAACAAATTAGAATACTTCATAAGACCAATAAAAAAACATTTTTAGTGAATTGTTGGCCTTCTGGAAAGTATGTTCATTTACTCTATATGTACTCAATACTTGGTAGGGGCTCCTTTTGCTTTAATTACTGCCTCAATTCGGCGTGGCATGGAGGTGATCAGTTTGTGGCACTGCTGAGGTGGTATGGAAGCCCAGGTTTCTTTGACAGTGGCCTTCAGCTCATCTGCATTTTTTGGTCTCTTGTTTTTCATTTTCCTCTTGACAATACCCCATAGATTCTCTATGGGGTTCAGGTCTGGTGAGTTTGCTGGCCAGTCAAGCACACAAACACCATGGTCATTTAACCAACTTTTGGTGCTTTTGGCAGTGTGGGCAGGTGCCAAATCCTGCTGGAAAATGAAATCAGCATCTTTAAAAAGCTGGTCAGCAGAAGGAAGCACGAAGTGCTCCAAAATTTCTTGGTAAACAGGTGCAATGACTTTGGTTTTCAAAAAACACAATGGACCAACAACAGCAGATGACATTGCACCCCAAATCATCACAGACTGTGGAAACTTAACACTGGACTTCAAGCAACTTGGGCTATGAGCTTCTCCACCCTTCCTCCAGACTCTAGGACCTTGGTTTCCAAATGAAATAGAAAACTTGCTCTCATCTGAAAAGAGGACTTTGGACCACTGGGCAACAGTCCAGTTCTTCTTCTCCTTAGCCCAGGTAAGACTCTGACGGTGTCTGTGGTTCAGGAGTGTCTTAACAAGAGGAATACCACAACTGTAGCCAAATTCCTTGACACGTCTGTGTGTGGTGGCTCTTGATGCCTTGACCCCAGCCTCAGTCCATTCCTTGTGAAGTTCACCCAAATTCTTGAATCGATTTTGCTTGACAATCCTCATAAGGCTGCGGTTCTCTCGGTTGGTTGTGCATCTTTTTCTTCCACACTTTTTCCTTCCACTCAACTTTCTGTTGATTAGCTGATTGGCATGTCACCATATTCTAATTTGTTGAGATAGTGAATTGGTGGGTTTTTGTTAAATGTGAGCCAAAATCATCACAATTAAAAGAACCAAAGACTTAAACTACTTCAGTCTGTGTGCACTGAATTTATTTAATACACGAGTTTCACAATTTGAGTTGAATTACTGAAATAAATGAACTTTTCCACGACATTCTAATTTATTGAGATGCACCTGTATGTGAGGTGTTATGATTGGTTAGTTTGGAATGCTATAATTGGTTAGTCTGGAATGTTTTGATTGGTTGGTTTGGTTTCTATGATTGTTTGTTTTCGAGTGTTATGATAGGCTGAATTTTTGTTATTTGATGGTTTGTAGTCTTATCTGTTGGTTTGAGGTGTTATGTTTGGCTGGATTGTGGTGTTGGTTTGTAGTGGATCAACTGATATGAAAACTAGTGAATATTCTTACTCTGTAACCAGGTAACCCAATTATGCCTTTCTCTCCTTTTTCTGCTGGAGGCCCTTCAAAACCCTGAGAAACGCAAAATTGAATGTAAAACCACATTAATGAGCTTCAGATAACACAGATCACAATCGGGGCTGGCTATGTTAGTTCAGAAGGTATTAGGATATTAAAACTAATAAATTCAAATAAATTTGCAGCAATACTCACCTCTGGGCCAGGTGCTCCACAAATTCCTCTCTGTCCCTTTCTCCCCTACAAAAAAAGTTATAAAGTTCCACTATCATTTTCTCATTGGAAGCTGCCTGGTGCACTTACTGTATAAAACCTCAACAACTGAAAACTAGTTTCACATATGGAAGTTTTACCTTTTCTCCTTTTACATAGTCTTCCGGGTTGGGCTCCACATATTCAAATGGACCTGGTTCACCCTGTTCCCCCTGTTCCCCCTGTAAGAGCATCAAGATGATGTTGTTAAACACAAATTCAGGTATGATATAAAGCCAGTACTGTCATGTGTGTTATTTACCTCATCTCCTTCTGGTCCAGGCAGTGATCTTCCTGGGTCTCCCTATGGACAAACAGAACAAAATATCATTCAAGAACATTTAAAATAATCTAAACGGCTTCACATTATGCACAGGTAACAGAAGAACAAGCAGAAGTGCATGTTAAACAAAAGATGCTAGAAGTCTAGGGCTGTTGCACTTGAACAAAGATTTTCAGGTTTTCAAATCTGAGCTAATAAACTGTAAACTTCACAGAAACTTACAGAGAATCTTCAGTTTTGTAGGCATGCATATGCAAAACTCACCGGCAGGCCTCTTGGACCTGGTGATCCTCGTAAACCCTAGAATAATAATAATAATAATAATAATAATAATAATAATAATAATAAAAAACATTAAATTAAATAAAACAAAAATTATATAAATTATATAATATATTTACAAATATAATTTTTTTGTGAGGATAAGAGACTTCTTTTCAGAAACATTTTACTAATCTTTTCAATATTGCAAAAAAAAAAAAAAAAAAAACAACAACAAAAAAACCCTTCTCCATAATAGTATGGATGAATCAAAAGTAGTTCTATTTGAATAGTGAATGTTTTTCTCACCACAGATCCATCAGGTCCCATTCGTCCTTGTGGACCTCGTGGGCCAAAGTCCCCTTTTAGTCCCTTTGTGCACATGCAAACACAGACACACACAAACAAAACAAACCTAACTAATAAATAATATTACATTAAAGTAATACATTATAGCTTATATAAGGACTGCTTTTTTGCACTTAGTACATACTTTTGATCCAGGTATTCCAGGTAGTCCATCGACACCCTGTGAATGAGGATAACAAAATTGTTGAATATAAAAAGATAATTATAAAGTAGCTCTAAATAATAAAAAAATAAATAAATAAATAAAACAAGTATTTTGTTGAGAAATCAGCTGTTTGCACTTTTATATGACACAACACTGCTCACCCTCTGGACTGCATGCAGAATATAGTCAGTAGTAATAAAATTTAAACAATTTTTGGAATTATACATACAGGTGTTCCAGGAAGGAACCTTATCCTTGTAAATGCATCTCCTTTGTCTCCTTTTAACCCGGGTAGTCCCTGAAAAAAGTCATGGACGTCATTTACTGCAGGAATGAACATACTGAAAGAGCCCAGTCAACACGAAAGATAAATTAGAAATAATATGTAGCTTTATTGTGTGTCAAGAAAAAAAATGCTTGTAACGTTTCTCATACCACTGGTCCTGGGAAGCCAGGTCGTCCCATCTCACCATTTAACCCACGCTGCCCTCTGGTTCCATTACAGCCATCCTTCCCTGGAAACCCAGGAAGTCCACCAGGCCCTGGATGACCCTGAAAGATGATTATAATATTAAAAAAACAAAAAAAAACAAACTGACTATAAAAATATTCAATAAAAAATAATAATATATTTATGCTCTTATTATACATTTCATACTGCAGACTGTCACTTACATGCACTCCATCTAATCCAGCATAGCCTGGAACTCCCTGAGAGCCCTAATACAAAACAGTGCAACATAATAAAAGTCCTTGCATTGAGTTTTTTATGACTTGTGTGTGGATGAGTCTGTATTTCTATGTACTTGGTCTCCTTTCGTGCCAGAGATCCCAGGCAATCCTATGAGTCCATGTCGACCCTTCTCGCCGGGAAGTCCTTGGGGGCCACGCAAACCTGGAAGCCCCTGTTTGCCCTGCTGACCTAACACACCAGGATATCCCTAGAAAAAAAAGAGAAGTAGAATATTAATATAATAATAATAATATTGTAATACTCCCTGCAAATCTACATACTGAGAAAAAAGGTACAAAGCGGTATCTCAAGGTGCAAAGGAAAAAAGCTAATGTTTGTACCTTTATTTACCCATAAATGACACACACACACACACACACACACACACACACACACACACACACACACACACATACATTTATATTACAATTTTTTATATTTATATTACAAATTTTTATATTATTGTAATTTTCCAGCTGTGACAGACATCACATTTGAATCTGTTCCAAATTGTTCCAAATTTATAATTTTGGAATGTACACTACCGTTCAAATGTTTAGGCATCTCAGCAAATTTTTGTTTGTTTGTTCAAAAAAACAAAAAAAAAATTACTTTTATTCAGCAAGGATGCAATAAACTGATCAAAAGTGACAGAAAAACTTTTACATTGCTACAAAAGATTTCTATTTTAAATAAATCCTGTTCTTTTCTAACTTTCTATTCAAAGAATCTTGAGAAAATGTGTCACAGTACCCACAAAAATATTAAGCAGCACAACTGTTTTCAGCAATGAAATTAATAAGAAATGTTTGAGGCAAATCAGCATATTAGACTGAAAGATTTCTGAAAGGTCGCGTGACACTAAAGCGTAATGGAAGCTGAAAATTTAACTTTGCATCACAGGAATAAATTGCACTTTAAAATATATTTAAAAAAAGTTATTTTAAATTGTAAGTAACATTTCACAATATTACAGCCACGCAGCTTTCATGAGCATGAGAGACTTCATTCAAAACCATAATAAAATCTTACCAACCCCAAGCTTTTGAACAGTAGTTGTGTGTTTACAAAATCACCACAAGGGTGTGACAAAACATCAAGAACATATTACATGCACAGCACCGCTGTGTGTCACCAGATGCTGCTCCAGGCTTGAGTGTTATTGGTCACTGATGTTAAGTGCTCTCATATTGTTTGAGAGTGATTCTTCAGTGATGTTAAGTGCTTTCTTTAGTGTTCTAAATGTGACTGGTGAGTAACTGTGTTGTATATATACTTTTTGTATATAACTGTATATAATTGCATGTACCATATAAAAATAACTGATTGTGTCACAATCTAACTAGTGCTATAAAAATAAATATTTATTAAAACAATGGATGAGGCAAAAAAAAAAAAAAACCTACATACACTTGCGTGAGAATGAATTAGTGAATGAGTGACTGACTAATTGAAAAGAGCTTTGACTGAAACAACACACGGGAACAAAGAGCACGCGCACACACACACAGAGAGAGAGAGAGAGAGAGACAGAGAGAGAGAGAGAGAGAGAGAGAGAGAGAGAGAGAGAGAGGAACAGCAGTGGAGCACAGGGATTTAGCAGTGTTTATATACACAGCAAAAATCCTCAAAAAAGTACAGTGGCAAACGTGAAATATTTGACTCAAAGCAGTCCATGTGCACACATATCCTCTCTTCGAACTCATGCTGCAGAACAGCCTCCCTAAATAGGAGGAAAGAATCATGTTAATTGCAGGTTCTTCCCACAGCTGGTTTGTGAAAGTTTCAGTTTTAGAGCACTTTTAATTAAAATACCAGGAAAGATTCTCTCTCTTTCTCTTCCTCTGGTCACTATCTTGACAGCTGACAAAGCCAAAAGGTTTCATCCTTTATTTATGCAAACACAGGAAGGTTTTTCTTTTTTTTTTTGATGACTCCTTTGACCTGTGAGGCATTGGATTTGACTTTGATCAGACACAATAGCAAAGCACTGACAAGACAAGTCAATGAGTAAAAAACTACAGACTAACGTGTGTGTATATGTGTTTGTTCAAACTATTGCACATATGCACATTACTGTTCAAAAGTTTGGGTCAGAAACATTAAAAGAAATATGTTTAATAAAAGTATTATTATTTAAAAGTGACAAAGACATTTATAATGTTACAAAAGACGTCTAGTTCAAATAAATGCTGTTATTTTGAACTAAAAAACAAACAAACTTTTGAACAACAGTGTATATAGCTGCAATATTTATCTTTATGTAACTTTTAAATTGACCAACTAAACAAAAACGACATGCATCATATTCTGCTTGACTTTGTGATGTGAAACAAGTATGAGAGTATGAGTGTGTGTGTTAAGCAGCATGCACTCAGTGGTTGTGACAGAGGTAGATCAGTGTGTGTTGAGGGTGTTCACAGTCTTTCAGGGAAAGCAGTGACTGTGATAATTACTAAAGACCCAATGGATTCCCTCAGCAACACACACACATCCGTACACCTCTGCTTTACAATTAGGGCTTGCACAGCAAAATACAGCTGTCCACACCATCACACATGATTCCTGAACCATATAGACATGCATTCACATGTAAAACTCTTTTAAAGATCAATAGAGCTATTCAGGTTCTAGTACTAAAAACCGGAAGAGAATTAGCAAGTTCAAGTTATGGGTTTTGATCACAGGAGTTTCTGATTTATTAGTGAAAAGTTAATGTTATTTAAAGAGACTTTGTTTTTTTTTTCATACCATACATTTATATGTAAAACTATTAAAAACATTTTCATTACTTGAAATAGAATATATATATATATATATATATATATATATATATATATATATATATATATATATATATATATATATATAAATAAAATAATAAAACTTATTTTATTTAAGCTGGTTACCAAGGTAACATTGAAGTACTAAAATAAATAAAAATAAAAACTATAAAGATAAAAAACTACAAATTTATTAAAACAAAATGACAAAAACAGTCAAAATTTCTACAACTTAAACATTAAAATAAAACAAAATATAAAAATAAAATCTAATTCAAAATATTAACAAAAAATTAGTTGTCAAATGATTAATTGCAATTAAACACATTCAAAATAAAAGATTTTGTTTACATAATGTGTGTACTTTGTATATTTATTATGCATATATAAATACACAAATACAGTATATATCTTGAAAATATTTACATGTATTTACATGTATATATTTATATTCATATCATTTATATTATTTATAAATATATTTAATATATAAAAACATTTTTTTGTATGTGCACTGATTAAAACAAGTCACTTTGGATAAGTGTCAGCTAAATACACAAGTGTAAATGCACATGCAAAAAAATTCAGATTTATGTCATCTCATAATAAAAAAGGGGGATATTTCTGGTGAACTTACTTGAATAAACAAGCATTTATTTGAAGACACAAGGTCAGAAGAGATATGGCTAATACCTGAATTTGCAAGACCCCATAATCCTCCTCATGCAAACATTCCACAGTTCTAATGACAGTCATGCAAATGTCCTCAAAACCCTCCCATAATCTCCTTCTTAAGATTTCCGCTAGACCAACACGCGTGACATACTTGGCTAGAGTGATATCCTGGCCGGAATATCTAAATTGCCTAAAATGTCTGGGTTTTGGCTTTGTTTTCCTATTGACAAGCTCCCTACAGTCCTCATACATTGTATATAAGCGTATTCACATTGCTTTGACCGTTCTCTGTAGATCCCACCTTCTCACGCTATTGGTCAAACTACTTTTTAATGATTACCTTCAGCAAGTATGAAAACAAAAGACACTTAAGCAATTTAGAAATCCCAGAAGGACGTGTAAAGAGGACATATGGTCACCCAGCAGTGAACTCTGAGAGAAAGATAGGCATCATGATGGACAGTATTATTATTTACACTAAAAACACACTGCAAAGGCATTGGCACACACAAGCACACACACCCTCACACCTTTCATTAGAGAAAGTACTAGTTGTTAGCAGCTCAAAGACTCTGTGATTATGGGAGCCAGAGAAAGTGTTTCACACACACACTAATGCACAGACTCAGAGTTGTGCCTTAATAGTTCAGAGGTCAAAGACTAGACTAGCAGACATGTGGCCTGAGGCATGAGGACTTCTGGTCTCATTTTGAAACAACAGAACCAAGACATGAGAGAAAACATAATACATCACAGGACACACACAGAGGCAATCTGGGTCCCTTGTTATAGTTTATTCTAGTCAGATTACTGGTTACTACTTCACTAGGACTCACAGTATGTCAGAACAGAACACTAGTTTATTACGTACTGCATTAAAAATAGAATGTAAAGTTGGGGTTGGTAAGATTTGGTTACAATATATAATTATACATTTAAGTACTATTAATAAATATTAGAGGGATAGAGGGAAAATAGAGGGAAATTAGAGGGAAAAATAGAGGGAAACAAGATACAATTCTAATTTTAACATTATTTCTTCTTCAGACATTGTTCTTTAAATAAAATAAGAATCAGCTGTATACAAAGTGACCAAATCTGGTTTTCAACCACTGAAAATAGATAATATTCAACAATCTGGACATGGAGCCTTATTGAGATCCCCATATCTCTGGGATTGAACGATGTAGGGCCTTGAAATTTAAGATTCCAAAAGAGTTTATTAACAACTAGTATCTAAAATCATATTGTGATATCTTTAATACTTCTTGAGTTATAGGCATGCAGACTTTGGAAAAATAATATTTATGGCACTCAGACAGGTATGTTCAATGCATTTGTCCTGACAGAAGGAAACAAGATACAGCTCTAGTGTCAACATTATTTGTTTTTCAGACATTCCTCTTTAAAAGAAAAGAAGTTATCACATTTTTGCAAACTGACCCACATTTGGTTTTTGACCACTGAAAATGTTTACATTTTAAAGATGTACTCATGGAGCCATATTAAAATTCCAATATCTCTGGAACCGAACAATATATCCTTACAAATAAAGATGCCAAAAGGAAAGTTTAAGACCCAATATCTAAAAGGGCATTAAGATATTTTTTCAGTTTCTCTCGATTGCTAACACACAATTCACGAAACAATTCACCATTTTCTCACACCTATAAACACAATCTCAAAACTACACACCCAATTGTGCAAACTTCAAACTTCCAGGTCAAAGTCAAACATTTTAGTCAAAAACGCATTCTCTTTTGCCAGAATCTCATCTTTGGCCTCGGATGATACACAAAGCTGTCAAATACACAGACTATTTTCCTGACTAGAGAACACTAGTGAGATCAATTCAAAACACTCTTACAAAAACCTCCTTTTGGGAAATAGGAATCCTTTTGCTAGTCAATGTCTGTTACAGTATATACGGCATAAATAGAGGGGTGCAGATACAGTAAAATTCAGCAATAAACATTAAGAAACTTTTACTTTATTATACTACTGTAAAGTTATCTTACAGTAGATTAAAAGCACTAGAAAATTACAAAAACCAAACAACTGAATATATAGCAAACACACTGGATTGTACTGTCAGTTACTGTACAGCAATAAACAAACAAATAAATAAATACTGCATCCTCTGCCAAGCTGCATTACAGTATTGGTAATATCCTTATATGTTATATAGCAGTTTCTTAGTCTTCTGATAAAAGACTTTCTCTGCCTCCCCTAGACAGTTGTCTCTCAGTTCTGCACAAATACATGTAAGAAGTACTTGGCTACAAATCAGTTCAACAGTTACGAGTTTGAGGCTGTGTGCTACAGTATTTACAGTACAAGTTTTCTCATCTGAAGTACTGCTAGTATGTACTGCAATTGTAATGTGTAAATAGTGTAAAAACCCTCTAGATGATCTTGCAGGCAGCTTTCCTTATGATCATTCCATGCAGAAGAACATGCTCAACTATAGTGCTTTATATTTCATCAGCAACAAATGACCTTTAACCTAGTCCCCTCCATTTTTGAATAGTCACCATTGGCACATAATGCAACAAAGATTGCTAAAGTCAACATATTTTACTAACAGACCTACCAATCTCTGTGTAAAAGTAACATTATGATGCTGCCATCTTTCTGAAGTAATTTTTACCCCCCTGTAATTTGACTCTGAATCTCAGTTGAAAACTGCCATTTTGACCCCCTCTACAAAACAGTGGATTACTCAGTAAATATTCATCCATGACATTTAATATTTTGGCTTTCATAACTATACATGTCTATCTTTCTTCAGAAAAAATATTAGCAAAAACAAAAATTTGACCCGGGGACCTCTGGTTGAGTTGACACGGAATGACCCTATTATAATAGTAAGTAGATGTAACGTGTAACAAGGGCACCTTAAAATAAAGTGATACCTATGATTTTTTACTGTTTTGTAACCTTTTATACTTACCACATTTGTATTTATCTGATCAAAAGTAGAGCAAAAATAGTAGTACTGTGAAATATTACAATTTAAAAACTGTTTTTGATTAGAATTACACTTACATTAAATCAGTAGATGGTTTTATCCAAAGTGATTTACAAATGAGTATTATTATGATTAGCTATATTACAATTATTAACGTATTACTAATTATAATATTTAAAATGTAATTTATTCCTGTGATGCAAAGCTGAATTTTCAGCATCATTACTCCAGTCTTCAGTGTCACATGATCCTTCAGAAATTATTCTAATATGCTGATTTGCTGCTTAATATTCTTTGGAAACCATGGGTTTTTAATAGAGAATTCAAAAGAACGCCATTTATTTACACAGTAAATGTCTTTACTGTCACTTTAGATAAATTATCAGTTAAATTAAATCAATGATTTAATGCATTGTTGCTGAATAATAATACAATTATTATTATTATTTATTTTTTTTTTTTTACTTACTGAGCCTAATATATAAAAAGCTTCATTAAATATGACACATTTATCATCTTGTTACTATTTCTAGACAAATAATTTGCATACATACTCTTATACATACTACATAATGCAAATCGTATGAATACTATACACTAATGCTCTTCTAAAAACAGCCAAAGTTTGTGGGGGGGGAAAAAAACAATTTCCATGCTTTTTTTTTTTTTTTTTGGATATGATTCTCAGCACATATAATCCAGCTGTGATGGACATGTACCACAGTATTCTTTAAAGTGCTATGCATAATGGAACAGGGAGATCATTACAAATGGAATGCCTGAGAAAACTGTGTTCACATTTTTGTTGTGTTAAACTTCACTTAAGTGTGTATGCGTGTTATTTTTATAGGAGATGACTTGGTTTTTCATTAATTTATGAGTCCTCATCCCACCCCATTCCAGAGATTTCTGGGATAGTTCCAGTACTCCAGTGACTGCACTTTGATTACAACGACTGAAGTGTTCATTATCTCATTATCAACAACTGGTGTGTGCGTGTGTGTGTGTGTGTGTTTGTATACAAATTAGCATGAACACAGACTATTCAAATTCCTTTTAACAGAGTCTGATCTGTACAAAAAAGACAAAAATGACAGTTATGACAAATATTTCCAACATGGATGATTCACAGAATTCATCTGTTAGTGTGTGTGCTATAAGCAGCTGTGCACACCCTTGTAACCGCGCTCCTAACTGTAATTGGGCTGCTGGGCTTTACGAGGCTGCCGTAAATTTGTCGGTCTTGTGCTAAAGACTATTATTATTTTGACTTAAGAACCTTCTGCAAGGACACATTCACTCGCTCTCTCTGCCACACAGACACACAAATCCACACAACCTTACATACTTTTCTAATTGTTTTCCTTCAGGTTCTGTCTTAAAATGCATTACATATATCCACTTTGGCTTTTTCCATGCTTTACGTACAATTGTCCTACTTTGCAAGATAAAAATTGAAGGAGTGCTTCCCAAAACATATATAATAGAAAGTTTGGGGTTAGTAAGATTTTTTTTTTAAAGAAATCAATACTTTTATTCAGCAAGGACACATTAAATTAATCAAAAGTGACATTAAAGACATTTATAATTTTACAAAAAAAATATTTGAAATAAATGCTGTTGTTCTGAAACTTCTATTCATTAAAGAATTGTACCACTCATTAAAAAATTGTACCATGTTTCAAGCAGCACTGTTTTCAGCATAGATAATAATAAGAAATGTTTCTTTAGCAGCAAATCAGCATATTAGAATGATTTCTTAAGGATCATGTGATACTGAAGACTAGAGTACACTCTTAAAAATAAAGGTTCTTTATTGGCATCAATGGTTCCACAAAGAACCTTTACCATCCATGGAACCTTTTCATTCCACAAAAGGTTCTTTACAGTGGAAAAAGGTTCTTTGGATTATTAAAATGTTATTCAAAATGGTTCTTTTAAGAACCGTTCACTGAAAGGTTCTTTGGGGAACCAAAACTGGCTCTTCTATGACATCGATGTGAAAACCCCCTTTTGGAACCTTTATTTTAAGAGTGTAATGATGCTGAAAATTCAGCTTTGCATCACAGGAATAAATTACATTTTAACATACATTAAAATAGGAAACAGTTATTTTAAATTAGATTAATATTTCACAATATTACTGTTTTTACTGTATTTTTGATCAAACAAATGCAGCCTTGGTGAGCATAAGAAACATTTTAAAAACATTAAAAAATATTTTAAAATATTTTAAATATTTAAAAAAAAAAAAAAAAAAAAAAAAAAATATATATATATATATATATATATATATATATATATATACACTATATTGCCAAAAGTATTGGGTCACCCCCTTCTAATGAACAGGTTTGACTACTTTAGTAATTTCCATGAGTACAAATCTTAATGTGTAAGCACTAAGCATATAATGATATTCTAGGGAATTGTGTGCTTCTAATTTTAAAGGAACAGTTTGGACAGGACCCTTTTCTATTCTAACATGACAATGCCTCTGTGTATAAGGCAAGGTTCAAAAAGAAATGATTGATTTAGTCAGTGTGGAAGAACTTGACTGGTCTGCAGAAAGCCAAGTCCTAATCCAAGCTGAACACCTCTGGTGTGACTTTAAATGCAGATCTTGAGCCAAAAACGCTTTACCAAACACCAATGACTTGTACATCCACTATATGGACAAACGTATTGGGACACCCCCTTCTTTAGAACAGAAAAAGGCACTTCCAAAACTGTGGCAACAAAGATGGAAACATAATTCATGTATTTAAAAATTGTATTTCCATCTCTGTTGCAACAGTTTTGGAAGTGTCTAAAATGACTGTACCCATATGTACAAGTCATTGGTGTTTGGTGTTTCTGATTATATTACATAAAATGTGTAATGTAACGGATTACGTTACTGACTACAATTTTTGTCATGTAATCTGGAATCAGTAACGGATTACAATCTGTAAGTAATCTACCCAGCTCTGTATATATGTATATATACAGATATGTGCCTTGACAGTGTATATATATATATATATATATATATATATATATATATATATATATATACATACAGTCAGGTCCATAAATATTGGGACATCGACACAATTCTAACATTTTTGGTTCTATACACCACCACAATGGATTTCAAATGAAACGAACAAGATGTGCTTTAACTGCAGACTGTCAGCTTTAATTTGAGGGTATTTACATCCAAATCAGGTGAATGGTGTAGGAATTACAACAGTTTGCATATGTGCCTCCCACTTGTTAAGGGACCAAAAGTAATGGGACAATTGACTTCTCAGCTGTTCCATGGCCAGGTGTGTGTTATTCCCTCATTATCCCAATTACAATGAGCAGATAAAAGGTCCAGAGTTCATTTCAAGTGTGCTATTTGCATTTGGAATCTGTTGCTGTCAACTGTCAAGATGAGATCCAAAGAGCTGTCACTATCAGTGAAGCAAGCCATCATTAGGCTGAAAAAACAAAACAAACCCATCAGAGAGATAGCAAAAACATTAGGCGTGGCCAAAACAACTGTTTGGAACATTCTTAAAAAGAAGGAACGCACCATGAGCTCAGCAACACCAAAAGACCCGGAAGACCACGGAAAACAACTGTGGTGGATGACCGAAGAATTCGTACCCCGGTGAAGAAAACACCCTTCACAACAGTTGGCCAGATCAAGAACACTCTCCAGGAGCCTCAAAAACAGGAAGGCCAGATTAGAGTTTGCCAAACGACATCTAAAAAAGCCTTCACAGTTCTGGAACAACATCCTATGGACAGATGAGACCAAGATCAACTTGTACCAGAGTGATGGGAAGAGAAGAGTATGGAGATGGAAAGGAACTGCTCATGATCCTAAGCATACCACCTCATCAGTGAAGCATGGTGGTGGTAGTGTCATGGCGTGGGCATGTATAGCTGCCAGTGGAACTGGTTCTCTTGTATTTATTGATGATGTGACTGCTGACAAAAGCAGCAGGATGAATTCTGAAGTGTTTCGGGCAATATTATCTGCTCATATTCAGCCAAATGCTTCAGAACTCCTTGGACGGCGCTTCACAGTGCAGATGGACAATGACCCAAAGCATACTGCAAAAGCAACCAAAGAGTTTTTGAAGGGAAAGAAGTGGACTGTTATGCAATGGCCAAGTCAATCACCTGACCTGAATCCGATTGAGCATGCATTTCACTTGCTGAAGACAAAACTGAAGGGAAAATGCCCCAAGAACAAGCAGGAACTGAAGACGGTTGCAGTAGAGGCCTGGCAGAGCATCACCAGGGATGAAACCCAGCGTCTGGTGATGTCTATGCGTTCCAGACTTCAGGCTGTAATTGACTGCAAAGGATTTGCAACCAAGTATTAAAAAGTGAAAGTTTGATTTATGATTATTATTCTGTCCCATTACTTTTGGTCCCTTAACAAGTGGGAGGCACATATGCAAACTGTTATAATTCCTACACCGTTCACCTGATTTGGATGTAAATACCCTCCAATTAAAGCTGACAGATAAAGCACATCTTGTTCGTTTCATTTGAAATCCATTGTGGTGGTGTATAGAACCAAAAATGTTAGAATTGTGTCGATGTCCCAATATTTATGGACCTGACTGTATATATATGTATGTATATGTATGTATGTATATATATATATATATAGGAAATACTGCAAAGTGGAATAATGTGTTTGACCAATCAAAATAAGAAAATACCTCAGCCAATCAAAAGCTGTTATTTGTTCTTTGTTGTCAATTCTTCAGTTATTTTTGTACAGAGGGGGAAGATGGTGGGGTGACAACATACAAAACTGACAGCATAATAACACTGCTGAAAACTAAGTGCACACCTGACACACACACACACACACACACACACACAAACAGACGGGCACACATGAGGTAATACTAACACCCTCTAACATTCCATTGTAAAACTATGCTTAATCGAAGTGAAGCATTCGTGCCTCTGAAATACTCATTAAAGGGATACTCCACCCCAAAATTAAAATTTTGTCATTAATCACGTACCCTCATGTCGTTCCAAACCCGTAAAAGCTTCGTTCATCCTCGGAACACAGTTTAAGATATTTTGGATGAAAACCAGGAGGCTTGTGACTGTCCCATTGACTGCCAAGTAAATTACACTGTCAATGCACAGAAAAGTATAAAAAACATTGTCAAAATAGTCCATCTGCCATCAGTGGTTCAATCTGAATTTTATGAAGCGACGAGAATACTTTTTGTATGCAAAGAAAATAAAAATAATTACATTTATTCAACAATTCGTCTCCTCTCTAGAAAAGGAGATGTCGTCTCTCTGTGTCAGCTTAGTGCCATTTTGGAGAGCATCCAATGGACGCAAAGTGCGTATGCTATTCTCTGTCATCAGTAACGCATGGATACGTATTGTACGTTTATTTACATTTTGATTTGAATGGAAACCGCGTATCCATGCGTTACTGATGACAGAGAATAGCATACGCACTTTGCGTCCATCGGATGCTCTCCAAAATGGCGCTACGCTGACATAGAGAGACAGAGAAGAGACGAATTGTGGAATAAATATCGTTATTTTTATTTTCTTTGCATACAAAAAGTATTCTCGTCCCTTCATAAAATTCATATTGAACGACTGATGGCAGATGGACTATTTTGACAATGTTTTTTATACTTTTCTGTGCCTTGACAGTGTAATTTACTTGGCAGTCAATAGGACAGTCACGAGCCTCCCGGTTTTCATCCAAAATATCTTAAATTGTGTTCCGAAGACGAACGAAGCTTTTACGGGTTTGGAATGACATGGGGGTAAGTGATTAATGACAAAATTTTCATTTTGGGGTGGAGTATCCCTTTAACACATTTAATATTTTTTTCTTCCCTCTTCTAAGAACACGCCACGAACTGCATTATGCCAACACCTGGATGGAGCTGCTCAGGTACAGACATGAACAGGCATGTATCACTGGCATGAAACTGGGTCAGTGTGCCAGTGCGAGTGTGAGTGAACATGAACTAAATGTTGTGTGCGAAAACAGAATAAATAAGATTAGAGTGAGACTTAGTTAATGAGATTAAGAGCTCCTGTAACAGGGGAAGACTTCATTTCATTTCACCACACAAACAAACACACCGTGTGTCTTAAAACCCGGCCTTCCGGGAACAGCTAGACAAGTGTAAAGGGCAGTCAGTCAACACTAGAATCTTGTCTGGTGTTGAATGATGTCAAAATGAAGACATGATATTCAGTAGTGACTATGATGTCGTAATGTCCACAGGTCAAAATGATGTAATGGATTTACCCTCTCTCCTTTGGGGGGGAAACACTGGCAGACGCTGCAGTCTCGACCGTCGCACCTTTCTGTCTTGTCTCCCTAAAACATAGAAATATAGTTCAGAAATGGAGTGAAACACACTCATACATATGTAGTCTCATATACACTGGGCATTCAGGATGGAAACTCACTAATTATCATTGCTTGTTGAGCAATGTATTAAAAGCATTAATTTTCAACATTTTCAAAAAAAAAAAAAAAAAAAAAATTAATTAAAAATATTTAAATATACTAATTATTGTATTTCAGGATTATTTTGTGTCATATTTGGAATTTTAATTCATTAAATTTACTAAATATTTTCATTTATATTAATTTATTGTTTACTGTTCCTTCAGGAAAAAGATATAACATAACAAGATAAAACTTGAAATGCACAATTTTTCAATACTTTTTCTTACTTTGCTTACGATCAGCTAGCTAAATACGACCTCGTTTGCATGCACCTATTAGACTCTGAATTATTTTATTTAACCAGAGGTGCTATCATGAATAACCAAGTTTCATACAATGCAAAACAGAAATTTTATTCCAGCTACAATAGGCCAAGATTAGCCTATAGCACTTAAGGATGAAATGACTTTTTCACATCATGTATCGTACATGACAAATTGCCAAGTTTTTGATAGGTATCAGTAAATGTGACGCTTGTCTCATCTACTCCAGGGTTTTTGACAATATATTTGCATCCTTTGCACAGTCTGTGGCAATCTAGACTAGACCTTTGATATTGAGGCCACGAGAGATCCACAGACATACACGTGACCTAACAAGCACAATGGCAGGAATGTAAACACAAAGATAATGAAAGAGATAGAGAAAGAGACACAAAGACAAGAAAAGAGATAGGAGGCACAAACTGAAATATGTGAGGACATTAAGTACAAATGGGAGAGGAAGTTTAGGTCAGATGTGTTATGTCTGTTTAGAGGTAGTCAACCATGTAAAGAGAGGAAGAGAGAGAGTGATAAACCGTACTTGCAATCAGACACCATTCTTTCACAAAAGCACACTTATCGCACACGCATGTGCAGTGTCTAAACACAGACACACATCTCGAACACGGTGCACAGAAAGGCACAAAATCAGCTAATCAAACTTTCACATTCACTGTTCCTCTATGATTGGATGATATTTCCAGTGTACCTGGACAGCTTAGTCCCTTGCAATACGCAAGAAAAGGCTAAAAACACATCTCTTCCATGAGCACTTGTTGCAATTCACCTAAAAATGTACATTTTCTTAAGATGTTCTCACCCTCAGGACATCCAATATATAGATGAGTTTGTTTTAAAAACAGATTTGAAGAATGTTAGCATTACATCGCTTGCTCACCAAAAGATGCTCTGCAGTGAATGTGTGCCATCAGAATGAGAGTCCAAACAGCTGATAAAAATATCACAACAATCCACACCACTCCAGTCAATCAATTAATATCATGTGAAGTGAAAAGCTTCATGTTTATAAGAAACAAATCCATCATTAAGGCGTTTTAACTTTAAACGGCCACTTCCGGCAGTCTATAATAATGCTTCATCATGTAGTGGAAAAATGTCTGTCCCCTGTTGCTCTCTCACATCAAAATATATTGGTATATTTGTTTAGATATGGTTTGAATGGTTTTTGTTTGTAAACAGTGCTTGATCTCTGCATATTTCTCTCTTGATTCAGACGAGACGACTTTTACACTGGAGAAAGCAATATTATGGATTGTGGATATGTATTTTAGCCCCTTTTGAAGTTAAAACCCATTTTAATGATGGATTTGTTTCTTAAGATGTTGTGTGTTGTATGGATCACTTGTCGATTATTGTGATGTTTTTATCAGCTGTTTGGACTCTCATTGTGACGGCACTTATTCCTTGTAGAGGATCCATTAGTGAGCAAGTGATATAATGCTACGTTTCTCTAAATGAGTTCTGATGAATAAACAAACTCATCTACATCTTCTTGAATGACCTGAGGGTGATTCAATTTACAGAAATTTTCATAATTTTCAGAACTATTCCTTTAATTGCTGATTTTTGCTGATGTTAATTCCTTAAATAAAACAACTCTTCTTCTATGCTTTTAACATTTCTTAAATTCCTGCCTGTTTTAACTTGTACTATTATACAAAATGTTTGAAACTTTGCATTGTCAGTAATTCTTATGTTATTGCCTTCTTGAGAATCGCTTTGTTATTTTTATTCATCTGTGAGGTGCTTTGAACAAAAAAAAAATAAAAAAAAATTGTTAAGTCACAGTTAAAATACTTCCTTCTGGATGCTTTTCAGTTCAGAGCTCATGGAAAAATCGACACACTTTAACCAGGCTGAACAACAAACAACTCTTCCACATTTTGGCAAGGGGACACATATCATGTTAAAATTTACCACAAGCAATGTCATTTAAAAGGGTAAAAGGACAATCTCTCACAACATAGACAAATGGAAGTCTGAAGGGCACACAATGATTATCCATGCCACAAATTCATGCACTCATGCAAACTCGTGCAAAGGTATACAATATTTTACAAAGTAATTATATTCTTAAACTGTGCCAAAATCAACACGCTGAGTATAAAGGAGAGATTTGAATTTAATCTTATTTCACAAAAAAAAGGAGGGCCAGTTTGTAGTGATTCTAAAAATCACACAATATATGAATATTTGATTTCTGAAGGATCATGTGTCACTTAAGACTGGAGTAATACTTCACAATATTAATATTTTTTAATCTTACCGACCCCAACACTTTTAACGGTAGCATATATATATGCATATGCTGTTTTAAAGGGGTTGTGACCTACACAAGGGTTAGAGCGAGCAAGAAGAAGTGCTGGGTAATGACATCAGCTGAGGGTTTGAGACGATGCGTGCTGATTGGCTGATGAGCATAACTGCACGCTTCACTCCAAGTCAGTTAGATGTACAAGACTGAGAGCTGGTACAATCGTTGCTGCATGACTGAGAGACACGCTTCCCCTATTCCCTCACTTCTTCTTGCTCGCTCTTTTTCCATCCCTCTTTCCCTCATAAATTTTATGAGATTGAGTTACAGCTGATCCTGGCTTATTTCCACTTGATGATGTTAAGTTGGAGTTTGGTTTTGTCTTAAAGGATCAAGCTATGATCTGAGTCTTGGTCTTGGTCAACAAGTATGTAACAATGTAACAATAACTATATAAAAAAAAAAATAATAATAAAAAGTAGTGTTAAAGTCAAGTAATCTTGGGAAGTAATCTTTGTGTACATGAAAAGCCACATCAAAGTCACTTTCCAAAACCGCACTTCTCAGCAATTTCAGAAAATTAAAAAAAATAAATAAATAAATAAATAAATAAATAATAGTAATAATAATAATTTTAATAATAATACACTACAATTCAAAATTTGGGGGTCAATAAGATTTTTCAAATAAATTAAAATGTTTTTTTTTTTTTAATTAAATGCCATTCTTTTCACCTTTACACTTCTCAAAGAATCCACAAAAATATTTAACAGCACAACTTTTTTCAAGACTGATAATAAGAAATGCTTCTTGAGGACCAAATCACCTCAGCTGTAATAATATTTCACAATATTATCATTTTTATTGTATTTTTGATCAAATAAATGCAGCCTTGCTGAGCCTAAGAAACTTCTTTTAAAAGCATTATAAATTCTTACTAAACCAAAACTTTTAAACAGTAGGGTCTTTTGGAGCCGAGCAAAGCCACAAAAATTAAAATACAAACTACAGATACTTTCATGTTTTTTATTTATTTATTTATTTTCAAAATTGTACCCCATCTGCATGACTTTTCAAGATCTGAAAATCACAAATCCAGTAGTATTTGGTAAAATATTTTTCTTTCTGTATCTTTCCCCCATCCATCTGCTCTTCTCTACCTGTACGCCCGCTTTACTCTGCACCTCCGACAGGATGTTGACCAGACAGCCTATCAGAGACAGTACAGCAGATAACTCTCTTTCTACAGTAACTCTCTCTTCATGGGCTAAATGAGTAATGTTGGCATATGAATTAAACTGGACAAACAAATTATGTCTTAATTTGTGAATTTGTTGCAACCAACATAACTACCAGTTGAAATTCGGACACAGCTGCTCATTCTTCACATTTTACAATAAGAGCAAAAGTCATTAAAACTAGGAAATTTTAATTTTGGGAAATGTCTAGAGGCCGGCAAATGTTTAACAAAACAAAACCAGCTTATTTAAACCAATTTATACTTGTCTGCTCTAATTTCAAGCATTTTAAGCCTTTAGATCAAAAAGGTTTGAAAGCTCATATCAAATATAAACTCAATTGTGTCAAACTTTTGACTGGTACTGTACATCATTAGGTTAAAAGTTACCCCTTCATGCAGTGAGACAGAAAATGTAGCATGTCAGTCATCTAAATGACGGACAGGATGTGTGCATGTGTATATGCTTCTGATAACTTTTTCTGTGTGTGTGTGTTCGTGTGTGTGTGTTCGTGTGTGTGTGTGTGTGTGTGAGTGAGTTTAAGAAGCACCTGCTTTGTGACACCTGGTCATTTTTGTTCAGGTTTACAACTTACCCCTGACCCCCTTCACACAGAATCAGCCAGAACGCCTTAGGCAAAATGATCTGTGCAGAAACTACAATGTACCATCAGTACACTCTTACTTTTCTGCTATTCCATAACTTCCTAAAAATTCTGTCTTTATTTACCCACCCTTATGTTGTTCCAAACCTGCAAGGCTTTCTTTCTTAAACAGAACACAAAAGGTGAATATTCTGGTGGCTCTCTTCAGTAAAATGAAAGTGGACCACACAACTCTGTATTCCAAATCTTTTGAATAGATTATTTGTCTGAGGAAAAGGCTGAAATTTAGGTTGTTATTCACTGAAAAACCTGATATCCACCCTAGCTCTCCTTGATGCATTTATGAGCGTTTGTTTGAGAAATAGTGGCATGCGATTGAAGAATCAATCGTTTTTTGGAAGAGACCTTTTCAGTGAGTCTTTTATTACAGTTCATTGGAGAAGAAGTGACACTGAAATAAAAAAGAATAGTTCTTTTGAGTCTAATCTTTTCTTTTATAAGAGCTCATTGGAGAAGTAGTGATGTCCGTTTACAGAAACGAGTTCATTTTAGTCAGATCTTTTCAGTGAATTTTTCACGAGAGTTCACTGGAGAAGTAGTGATGTTTGATTCAACAATCAATAGTTCTTTTGAGTCAGATCTTTTCAGTGAATCTTTTATGTGCTTATTGAAGAAGTAGTGATGTCCGGTTCAAGAATCCAGTTTTTTTTTAGTCAGATCTTTTAGTTCTTTTCAGTTAGATCTTTTCAGTGAATCTTTCATGAGAGTCCACTGGAGAAGTAGGGATGTTTGATTCAAGAATCAACAGTTCTTTGCACTCAATGACCTGGTCTAAGCAGTTAACAGCTCAACAGAAGTAAAGATTATTAGTAAACAGTGACTTAAATTCAGGCAATTCCCTCACAATAAGCTACTGTGTGAATTATAAGACTTGGAATATTTTTGTGAAGGTTTTACAGTGCTTTCACATCCTTTTTGAAGTTCAGTATTCATTGCAAATCCATGCACAAAGCTATGTTATTCAAAACATCTCCTTCTGTATTTCATGTAAGAAAAACATGTTTGGAGCTACATAAAGGTGAATAAACGATGACAGAATTTTCAGTGCACAACCCATTTAGTTGGATTGTTTACATTAGAAATATGTCTGCATTCCTCCTCTTTTACGTAAAAGCAAGGATGGGCATTGATGCAGACGATGTTTTCTTATCTTCTCAGTGATTATACCTCACTATCTTTTTGGCTCTCCATCCCTCTTCATTCTTCCTCTGTTCAGTCCTAGTGAAGGTATGTTGGCAATCTCCATCCATCTGCCCTCATAAGTAATGTTCTGTATCTATCTGTGCCTTTGCATTCTATCAGCCAAGCTCAGCTGCCTTATGGACACACGCTGCAAACTACAGTACACGCTTATTAATAACCTGGCAGAAAGCACACACAAACAATAACAGAATCTATCTATCAAAAACCCTGCCACTGTTCACCTGAAACCCCCCTTTTCTCATCCCTTTTCTCATGGGTGGCTGGGGATGAAAGATCTTTAACCTTTTCCATAGATTTCTGGATCCCTTATGCCATCATAGCCCCTTTGGATCATGTGACACTTGACTTCAAAGGCCATTCCGTGCCAGTGAAATCAAAAGATGAGTGCATATAAAACAAAATATTGCTTCACTTGTAGGGATGCTTGGTATACCGGTACTGAGAGAGAGAGAGAGAGAGAGAGAGAGAGAGAGAGAGAGAGAGAGAGACATAATAATGTGATTTTGAATATTACTTTGACTGTTAGAATAACACTTTACAATAAAGAAACATTTTTTAAAATAGACTAGAAAATTATGTTAGCATTAGAGGAAGTGCACTGGCATGGTTCAAATCGTACTTATCTGACCGCCATCAATTCGTGGAAGTAAATGAAGAGTTATCATACCAATCACAAGTACAGTCTGGAGTACCTCAAAGCTCAGTACTAGGCCCCTTACTTTTCACGCTTTACATGTTACCCTTGGGAGATATCATTAGGAAACATGGTATTAGCTTTCACTGTTATGCTGATGATACTCAGCTCTATATTTCTTCGCGACCCAATGAAACCTGCCAATTTGCAAAACTAATGGAATGCATAGTTGATATCAAAAACTGGATGACTAGCAATTTCTTACTGCTAAATTTTGAAAAAACAGAGGTATTAATTATTGGACCAAAAACTTTTGCATGTAATAACCTAGATCACTGTCTAATACTTGATGGCTGCTCTGTAAATTCTTCGTCATCAGTTAGGAACCTAGGCGTACTTTTTGTTAGCCATCTTTCCTTCGAAAAACATGTTTCTAGCATTTGTAAAACTGCATTTTTTCATCTTAAAAATATATCTAAATTATGACCTATGCTCTCAATGTCAAATGCAGAAACATTAATTCATACGTTCATGACCTCGAGGCTAGATTATTGTAATGCTTTATTGGGTGGTTGCTCTGCACGTTTAATAAACAAACTCCAGCTGGTTCAAAATGCAGCAGCTAGAGTTCTTACTAGAACCAGGAAGTATAACCACATTAGCCCGGTTCTGTCAACACTGCACTGGCTCCCTGTTAAACATTGTATACATTTTAAGATCTTGCTAATTACCTGTAAGGCCCTGAATGGTTTGGCACCTCAGTATTTGAGTGAGCTCTTATCACATTATAGTCCTTCACTCCGCTGCGATCTCAAAACTCTGGCCATTTGATAATACCTAGAATATCAAAATCAGCTGCGGGCGGGAGATTGTTTTCCTATTTAGCGCCCAAACTCTGGAACAATCTACCTAACACTGTTCGGGAAGCAGACACACTCTGTCAGTTTAAATCTAGATTAAAGACCCATTCTCTTTAACCTGGCTTACACATAATACACTATCGCATTTCTATAATTAAAATCCGTTAAAGGATTGTTAGGCTGCATTAATTAGGTCAACCAGAACCGGGAACACTTCCCAAAACACCCGATGTACTTGTTACATCGTTAGAAGAATGGCATCTACGCTAATATTAGTCTGTTTCTTTCTTATTACGAGGACACCGTAGCCACCCAGATCCAGACTGTATCCAGATCAGATGGTCACTGCAGCCACCTGGATCCAGTCCGTATCCAGATCAGATGGTGGATCAGCACCTAGAGATGACCTCTACAGCCCTGAACGTCAGCGGAGACCAGGACAACTAGATGAGCCCCAGAGACTGATCTCCAGTGAAGACCCTGTCTCCTAGACGGCCATCGGGACAAGACCAAAGGAACCAGATGAGTCTTTTGCACAATCTGACTCTGCTGCAGCCTAGATTTAAACCTCTGATTTTGTCTGGCCAGAGGAGAATAACACTATTTTGACACACTATTTCCCCGTCTAAATACTGTAAAGCTGATGTAAAGCCAGCCAGCTTTATATCAAGTTGATGTAAAGCTGCTTTGACACAATTTGTTAAAAGTGTTGTTTCCCATTGTTAAAAGCGCTATACAAATAATAGTGACTTGGCTTGGGTTGACTTGACATTTGTTGCATTAATTGCATCACTTCAGTTGTATTTCTTTTCTTCAAACTCAGTCAAAATGTAACCTATGTTCCCAGTAGGTTTTTTTTGTTACATTTTGAGACATTTTGTTTGCACTGAGAAGATTTTAATATATTTTCATTGTATTACTTCAGTTATATATTTTTTTTTTCCAACATCAAAATGTAACCTATGTTCCCAAAGGTTTTTTGTTACAGTTTGATACAAAGGTATTAAGATATGAATCTGTTTTTATTATTATTATTTTAATAAAATAGTTTTCAATTCACTTATCTTTTGAGGCTAGTTATTTGTCACCTTTGGTATCGATACCAAGGTATTATATTCTGGAATCGTACTGAAGCCAAAAGGTATCAAGCCATCCCTATTCACTTGTTATGATTTTTGTTTTGCATCAACACAGGACCTCTTCGTCAATACCACAATCTCACAATCAAACTAAAGAGGTGGTAACACCAGAAATTAGGCCAGACTTAAAGAACTTCCTCACTGCCTACACAAGCAGCTGCTTTCTTAATGTGTGGTCACATTTAGCTTTGCTCTGCACAATTTTTGCAGCCAAATTCTAGTCATTTAAATACAGATCCCCAAAAGTGATATGGTGATGGTAATAAAATAAGATGGGAGGAAGGTTATCTCAATGCTTTTGCACTCTTTCACAATAACACTGCATTCCCCTGAGAAACTTTAAGTTTGCTAGAAAAACTTTTGCATTCCCCTGACAGACTTTGCATTTACTCCCAAAACTTTTGTGATGAAAATAATATGAGGTGGGTGGAAAAACTACATTTCAGTGCTTCTGTGAGTGAATGCAATTTTTTTGTGAGTGAAAGCAATGCTTTGGTGAGAGGATGCAAAGATTCTCAGGAGGATGCAACAATTTTGTGAGAGAATGCAAAAGCATTGAAATATATTTTTTTCCGTGATCATTAGTGGCTCCGCATTCCAATAAGAATCCAAGTGTTTAGGAGTTTCCAGTGACAGCGAAAAGTTCCCTATGCAGATTTCGCTCATGTTCAAGTTGGTCACACAAATTCAATGTGTTGACCAACTAAAAGCTGCTTGGCTTCAAAGCAACTTCTGTTTGAGCAGTGCTTTATGTCATTGTGCTATTGTCAATGGACTTATGCTCTACATAGAGCAGCAACTCAAATGCACTTTTGATTTCAATAGACATTGATGTTACAGGGAAGAGTCATCGCTATTATATCCAGTGCAGGTTGTTGCTATTGAAATTTTGTTCTGGTCCCCCTCGGTTGACTCGACTGATAATCGTTCACCACCTTTCTCCTCCCTAGTGACAAGCCTGTTAAAGGTATAGTTCACCTGAAACTTCTGTCATCATTTACAGACCCTCATCTAAATCAAAACTTGTATGAGTTTCTTTCTATTCCAAAAGAATATTGGTATACAAACAGTTTTGATTACCACTGACTTCCATTGTGAACAAAAAAAAAAAACACTGAAACATTTCTCAGCTTTTATGTTTCGCAAAATAAAGAAAGACATGACGATGAGTAAATGATGATAGTTTTCATTTTTGGTTGAACTATCTCTTTTACATGTTGCTAAGCTAATTATACAATACTCTAATAAACAAAATGTCCAGCATATACAAACACAGCTTTTACCACGTCCATGGGAATTATGGAGGGAAAAATACATTTACTGATTCGGCCAGCAGTCTCATCTTAACATTGTGAAACCACTAAGACAACTTTATGAAGGTGATACAAGATAATACTCACCCCCAAAGCTGTGTGTATCATCATAAGTGCCAATAAAAGCCTCCTGCTGGAAAGTAAATGAACAAGACATATTGAATAAGACATTAGTAATCACTACAAAGAAGTTAGGTGGCTCTTTCAGGAACATATACAGTACCATTCAAAAGTGTGGGGTGGGTGAGATTATTTAATATTACTGAAAGAAGTCTCTTATGCTTACCAAGGTTGCATTTATTTGATCAAAAATACAGTAAAATGGTAATATTTTGAAATATTATTGTAATTCATAAAAGCCGTTTTCTATTTTAATATATTTTAAAATATAATTTATTTCTGTAATCATTGCTCCAGTCTGTCACATTCATCAGAAATCATTCTAATATGCTGATTTGCTGCTCAAGATGCATTTCTTCTTATTATTAATGCTGAAAACAGTTGTGCTGCTTAATATTTTTGTGGAAACTGTGATACATTTTTTTCAGGATTATTTAAAATAGAAATATTTTATAGCATTAAAAACTGTTACTTTTGATCAATTTAGTGCATCCTTGCTGAACAAAAGTATTAATTTCTTTAAAAAAATCTTAATGACCCCAAACTTTTGAATGGTAGTGTATGCAATTTTCTATGTGACCTCCTCATAAAAGCAACATTACCTATGCCAGGTGACAGCAAACATAAATTCTGAGAACAGTGTTTAAGATAAGATGTTTTTGAAGACTTAATTGTTATTGAATGTAAGGATCTAATCAGCCGATTAGGATTTGTTTGATCTAACTGAATTATGACAAATGTCAAAAGATGATGGGAATACTAGGACAATGAGGACTCTTACAAGAAAAGGAGACTGGTTGAGGCGATCCGGCGGGGGCGTGTCATCTCAGCTGCCACTCAGGGCATGTGCTACCTGTTGATATATATCCACTGTCTCAGAATGGTGTGGTCAGTGATGTAGCTATGACTCCTGATGGCCCCACGGACAACTCATCCACCTAAGGGAAAAATCAAGAGTTGTCACATCTCTTAAATATGGATAAATAATGGTGTAACTGACAATTTGGTAATGGCAAACAGATATATATTTAGATGTTATAGATAATATTTCCTGTGGCTGACAATATGGTGGAGGTGGTGATGTGAGAAGTGGGGGTGAGAATGAAAGAGACCGGCTGAATCAATACAATAGATGGAGCTGGGACAAAGTTGATCTTTCCGGATGGCTTCTTTTTCATGATACACAAGTCAAAACCGACAAAGATTTTAAAGCAAACTCACTGACATGGACAATGGCCACACAAATTAGACAGCATGACAGGTGCATATCCAGGACATATTATGACATTAAAATCAGCTGAATTATGAGGGCTTTAATACATTCATTGCTGAATTTATCAGACATCAGTTGCACATCCAAGCCATAACAATTCTCATTCTAATTTCTGACCTGATTTGACGATAAACGTTATTATAATAACAAACAGTTATCGCAATGGTTGATATAATATTTCCATATTTGTCAGCTATTAATTAAATTTGTTTTGAAAACTACAGCTGATCTCTAAACTGTAAATAATATCAAGTACAAAGAGTGCTGTTGTAACTTCCCATCCCATTATCTATGGAAACCTACTAATGGATATACACAGTTTATCATGGTACTCAAATTATTATGCCATCCAACATCACTCACTCACATTTTATTTTTAACATTTCAATTCAAAATAGTAAAAATATAGGAAACTTAACGCATAACAGCAAAAAACAAAAAAAAAAACAAAAAAAAAAAACTATGAAACTCATGCAGAAATACATAAAACATTGACTAACAATTCTAAAAACATAACAGGCAATGTTTGTGCTTGTGCCAATTGTAGCAAATGTGGACTATGAACTGTCTAATTGTGTGCAATCCTCAGTGGAAGTACACTGAAAAGTTGTGTTACAAAGTTCTGCTCAGCCATGATACTTCTATTCAAACAAGCAGCTGACAAGCTTCTGTGGATGTTAAATATCAAATGAAACCTAAGATTTGAATAATTCAGCTCTGTCACTTAACATCACAAATCAAACTGTTGCAGACATCAACTTCTGCTTTTTTACCTCAAAATTGTTTCCACCCATTAGGCTATTCCTTTATACTTTCACCCAGAGACGTACAAATTCTGTCACCCCAGGAAGGTAGTGGTCAGGTATGTACAGTATACAGTGATTTCACCCCTGTATTTATTTTCTAACTGGTTCAATTCATGGTATTACATTTGTTGACCATACACTACTGACAATAAGCGATTTGACGCGTCGGTTTATATTTTCGAAGACGCGCATTAAACAAAACACGCTGTTTTAGGCAACATATAAACGACATTCACAAGTGCAAGACCTTTAATCAAACACCCAAATACAACATGCAAACAATAACGAAATCAAACTCCTCACCTGCTCCCGTAGTTTCCTGGGCCACCGCGGCTTTACATTAACGCGTAAAGTACAATACCATATAGAGAAGGTGCACGCCGAAAACTTTAACAGAAACTCGCAAAAGAGTCAGCAAAAGTGATCCGGTACAGCCCGTGTATGACGTCATAGGCTGTCCAGCGACAGCGCAGGTAACGTTACGGCAGAATTTGACAAACACACTTCCTCGAACCTCCGCCGATCTGATATTCTTGAGGATTCATTGACAGCACAAAAAGTCTGAATCAGTTTCTTAAGTGCAAGTTTAAGTTTTATTTCTGAGATGGTCGCAGTGCTGCAGGTGGCACCAGAGGTAGATTTGGAGATCTTGACTTCAGGACGAATAACGTGTGATCTGAGATAGTTGCCGATTGGACCGGTGGGAATTGTGCGCAGGTCCGGTACAGATGAGAAAATGGATTCTTGCCTAATATTGCGAGCGACACTTTTCTGGATGATTTTGTTGGGACTTCTAACTCCGGCACAAACTAAAGGGGTGAGTTTCATGACTGTATCTAGCTACTAAAAAAGTTTAATACTCTTATTTCTCTTATTTCTATTTTTGAATACGAATTTTTACGAAGAAGAAGGCATTTAAGGATGTGGAGAGAGGACTGAATTATTTAATTCATAACTCAACTAGCTCTGGATTTTAATTAACCTATTAGTTTTAGAGGTCTGGTGGTCCATAACAACAAGAATAGCAGAAATGTCAGAGCACTGTAATAAAAAAATAAAAGAAATACCAATATTGTAAACATGTTTTTAAATTATTTGAGAGTATGTATTAAATTGAAACATATAGGCTTTCAAACAACATTCAGTAACCGCAAAAGTTAGTCAGAAATACACTTTCGCGTAGAGAAGTTCCATTTACGTGGGATGGTTTCCATAGCAACAGAAGCTGCTCTAGTGCTTTTCGCCGCGATGCATATCAGACCGTATATCATATCACTATCGTTATTGTTATCATTTTATTACACCTTTATTTATCTTAATTTTATGACAAACGATTTATTTAGAAATGTCTTTTAGATTAGTTAGGTGCGCCAAAAACATTCAGATGCGCAAGACGAACTTGAACAAATTATGTCTTGGACAGAAATTCCCTTGAAATGAATAAGACTTGGCTGTGTCAAAGTCCCTTTTAAGGAAAGTCCGTTCACTCGGCCGCCATTTTTGCAACGCCTCCGGGAAGCTCAAACAAGACCAAGTACTATTTAATTGAATGGGGCAATCCTGAAATCTCAAAAACGGCACGCTGTACTCGCGATGAAATTACATATTTCAAATAAGCAACAAAATCTGAAATGAACTGCCCCATGAATGTTGTTTCTTTTGCTCAAATAGCGTTTAAAAAGCTTATTTTTCAGGCTAGACCAGCCAATGCACATGCGTACTTCCAGCGCTCTTATGACTGCGCATGCGCATTGGCTGGTCTAGCCTCAGGTTTCTATGGGAACCGGAGCTTCTAACGGCCGCTGCAGTGAAGCAATGACTTTACCAATCAACGATTGGCTCTTTCATTTAGAAGGCGGGACTATCCCCCCATATAGAGTGGTGGAACTATGATGTCACTTTGTAGGCAAAAACCCGGAAGCGAGTTTGTATTTTAGCACTTCCGGTTCCATCGGGCGAATTCCAAACGGAAGTGAGCACCCCTATGCCCTACTCCCTTCGAAGGGCAGAGCCCTTTGAAGTGAGTTCTTTGAAGGGTGTAGGGCATTACTGTCTCGTATAAACGTTTGGAACTCCCTTGGCGAAGGGAATAACTGACCACATATTACCTTGACAACGCTGCGCGTGCATGCAGCATTCAGCCTTCATCAGTTGTTGCAAATAAATATTTCTTCTTATTATTAGTTTATTCGAATATTGTCTAAATGTGTCTTATTTACTATTACACTTTTTCAAACTAAACTTGCTTACACTACCGTCTTAAGTCAAATTTCAGTGTCTGATGAAAAATATTTTGTATTACATTAAAATAAATACAAATTTAATCAGCCTATTCTACTTACGATTGTATGTGAAGTCGAAATCAACACCAACTTTGCTTTAAAATGCATCACAAGATCTCCTAACCGAAGATCACATGATCACAAACGGAAATCACTTCCGTGAAGTGACCATCGCATGTTCCCTTCGCTAACGCACTTCTGGAAGGGCCCTTCGTGAAGGGATTCAGTTGCTCACTTTTGTTTGGAACGTCCCTACAAATGGCGTCCCCTTCCCGAAGTGCCCTTCAAGGGTGCAAAAAAGCCATTTGGAATTCACCCAATGGGTTTTTTGAATGAGATTTTGGTTAAATCCCTTAAATAAGGTCCGTGGTTCACGAAGACTCAAGATACTTTCACGTTTTATTCTACGACATAAAACACACCAGTTACACCCCACTCATGATTTTTTAAACTGTTACGTTTCTTAAAAAAGACGGTTGCTAACAAGTTGCTAAATGGCACTACAGGCATTGTCGGAGACATTCAACGTCATTATGCCGAACAGTTTATCCAGTATTTTCCAGTTGTTGTATAATTTGTAATACAATTAATTGTAGAATAACCAATGAATAGTTTTCCGCATTTTATACTGTTGTTCGACAATGTTTTTTTTTGCTTTGTCCCAAAATGCAACACAAGTTTTCAGATGGAAGATGCTCGTTTTATCGCTACTGATGTGGAGACTCTGGGTTCAGACCATAAGGTAAACTCGTATAATTATTCCATGTAAACACCACATTTACCGTGTTTACGTGGTTAAAGTGAAACTTTAATGATGCATAGCGCTTAAAGCCACGTTAAAATGAAATGTTTGCGGCCACATGAAGCTGTTAGAAAGCATTTAGATTGAGGATTTCCTAGAAGCAAGGATAAAATAACATTTTGTGTAACCACCCTAACAAAATTATAGCTGAATTGTGGTACTTTATTCACTAAAACAAGTTTAATCTTACCATATCCCAAAACTCGCTAACTCTGCTGTTAATTTTAGAATTTTATTCAATAGTGCGTGGAGACAAGTTTTTAATTAAAATATTCATATTAATCAAGGATTTATTGACTTTTAATGCACCTTATTTCGAAATGTACAGAAATACGTGCTTTCAAATGTCCTTTAGTTAAGATTATTTCATTTATTCACTATACTATTTATTACTAATGTCTCATTTCAGTTTTAGTTTGGCTCTAGTTTTGTATTTATTCCAGTTTATATGAAAAGGTTCATGTAGCGTGGATTAAAATTCATATACGGTGTAAATCCTTTTCACTGAACCTTAATAATAAGTTTGAAAAAGTTGTCGGGAGCGTGATGGTGGTGACGCTGAAGGCGAGCGACCGTGGTGCAATAGTTCGTTTATAGCCTAAGTTTAGCTTTTAAGTTCTGGCGCTTGTATTTAGTTATACAGTATTATTTTGTGAAGATTATCTTGATGGACAAAACGTGTAAGTTTCATGAACTATAATTGAACACAGAGCTTATTTTTTTACGATTATCCAAAAGCCTATGGAAAAATCCTATTTGCTTTTTGTAGAGAGAACCAGTTTCATGCTAACAGCCGATCCACCTACAAAGTGACGTCATAGTTCCTCCACTCTATTGCGCATTGCACTTTCTCCCATTCATAAGTATAGGAGTGAACCGTCTTTGTATTTCTGTAGTCTTTGGCTGTGTTCTTGAAATCATTTATAGTCTACTGACACCTTTTGACTCCAGTAGGGGCGCTCAATAGTGACGTCAAAACTCCAGCTTCACAGATCAACCAAAGCCACTAGAAGGGGAGTGCCGGATTTTTGATGTATTATGACAATTTTTCTTAAGATGTTGTAATTTTATCTTTGTGCTTTTCCGTTATTTTCTTTTCTCTTCGTGGAAAATACCATGACTTGATATGTGCAAACCCATTTTATGTTTTCTTCTGTCCTTGTGTTTTAGGATTGTTCTTTGTAAGAATACACCCATGTTTTTTTCCCTGTTCTTGTAAGTTTTTTTTTACAATTTCTGCAATAAAAAAACAAAAAAACAAAGCCACTAGAAGGCAAGCCTGCAACCATTAGCCGAAAAAGCATAACGGCTAAAGCTAACGCTTGCGGTCTGCCAGTACGTGGGAAAGGAGACCAGAGGCCGTTTTTTTTTAATGGATGTCAATGGGGGAGAGGCTTCACTATGCTGAATAAACAGCTTTTTAGAGGAAACGGCTTATCATTTAATAAATCGACAGCCTATCTGCTAATCTTCAACATGTTTTACACTAAACAAAACTTTTGGACTGAACTATTTTTAGAGTTTACCACGAAAAAAAATGCTGTTTTATTAGAGAAGTCACTGACTTTTTGCGACAGGTGGGATTCAGCTTACGGCACTTCTCATTCATTCCTATGGTATCCGTAAACGGCGATTGAGTGTCGCACAACTCTGACTGAAATTCAATGACGTCAAGGCTGTAATGTGATTGGTTATTACGGCACACATGATCCAAGTTAGCCGTTACGCTTTCTCCAATAGTAAGTAATACAGACCCTCTCATCTCCCTATAGTAAAACAATCTCTGGATCAACTTCAGTGATATCAAGGGCTTGGCAGATATATTTTCACTTGGCAGATATATTTTCCCCAGTTACTTCATTTTCGGACAGAATGTGGCTCAGAGTTCATGTAGTTTCGGCCAAGTTGCCATCTGATACCATATGGCATTTACTGCAAACAAATCATTTGAATATTTGTTTGCAATATTAATATAGAATTTTCGCTATACATTTATATATTTTAGTTGTGCAATATACACAGAAAAATATAGACAACAGACAAAAACATATATTATTTTGCAGATTTTTTCAATTTGTCCCCATGCATTTCCCAGTTTCCCTCTGCTTTTCTGCACACTCTGGTATTAATATTGAGCTTGTTTTACAGACTTTGACCACTATTGTTTTAATCTTTCTTTCTTTGTCTGATGTTTTTGTCTGTTGTCTATATGTTTCTGTGTATGAGAATGAGTGTGGGGTCAGTATTATTCTATGTGAACCATCTCTCTGTCGTTATCAGAGACAGACATCTGTTTATGCAGGCTCTGTCTTGTCTTTGCTGTCGCTTATCCAGACCCAGGTCTCTCGCACACCTCTGTCTCTCTCTCACGCCCTCTGCCTGTCTCCATCTCTGACGAACCACAGATACATTTGAAGTGTAAGCTTTGAATTTGATTATATTCATGTAGTGAAGGTGAGCGTTTTTAGTTAAGTCTGTTATTTGTTCTGTGTGTTTTGCAAGAGATTTAGGCCACATGATTTGGGATTTCAATGTTGTGTCAATTACGTTGTCTCGCAGGATAGAGTTTGTCAAACATGATTCCAACTAGCAACATGTTTATGTTCAAAGTAATACGGAGAAAATCCGAGAGGTTTTTTGTGGTGGAGTGGAAATGCAGGGAATAAACCGGGAAATGCCAGGAATGTTATGAAGTCAATAACTTCTGCATCAGCCCTGAGGGTGAAGATATCATGGAGGAGAGAAAGTGGAGCTGAGGGAAACACAAGAAGCTTGTCTCTTCTCTCCTCTCGTCTCTTCTCCACTGATAAAACTTAATCCTATATCCCGACTGTGACCTGTGTGTTTTTAGTCTCTGGATTCAGCTCATTGTCCACCCTGCCTGTTGATTCAGAGTCCCTCTATTCATATAAAGCCAGTAGGACCCATCATCGCCCACTGGGGGATTTACAGATGCAGTATGGACCCCGCCATGTTTATTTTTCTGCGTGTTTGACCAATCAGAAGGCCTGACTGAGCTCAGCCATTCCAAGCTGCAGGAAGTCAGAGTGGTAGTGATGTGTGTGTTCGATGGTTGTTGGGAAGATGCTGTCGATCAGACAGTTTTCCAAACAATTTTGCCTGGTGCAGAATAAAACAGGTGACATCCTATAGACTTGAAGGAGGAAGCTGTTCTGAGGCCAGAATAACACAGAAATTTGGAAACAGGTGTCTTTTGACTTAAGCCTGTAAGAAACCACCTAGCAATTGCCTAGCAATCCTAAGTTTCTATATTCATACTATACATGTCAGTCAGATACCGTACAAAAGTTTGGGGTCAGATCTTCATGTTTTTTTTTTTTTTTAAAAAGTCTCTTATTCTCACCACAGTCGCATTTACTTGATAAAAAAAAATGCAGTAGAAACAGTAATATTGTAAGAATATTATTACAATTTAAAATTTCGCCAAGCAGCAGTGACTGTGACTGCAACTCTCAAAAAGTATTTGCTGGACAGATTGGAGTCTATTGGAATCATGGGCACTGCCCTGACCTTGGTTTCGATCTTATCTAACAGGTCATTCTCAATTTGTACAGCTGAAGCAGTTTACATCAAAGCCTATTACTACTGGGACTCCTCAGGGCTCAGTTTTGGGTCCTCTTTTATTTATTATTTATCTTCTACGTCTTGGTAATATTTTAAAGAAGTTTGGTATTCAGTTTCACTGCTATGCTAATGACACCCAAATTTACCTGTCTTCCAAACCCACCTCTATTTTTCCTCCGTCTATCCTCTCAGATTGTGTAGCTGAGGACTGCTTCACATCAAATCTTCTTAAACTAAATAGTAGTAAGCTCTTCTTGCTGGCTTAAAAACCAATCTAAATCTAGTCTAAATGTTTCTCAGTGAATATCGATAATTTTACAGTATCTGTGTCTAAACAAGTTAAAATTTTGGGTGTCATGTTTGATAGTACTTTGTCATTCGAAGCACATGTAAACAGTGTCATTCGCTCTGCATATTTCCACATACATAATATTAATTGACTTCGTCCGACTCTCTCGGTAAAGAATGCAGCGATTCTTGTTCATGCTTTAGTCACTTCCTGTATTGATTATTATAACGCTCTTTTCTATAGCCTGCCTTTAAAGCTTCTTTATAAACTTAAGTTAGTACAGAATTCAGCTGCACAATTATTTGCAGAACTCCTACAGTATAACATTACTCCCATATTACAACTTTTGCATTAGCTCTCGGTTAAATAACGTTCTCTCGGTTAAAACTTCTGTGGGGCCTTGAGCCTTTAGTGATGCAGCTCCTTATTTATGAAACTCGTTGCCACAGGATGTGTGAAACAGTGAAATTCTTATTGTTTTTAAATCTCACCTTAAGACCCATCTTTTTAGGCAGGTTTTTATGTGATTGCTTGTATTAGGTCTGTTTAAGCTGTAATAATGATTATTGTTGTTTAATGTTGATTGTTTCATTTTAAGGTGTCATTGAGTTCTTCAGGTGCCTATAGATAAAATGAAATAATAATTTGCTTCTCAAGTAACATTTCTTATCAATATTAAAAACATTTTACTGCTTAATATTTTTGTGGAAACTGATACTTCTTTTTCAAGATTCTTTGATGATTAGAAAATTCAGAAGAACAGCATTTTTTGTGAAATATAAATATTTTGTAAGATTTAAATGTTAAATGTCTTTACTGTCACTTTTGATCGATTTAATGCATCCTTACTGAATAAAGACATTAATTTCTTAAAACAAAAGTCTTACTGACCCCAAGCTTTTGAAAGGTATCTCGTTCATATTTTATCGGGAAAATCCAGTCAAATGGGTGTCTACTAAGAGACCTTCAATGATTTGTGTCTCACTTTACATCTGGAATGCATTGTGACAGCTTTTCCTGATGGGTTTCCGTTGTGTTGTGTTTAGTGTAATTGTTTTGTGTTACTGTCAGTCAACTTTCAAGGGCATGTTAATACACAGTTGTGTTACTGACAGTCAGCCAGTGAGTTTAACTAATTTTCTGTTGATACGAGAAGACATCTGGATGATGACTACAGGCCCTTCACGAGCAGACAAACGTTAGCTTGATTATTTCAGACAGGTATCAGATAGATGCCAGAACATTTGCATACTGACACACAACACTCATAGTGTCTGTACAGTTTCAGCCTGAGCCTGTCTGTGTGTTCTGAGAGGCTAAGAGGGTGTTTATGAATATTTCCCATTCATCGCTACACTGCTCTTAGTCTGGGCTTGGTTGAACTATTTTAAAACCAACACAAGTGGTTTCTGTTCAGTTTTCATCTCATCTGTTCACATCACTTCTCTTCTCTGCTCCTCTCCTCTCCTCTCCTTTCCTCTCCTCTCCTCTCATCTCGTCACTTTTCTTATCATTTTTTTCCAATTGTCTCGTCAAGTCTCATCTCACCTTGTTTCTTATGTATATGAAATCTTATTGGTGGGACTTTTGACTTTGCTTTTTGACACAGAGAATGATTTTACAAATGGTTGACGAATGACATGCGAGACATGCTTTGTACAAATATTTTGAGTATGTTGGTGTGTGTGCTCGGTGTTTACCTGTCAGAACGTGACTGGACCTGAGCACACCTGCATAGAGGCAGTGCATCTGCGAGCACAAATAAACTCATTCTGCAGGGCCCTTTGAAGGTACTTGAAGCCCCCAGCACATGTGCATCAGGACTTCTCAATCATCTTTAGATCTCTCAGTAGGCCACATATTTCATTACATGTGCCTCTGTCTGTATTAAAGTCTGTGTCATGTCATATCTTATCTGCAGTGTCAGCACAGCTTATGATTATGAATCCAGATAGGCAACAAACTTTGCTAACAGTGATAGTTGTTATATGTGTTTTTATATGTATGTAGTTTAGGTTTAGTGTAGGTTTGGAGTTTACTTACAAAAAAGTAACATGCTTTTTAGACACGGTGCTGGTATTGCAGTATTGTGGTGGCACCATGATACAGTAATGATATCAGATGGTAATGCATGATATTTTAATATATACCATTCTGAATGATTGCAATATTCAGATATCACGGTTTTAGCATATTTGCCATGGAATTATAAAGGTATCCAAATAACACAATACAAAGTATCATGCATATTTATCAAAGTACCATGGAAGGGCCAAATGATAGCATCAATGTATCATGGTACCACCAGAACTTTTGTGTATGGATTGACGAAATGGTACACCAGCATCTGGGTAAAAATGTGCAACGGTAGAAAGACAAAAACAGTTTATTTGTGATGTTGAATCCTTGCGATCAGTGCTGATTCAGACAAGGAGTATTACAGATTTTTGCAAAGATCTCCAAGGATGCAGAGTTTGACTGTGAGGTCAAAGAAAAGGGGTTTGAGGGGATCTTGTAGACTGGATATTACAGAGTTCACCCAAAAATGAAAAATTCTGTCATCATTCTGACAGCCAAACAGTTACTGGTTCCCTTGCATAGTATGAAAAAAAAAATACTATGGAAATTAATGGGGACCAGGAACCCACATTCTTCAAAATATCTTCTTTTGTGTTCAACAGAAGAAAGAAACTCAAACAGGTTTGGAACAACCTGAGGGTGATTAAATAACGATGGAATTTTAATTTTTAGGTGAACAATCCCTTTAAGTCTTTCATAAGTCTAACATAAAGATCGTTTCAACAGAACTTTCAAGCAATGTTGCAGTAACCACAAAAGTAAAAAGTTAGAGCATGTATTTTTGCCTCAAGTTAAATAAATACACTCAAACATCTCAAGATCAAGATCATCATATAGCAACTGCAAGCCACTTGACAGTTTTCCCTTTAGGATTATCATCACAAAAAACTGCTTTGTTGAAAGGTGGGCTCATTGATTTGGAAGTTATATAAAACATTTAAACATAGAGAAATTAATAGTACTTAATTAAAAAATAAATATTAAAAAACAATATTTTATATTTTCTTGTAAAATATACTGCAATCTTTTGTTTTAATATAGATGAAGATTTGATGAGTTGCCTGTTATTGGACATTTTCGCTCACAGAATAAATTTATAACAACTGATTACATCCCAAATTACACAGATTGCTTTAGAAATGTCATTGCATCATTTGCATATTGTTAGTAATGTCACTTTTCCTAAGAACAGTAACAGAAATGGATGAAAATTCTTTCTGTTCTCCCACTTTGTCTTCTGTCCACCTTCATCTCCATCTCTCTTTCCTCAGGCAAATGCAGGTCTGTATCTGATTCTGGTCTGTTGTGATGGTCTGTATAATGGCATCTGGTTCAGAAGTATCACAGAACACTGACTACAGATCTATCATGACTGATAACACATACACACGCACACACACTCCCACAGGTTCATACGGGCCTATACATGCACCCATACACACAAAACACATATAAATCACATATAATTGCACGTCACATGTACAATTGAACTGAAATGGTTTCCAAATTGTTAAACATTCCTGAAGTGCTCCATTGAAGTCCCACATCCCTGTTTACAGCGTTTCCCCCCTCCAGGCACGTTAATGTGTGCGTATTGTAGCGTGGGTGTACGTATCTCTCTCTTCTGTTAGTGTTACATGCACAGTAAAACCCAAACAACCCGAACCCAAACAGATTGTCTATCATAGCCCATCTGATTGTGGTATGTTTGTATACAGACCCTCTTATTCATCAGAACTGCACATAGTTCTGCACAATGCTAGACAGATAGATTCCGTTACAGCGAACAAGGGTTGCCCCAGTGACAATGGTCTCACTGATCTGAGATCATCAGTAGACGTGTTTTGTCTTACACTGTCTGACCCTGTGTATCTGAACTTTGATATCAAATCTACAGTCTGGTCCTGTGGACTTCTGAAAAACAATTTCTTCACACACTCACCACATTTGTCTACTAAAATGTCCAACAGTGGAAATGCATGCATTACAGGACAATTCTGCCATTGAAAAAATGAAAATCATTGGCATTTTTTTATGATGGATTTATAAAATTTATCATTGAATGTCTGGGACGACGTATTACCGGTCAAAACTATAGAATGAATATGATTTTTAAATGTTTTTGTTAAAAGTCCTTTATGCTCACCAAGGCTGCATTACCAGTAAAAACAGTGATATTGTGACATATTATTACAATTTGAAAGAATTATTTTTCTATTGTAATATATTTTAAAATATATTTTATTCCTGTGATGGCAAAGCTGAAAAATTTCTGAATTTTTAGAATCATTTCTGAAGGATCATGTGACACTGAAGACTAAAATTCTGTTTTGCCATCACACGAATAAAGTACATTTTTAAAAATATTATATAGAATTAGAAATAGAATAGACATAGAAATAGAATAGAAATTTGTTATTTTAAATAATAAAAATGTTTCAAAATATTACTGTTTTATTGTATTTTTGATCAAATAAATGCAGCCTTGATGAGCATAACACTTTCAGAAACATTAAAAAATCTTTTTCAATAATTCCAAACTTTTGAATGATAGTGTATATATGTAAAGTTTTAAAAATAAATGTAAAACATTTACAAGGCAGTTTAGTTGTGGCCACCATATAAATACCCCCAGTCTGTTTCTTTTTTATTAAAAATCAACTCATGAGACATAATAGTGTTTGTTTATCAACTTCTGTTGTTGTCAAGGAAGCATAACTTTGCTATTCCAAAGACATAACTGTATGAATCTGTGATCTCAAATAGTGAGATGTGAGGCCATGAACCCATGCTTGTCGCTGTCATATCTTTTAATTTTGGAGTTCATCCGTAACAATGCATGTTCATGCAGAGTGCTGGTGAAACTCCTGGCATTCCTTTAAGCCATGGATTTTATGCATTTCTTGATTAGGTGATTTCATTAAATTATGGGTGTTTGCTTTGGCACATCTCGTGCCCACAGTCAATTAACTCAGAAATCCTAAAGATAAGATGCTGCAAAACCACAAAGGACTAGAATTTTAATCAATATTTGTCCCTTTTTGTTGACTTTGTTTTCTTATTTATTAAGCATGAGAATGCCTTATGGTGCTACTGTATCGGTAAATGCATTCATGCAGTCATGGTGTTATTTTGCTTGTGTTTACTTCACAGGGGTGTGTTTGCAATGTGAAATCAGGGTGCAACTGTCAAGGAATCAAAGGACAAAAGGTAATAGAACATGCAAACATACATAAACATACATACAATCATATTCACACACAGATAACAATGTCATGTCACAAACATATTGCTTAAATTGTGACTGCCATTATCCTTACAGTGGGTTCAAAACATCAGCAGAGATAGTGTGAAAATATCTAGAGTTCCTAACATGCAGGGAAATTCAGATTTATATCAAATGAAAATGCTGCCCCCTTCTGGTGAACTTTACTGGTGCAGAAGCTTTCATATTTGCCACATGATAGTGGAATGATTTCAGATTTATTTGTATAGTGCTTTTCACAATACAAATTGTTTTAAAGCAGCTAGAAAATCATGATGTTAATGTTCATAATATCTTAATATCTTCACGCCTTATAATCGCATTTAGCAGATAAGAGCTGGGCGAAAAATATTTGAATTTATGTTAAAGGAATAGCTCATCAAAAAATTTAAATCTGCTGAAAATGTACTCAACCTCAGGCCATCCATAATGTAAATGAGTTTGTTTCTTCATCAGAACAGATTTGGAGAAATTTAGCATTACATCACTTGCTCGCCAATGGATTCTCTTTAGTGAATGGGTGCCATCAGAATGAGAGTCCAAACAGCTGATAAAAACATCACAATAATCCACAAGTAATCCACATCACTCCAGTCCATCAATGAAAGTCTTATGAAGCAAAAAGTTGCATGTTTGTAATAAACAAATTTTGTAATAAACATCAAAACGTTTTAACTTTAAACCATCGCCTCTGGTTAAAATACAAGTCCATAATCCATAATAACGCTTCCTCCAGTGGAAAAGTTCATCCCCTGTTGTCCTCTCACATCAAAATCCACTGACTTATTTGTTTTGGGATGTCTTCACTTATGAATGTTGCTTAATCTGAATATTTCTCTCCTGATGCAGACTAGATGACATTTTCACTGGAGAAAGAAATATTTTGAATAGAGGATTTGTATTTTAGCCGAAAGTGTGAAATTAAAAACGTCTTAATAATGGATTTGTTTCTAACAAACATGCAGCATTTCACTTCACAAGATGTTAACTGATGGACTGGAGTCATGTGGATTACTTTTGGATTATTGTGATGTTTTTATCAGCTGTTTTGACTCTCATTCTGATGGCACCCATTCACTGCAGAGGATCCATTGATGAAGAAGTGATGTAATGCTACATTTCTTCAAATCTGTTGGATAAAGTAACAAACTCATCTACATCTTTGATGGCATTTCAAAATGACAACTTCTACATTTTTATATATATTTCCGTGTTACACAACACAAAATATCAGTTATTGGTTGTGGAATTCTGAAGCTTGAGTCACCAGGTTCAAAATTTAAAGAAAAAAAGCATATTTTGTGGTGGTGTGTGACCTCATGACTATTTCTAGGTGATGTGATAGATGTATTGGCCACCCAGGTGTCCTTATCACACTATCACTGTATCCCTAGCTACACTATTGATGCCCAAAGCTACAGAACACTTATCAGCAATGTAAGTCACGCATCTGCTCCTCTGTATGTGTCCACCTGTGTGTAAAAGTCTGTGTTCTATTTCTTTCCATACACATGTGTTTGGCATACCTGTCATGGTATGTTCATTGCAATAAAAGCCAGGGTTGTACATGGGAGTAGATAAAGTCCATAGAGCTATTTTGCAGACCTTCCTCTGTAAGAGTTTTCTGGTCTCTCTGTTGTTGAGGATATTTGCAAATAATCTTGAAAAATCTGTCAAAGTTCATGCTGAAAATTCACCCAGTTGAGTTTTAGTGAAGTTCTCTCCACTTACCCAATGTGAAAATATTCCACCATGTACAGTATATTTCCCATCTGTTTTTAGACCAGGGCCATCATGCACATTTTTAATGTAAAGCCTACTGTATCATATTTCATACACAAAATTAAAGACCTCTAAATTAATCAACATGATCAAAAGTTTGCTAAAAAACCAGTTGCAGAAAATCCGCTACAAGTCTTCTCTCGTCTGACTGATAGTTGGTACTTTTAAAGGTCTTTCAGTGTAATTTTAAAAATGTCCTCCTTTAGTGGTAATCATCTTATTAAGACATATTATTGGGAGACAGAGTGACAACTGTTATATTTAATTTTATACAAGTTTCTTTCAAATGAAACATGCAAATGAAAGCGAAACATGCAAATGAAAGCAATACAGAATGTGCTCTAAAATCAGTTCATAATATCAAACATATGTGATATCCTCCGACTGGACAGAATCATTGTCTGAAGCTGAAAAAATCAGATTCTGTGTCTGTCATAAACTACATGATTTTCTGAAATCTGTCCACTCCATCTGCCCGAAATCTGCAGACAGGCTTTGACTTTCAGGAACGCGTCAGCTAGTCCAGACCATAATCCAGGACAAAAACTGTAGCATTTTACTGTTTTACACAAATCTTTTACCCACAATAATCATGCAAATTAATCAGTAAAGTTACTAATATTGCTGCTAAACCAATGTAGCTGATAAACCAACATACTCTCATAACATCTCATAACTATTTTGTGTTTGTCTTTCTCTCAGGGTGAGATGGGGTTTCCTGGTTTGCATGGTGTAGAAGGAGTTCAGGGGCATAGAGGAAAAGAAGGACCTCCTGGAGATCCTGGTGACAATGTATGTTACACATGGCTGCTTTACGAGCTCACAGCTTGAAAATATATCAGAATAGAAAATAAATTCTAAGTTTTATACATGCGCTTAGAAGAACATTATAGAATATAGAGTTTCCTCTGTATTTCCTCTCCACTACCTTAAAGAATTTTTCGTTCTTGACTTGCTCACTGGTTTAATTTTCTTTCACTTGAACTTCCAAGTGAGGACCTTACAGAATTTGAGAAATTCTTATTTCAGTATTTTTGTAGTGTTGTGAAATTCACAGTACTATTCAAATAAAATTGACTTTTTATTTGAAGCATATTGTGAGTGTTTTTGTTCGTGCTTTGTTTTGACATTCATCAACCTATAAACAAATTCATTGTTGTTTAGACTCTTTATTAGAGCATTGATTAATGTTGATAACATGTTTTTTTTATTACTGTTATTATACAGGGAAATACTGGATCTCCAGGCATTCCCGGACCTAAAGGTTCTAGGGTACGGAGTGTGTGAGTGTGTTAATATATTTCCTGTGACAGTTGCAGTATAACTGAACACTGGCCAATCTGTCTCTCGTTCTCATTCTCTCAATAAGGGAGTTTCAGGGTCACCAGGATTCTCTGGCCCACCAGGACTACCGGTAAGTTTTGACATATTTTAGAGAATAGTTTTATAGAATATTTTAGTTATTTCGCTTAAAGCTCGCATTGGAGTGTATCAGGGTTATTACTAAAACTTAAACTAAAATATATTAAAATATAATGAAAACAGAAAATATAAAAATAAAATCATTAAAAAAACAACTACAATAGTATATCATTAATAGTAAAATAACACTAGAGTGTATCTATTTATGTTCTGTTTCTGGACATAATTCATAGCCAAAAAAAGGAATTCAGATGCTACTTACTGTTTATGTCATACATTAGGTCTCATCATTACTTTTAAATACTTGGCACGATGTTGTCACATTTTTGTGACACCAACATTAACTGCTTTGGCCAACATAGACCCATTTAGAGATACTCTTGTGAACATTATGTTTTCCTCTTTCAGGGATTCCCTGGCAAAGAGGGGCCGAGGGGGGCTCATGGTCTCCCAGGATGCAATGGAACAAAGGTAATGCACGAGTATAATTTGTGAATAAATAGTAATTAATTGTTTAACCATATGAAAGGTCACTGTCATCACTGACTTTTTTCTTTCAGGGTGAGCCTGGTCCCCCAGGCTTTATAGGGCCGATGGGAGCTCCTGGGCGGCAGGTGAGTTGAGTAAGCATGAATAATATATGTTTATATATATATATGTATATGTGCAATAATATATGTTTATATATATGTACTAAACATCACACATATTAAAAATTTGAGTATTGAGAAGTTAAGAACTTTTAGAAACCTCAACATAGACGATAAACAAAGACATTGGTAGTATGAACCTCTCATAAAATGTCGTGGGATGATCACTAACATGCCATAAATGTTCTATATTCATACTTTCTTTCACTAAAGGTTAAAAATGTGTGTGTTGTGGGAAATGAAAACATTGAATGCTCTTTTCTTTGGGACTTGTTGTGTGAGTCTGGATTTGAGCCTTATTCTGATTTAAGCTGTCAATTTAAACAGCAAACTTTTTGTTGTTGTTTTCAGGGAATGCCAGGAATCCAAGGACCTAAGGTGTGTTTTATTTGATCAGCTTCAGTCCTTTATGAAGTGTTAATAACCTTAATTACTTATTTATAAAAATGCACTCATGTCAATGACAATATTATGATCATAAATAATTGTTATTTTTAGGGAGATAGCTATTACTTACCATCTTCCAGACAAGTGAAAGGACTTTGTGGTTTTCCAGGCAGAGATGGAGATAAAGTAAGAGAATTCATTATGAGAATAAAGTTAAAAATGCGGATTAAACATTTGGACAAGCACTTTACAGCTTATATTATGTGTTTTGTTATATTCTGTGCCAGTTTTTTGGCTGAGCTTTCTAATTGGTTGTGAATCTACAGGGGTCACCAGGATTACCAGGGTGTCAAGGACCAGTTGGACCAGAGGGCCCTAGAGGTTTTCCAGTAAGTCAATGTTTTTATATCTCATTCGTGATTAAGATTACGATTATGCTATTGCCATATTGATTTAACTGTTTAATGATTTTAGGGAATAGAGGGCATTGCTGGACCACAAGGAATGAAGGTTTGTTTTGATTAGTTAATGGTAACCTCTCAGGTCAGTGTAATGTGTGAATCTAAAAATTTTTGTTACATATAGGGTCTAGAGGGTCGAAGCGTGGTATTACCTGGACCCAGAGGTCAAAAGGTCAGTATTATTGAGCTTTTGCTTTCTGTTACAAAACATGCCTGTCACCTACAGTAAATGAATATGCAAAGTAATCCATTTAATTTCAGCTTTTAATAATGGTCTCTTTAATCTGATTTTATGAATATTTAAATGCATTATCGGGGCTCTGCTGTAGGGGGAGAGGGGACCACCTGGTATACCAGGACAAAAAGGTGTAAAGTTATTTGTGACAGGACCAAAGGAGCCTAAGGTAACATGCCCCTCACTGAAAAATCATGCATTGTCATTTTTATGTGTTTTTGCCCAATACATCTTGTTGTACACTGTAATACAACTGATTGAATTTGAGCTTTGTGAAAAGTCACCCTCTTTTTGGGTTCAGGGTGACACTGGGGATCCTGGAGACATTGGATGTCCTGGCCACATTGTGAGTGGACAAACCCATTGTTTTTGTTGTTGTTGCTGTTGTTTAAATTGTTTAAGTGTGATTGCTTTAAATGATGTGCAATCCCTCACAAAGTCCAACTGCTGTATTCTGCAGGGTTTTTGTGGTCGTCCTGGTCCTAAGGGGAAGAAAGGGGAAACTGGGGAGCCTGGGGGTCCGGTAAATAACTAAATAAAGAGAGAGAGAGAGGATGACTCAGGCTCTTCCAATTTGTATTTAAATCTGTTCACATTGAGTTCAAATATATGGCATAAAACAAAAAAAAATTATGTATGGCATAAAAAGAACTCCTTCATACCAAGTTCAAAATATCACACTGCAATTTTCATCCTTTTATTTATTTAGCAACTAGTTTCATTTACATTTGTTTGGATGCCAAACAATTATTATTATTATTATTATTTTTTTTTTTTAAATTTTGCATCTTTATTGGAAGGATTGTTTACAAATAGTTTATATGTTTATGTTATATATAATATAAAAATATGTGTGTATGCATGTATGTGTGTGTTTGCACATATATATATATATATATATATATATATATATATAATTTAATTATTTAATTAAATATTATTTAATTTAATTACATAATTAAAAATAATAATAATACAAATCCACACGTGTGTGTGTGTGTGTGTGTGTGTGTGTGTGTGTATTTATTATTATTTTTAACTATGTAAAAAAAAAAACTTTTTCATTTTTAATGAATGACTTGTTTTCAGGGTAAATCTGGAAAGGAGGGGCTGCAAGGAGAGTCAGGCCCTAAGGTGAGCACAAAACCTTTTACAGTGGCTAGTAGAAAAAAAGCCTACAGGTCACTGGGCACATTTTGGTTTAAAGAACCTGTCAGGTTCTTTAAATTCAATAAAAAAGGTGAGAGAAAAAGTAGATGGAATGTAGGTTTTATGACAATGAGGTTTGTGTTTTGTCCTCCCAGGGAATCCCTGGAGAGCAAGGATATCCTGGAGTTACTGGAATAGCAGGGGGAAAGGTATCTCCCTATATGTCTGTTGTTCAATCATGTACTACATACTATGTACGGTGTTGTCTCACTTTGCCAAACTAACAAAAAAAAAAAAAAAAAAAAAAAAGATAGTTGGCTATTTCAATTGCAGCTGAATAGCTCCTTCTTGTGGATGCTTATTTCAAATGGAATCTCAATCTTGCTTTCAATTCGTCGTAATTGAATTGATTCATCTGTTTCTTTGTGTGTGTCTTCAGGGTCTAAAGGGTGACCTTGGTGCCCCTGGTCCCTCTGGAGAGGTAGGGATATATTCACTTATGGGAGTCATACAATCTCTAAATGTTTAATCTCACTTTAATCACATCTTGTTGCCAAAGGCTACACTTATTTATTTTATTTCATTAGCTGATGAAGTAATAATAAAATATGGCTCTATATATTTTAATGGGGAATGTATATTTTTGTAAATTACTGATGAAGTGTTATTAAAATTTGTTCTGTATTTAGTTCATTGTAATAGATAATGGGATCAAAGGTCAAAAAGGTTTTCCTGGGCCTCCAGGACCTCCTGGTCTACGAGGTAGTGAAGGTTAGTAAACAAATTAATTAACTACTTTCATGCAGAACCAACAAAAACAGCTACAATTATTTTCTTTCTTTTGTTATGGGCCACACAACTTTGCTGTAAATGCAATATTCAAGCACAAACCATGGCTTTGTTGATGTAGTTGTTGTACGATAGCATTTAGCAAGAATGCATTTATGTGATCAAAAGACATGTATGTTACAAAATGAATGTTACAAAAGATTACTATTGCAAATAAATGCTGTTCTTTTGAACTTTCTATTCATCAAAGTATCCTGAATAAATCACAGTTTCTACAAAAATATTAAGCAGCACAACTGTTTTGAACATTAATAATAATAAGAAATGTTTCCTGAACAAATGTGCATATTAGAATGATTTCTGAAGGATCATTTGACACTGAAGCCTGGATTAATGGCTGCTGAAAATTGAGCTTTGCCATCAAAGGAATATTTTAAATATACAGTAGTCAACATTTGAAGTGGATCAAAACCTTTCATCAAAGTTGTCCTAAAACAAAAACAATTCCTGTTCTTGTCTTAGGACAACTTTGATTAACTTTTTTGATCCACTTCAAATGTTGACTACTATATTTTAAATATATTACAATAGAAAACTGGTACTTTCAGTCACAAATACTTCACAATATTAATGTTTTACTGTATTTTTGATCAAATAAATGCAGCCTTGTTAAGTAAAGAGACTTCTTTCAAAACAATTTTAAAGTCTTACCGACCCTATACTTTCAAATGATAGTGTATGTAATAAATTATTCTTTTTGATTTATTGAGACAAAGTAAATAACCAAAAATTGTTATCATTGGTTTCTCTTTTTTAAAGGTTTCATTGGCATTCCTGGATATACAGGTCCTCCAGGTAAATTATGTATCTGCTTTTATTCCTCTCTTTTTTTGTACACACACAAATACATACATACAAAAACAAATTTTAACTCCCTCTTCACTCAGATATGTTAGGGGCCTGCATACCAGGACCTATTGGAAAACCAGGTTCCCCAGGGTTTAGAGGTGTGAAAGGAGAAAAAGGATTTCCTGCACCTAACAGCACAGGACCCAAAGGACAAGATGGCCCACTGGGGGAACGAGGACCCCCTGGTGATCCTGGACCTCCGGGAATTTCAAGTAACTCTCCTTTGTTAAAGTCCTCCATGTTTGATTTATTTTATCAACCAAGCTTGTTGCAGTGGATTATGGCAATACCTTATCTGCAAAGGATACATGTGATGTAAGGCAGCTCGCTAGATATTAGAAAAAAGCAACTTTTTTGCATATTTCAGTAAACAAGGAGGATAAGCACAAGAAAAGGCACAGAATATCACCTTAGTATAGCAGTTATGTGGATGATATGACTATTTGTGCTCCTCTCCTGCATCCCCAGAAGCCAACAGGCGCCTGGGAGCAAAAGGGTTCAAGGGCGGCATAGGCCTAAAAGGCCCTCAGGGTCTGCATGGAGTTCCTGGGCAACCAGGTAAATTTAACCTGTGTCATGGTGTATGTTATGTTCCAGGTTAAAGGGATAGTTCACCCAAAAATGAAAATTCTGTCATTAATTACTCACCCTCATGTCGTTTCAAACCCGTAAGACCTTCATTCATCTTTGGAACACAAATTAAGATATTTTTGATGAAATCCGAGAGCTCTCTGACCCTCCATAGACAGCAAGGGAACTACCACAGTCAAGGCACAGAAACGTAGAAAGGACATCGGTAAAACAGTCCATGTGACATCAGTGGTTCAACCATAATTTTAGCAAGCTACAGGAATAATTTTTGTACACAAAGAAAACAAAAACATTGACTTTATTCAACAATTCATCTCCACTGCGTCATCCTGGCGCCATTTAGGAGAGTATCACGACGCATGCGCATGCTTAGATTTGAACTAGGGCTGCACGATAAATCACATGCGATATTTAATGCGCATCTTGTCAGTAAAGTCGGTCCTGTAATCACCGTTAATCTCCATCACGTGCGTGTTTTCAGATGGAGCGGCATTTACTACACAGAGCCGTTATTCACTGACAAGCTGCGCAAAATTTGCGCAATTATGAACGTGGTTTTGCGCAGCTTGTCAGAGAACAACGGCTCTGTGAAAAAGTATTCTCATAGCTGCGTAAAATTATGGTTGAACCACTGTTCTCACATGGACTATTTTAACGATGTCTTTACTAGGTTTCTGTGCCTTGATCATGGTAGTACCCTTGCTGTCTATGGAAGGGTCAGAAAGCTCTCAGATTTCATCAAAAATATCTTAATTTGTGTTCCGAAGATGAACGAAGGTCTTACGGGTTTGGAACGACATGAGGGTGAGTAATTAATGACAGAATTTTCATTTTGGGGTGAACTATCCCTTTAAATGGTTAAATTAAGCTCAAGTTAAGCTTTATTTAATACCACAAAAATATTTAGATAATTAAAATATTAAAATATTTAAATAAAATATTTAATCTTTTGTAATATCTTTTCCTATAGAAATTATTTTCTAAGGTAATCGGCAGCATGCCACAAATGTTACCCATATAGCTGGACCCAGAGCATCCCCCTAACTAAAGTCTAAATTACCTAAATGCAAACAACAAAAAAACATGCTAAACACACACATAATGCTGTTGTCTGATATTTTAATATAGGTGACCAAGGAAAGCTTTGCAAGCTGTGTGCTATTTCTGTTGCTGACCCTGGACCTCCAGGACGATGTGGAGATTCAGGCTACCCCGGAGAGCCAGGTGAAGCCATCATTAGGTTGGCCAGAACACCCTAGCAACTGAACGGATTTTAAAACGCTAGGCATCATACACTTACTGACTTTGTAAATAGTCACAGAGGAAAAACGACTAAAGGGTCACACACTACCAGACTTTAAAGTTGTTCCGATTACCACAAACTCACACAGAAACGTGTGCATTGTTGCTAGGAGATTGACAAATGAAAACAATATGTGTTCTAAAATCAGTTTAAAATTTTCAGAGCCAACATAAAGGGCAAATTCCAAACGGCTTTTTTGCGCCCTTGAAGGGCACTTCGGGAAGGGGACGCCATTTGTAGGGACGTTCCAAACGAAAGTGAGCAACTGAATCCTTTCACGAAGGGTCCTTCCAGAAGTGCGTTAGCGAAGGGAACATGCGATGGTCACTTCACGGAAGTGATTTCCGTTTGTGATCGTGATCTTCAGTTAGGAGATCTTGCGATGCATTTTAAAGCAAAGTTGGTGTTGATTTCGACTTCACATACAATCGTAAGTAGAATAGGCTGATTAAATTTGTATTTATTTTAATGTAATACAAAATATTTTTCATCAGAGATTGAAATATGAATTAAGACGGTAGTGTAAGTTTAAGCTTAGTTTAGTTTGAAAAAGTGTAATAGTAAATAGTACACAATTAAACAATATTTGAATAAACTAATAATAAGAAGAAATATTTATTTGCAACAACTGATGAAGCGCTGAATGCTGGATGCACGCGCAGCATTGTCAAGGTAACATCTGGTCAGTCATTCCCTTAGCCAAGGGAGTTCCAAACGCTTATACGAGACAGTAATGCCCTACACCCTTCAAAGAACTCTGCCCTTCGAAGGGAGTAGGGCATAGGGGTGCTCACTTCCGTTTGGAATTCGCCCAAAGTTTGCTTTCAAATTTTCCAACATTTAAAACTCATTGGAAAATTATATAGTAGTCAACATTTGAAGTGGATCAAAAAAGTTCATCAAAGTTGTCCTAAGACAAGAGTGGGTATTGTTTTGGTTTTAGGACAACTTTGATGAAAGGTTTTGATTCACTTAAAATGTTGACTACTGTAGATCTATTTTGACACATCCAGTGAATTTTACAATTAGGAACACACAATTATTCAGGGCCTATAGTATGCTAATGCTATCAGCCCAAATTAGTAATTTATTGTATCAGTTGATATTACATAATTGTCTGTCCATATTGGGTATTTAATTATAACACATTTTAGACCTGTTATTTTCAATAACAAACATCAACAAAGTCAAATTCATTGTGCAGGTGTTGGAGGATATTCAGGCAATAAAGGATGCCAAGGATTCAAAGGTCCAGAGGGTCCACCTGGTCCTCCGGTCAGTTTACCTGCATACTGCCACTTAACATCATCCTCATTATTCAGCCAAAACTATAGTTTGTCCACTCCAATTATGTAGTTGATATTTAAAAAAAAAATGCTTTCATATTCTCAAGAACAGTTGAATATGATGAGATTTAAAATGTTTCCACAGGGTTACTTAGGTATTTCAGGGCCTCCAGGGCCTCCAGGGCCCAAAGGAGACCTAGGGATGAGGCAAGAGCTTGGGGAGAAAGGCCTGAAAGGAAACTGTGGTGCAGAAGGACCACTGGGGATAAATGGGCAAGATGGCAGGCCGGGCACCCCTGGCTTCAAAGGACCACCAGGAGCAAAAGGAGTTCCAGTTAGTACTTAGAACTTGTTGTAACCATAACCTTTGAGATAACTTCAAAAACATTTGCTTAAATTTGTGTAACCAACTTTAAAGCCACAAATTTTGATGTTGACAGAAATTGAAACTGACTTATTTTCCAGAGTCCTCCAGGGCCTAAGGGCAACCAAGGAAATCCAGGGATTTGTGGGGAACCTGGATGCCCAGGTCCAATGGGCAGCCAAGGGTCAATGGGTGTTGGGCAACCAGGGACACCTGGAGAGAAAGGAAGTTTGGGAGTAGTGGGCCGGCAAGGAAATCCCGGGGAACCAGGTATGAATGAAAAATATGAGATGTTACACCACATGGTTTAACCCCAGGAACTAAGTATAGAGTGTTGAGCAGTCTAAAGCTGACAGCAAGCTTCATCTGAACTTCATCTAACTGGAGAAGAAATTACAGGCTCAGATATTACAGTTGCATCCCGCAGGTGAGAAAGGTTCTCCAGGGTCAGTACAAATGACACGAGGAGACCCAGGTGAGCCTGGACTGCCTGGTCCACCTGGTCAACAAGGACCTCCAGGTAAGCAGAGGGGATAAAAGACTTGACAGATGATAAGTGGATTGAGAACAGGATGTAAAATAGATAACAATTGGTTTAACGTGTGTTTTAGGTAATAATGGTTGTAGAGGACTTCAAGGATTACCAGGATTCAGCGGGTTAAAAGGAGAGAAAGGACCGATAATGCTAGGAGCTCCTGGATTTACTGGTCCCAAAGGTAGGTAATGTAAACCAAAGGAATAAGCCTTCATAAAACAAGGTTATTTCTGATAAATCTAGAAAGTGCATTCATTGGTTTCAAGTTAGATCTTAAATCATGGTTGTGCATCCAATTTTTGTCTTGTTTGTTTATCCTCCTCTCTGATTTCGATTTCTTTTACTGTTGCAGGTGATAAGGGTGTGAAAGGGAAACAAGGTCCAGCTGGTTATGGAAGTGTAGGCTGTCCTGGACCCCCAGGACCACCAGGAATTCCAGGTCCAAAGGTCAGTGGGGTGACACCCATTGTTTCATGCTGTTTTGTGACATGATATGCCATAACAAGCTATGTTTGAATATGTGTATGCATAAATGAGATTTGAGAGCTATGGGAGAAATGGTGAGTGAATAATGCTTACATTTTGGCCTGTTCTCTATAGAAACTTCAGAAGACTTGGAATATAGTGGAAAATTGTATGGGTAACTGTAATTGTGTTTTATATAGCATTTTGTCTTTTTTTTTTTTTTTTTTTTTTGGAGCTTGACAGCTCCTACAACAGAAAGAAAGACAGGTTAGCGACAAAAAATATTAGCAACTTAGCAACAAAGTATTAATCATGATTTCAGCAGTGAAATTAGCAGAAATTAATTACTGTATATTACAGCCACATGAGTACAGTCATGCTTTAATAAAAGAGAGTAAATTTAAATTCCACCTGCAGGGTGAAATAACATTTGGCTCCCCGGGGCCCAAGGGTCGGCAGGGCTTGCCAGGAGATGAAGGGGGCCTTGGGCAACCAGGACTTTCTGGCCCCCCTGGATCATCAGGATGTCCAGGTCAAAGAGGAAGGGATGGACCACCAGGAGACAGTGGTTGGTGGATTCCATGCCAATGCATTTAATTACATAAGCAAAATACTTCCCTATAGAATATGCAATATACACAACAAAAGTATACATACAATCTATTTCTTTTTTATTCCTTTCTCTCTCTGTGCATCTATTTATTAGTCAATCTCTCACCTAAAAATGTGCACACAGGTGTGCGGGGTTGTGATGGTTCGCCTGGAGTGGCTGGTGTTCCTGGATGCTGTACGCCAGGAGCCGAAGGTGATGAAGGGCCCTTAGGCATTAGAGGGGTAGATGGACCCAATGGTAAGTAATCCCACATTTAATGGCAAAAGGTGCTAAGGTGTTTTGAGTGGTTGTTAGCTCAAAGCCAGTGAGTTATATGCAAAATTAGGGCTTAGAATTAATTCAAATACCCATAATGGTGTTCACTGTGACATATGTTGTCTTTAGGGCTGCCAGGGCTGAAGGGGCCACAAGGTGAAACTGGACCACCTGGACAGGGTTTACCTGGTATAACAGGTGGGATTGGAATACCTGGAAAAATCGGAGATGCTGGTTTGATTGGTATCCAGGGACCAAAAGGTTTCCAAGGTCGGGATGGTTCACCAGGCTTTCCAGGTACTTGACATCCAATTTTTTCACTGGGAGGCTGGTCAGACAATGACTAGAGATACTGTACTATTTTCTAAAACACAACAACCAATTTAAGATGGTTTTCCCAACAGGTTTAGTGTTCCCTTTGTTTTCCGTCAGGTACACGGGGAGATCAGGGAAGTCCTGGAATGACTGGTCGACCTGGAGTAGATGGAAATCCTGGAACACCGGGATTCCCAGGATGTAAAGGTTCAAACATACATACAATCCAACAATAATTTTTATTTAAGGTGCTTTTTTTATATTGGTGTAATCGGTCATATTAGGATGATGGTGATGATCTCTTAACAGGTTTAATGGGTAGGAATGGAGTGCCAGGTGACTTAGGAAAACCCGGGAATCCAGGAGACCGTGGGGCCTGTGGTCCCAAGGGACTGCCATCAAATTTTATCAGTCCAGGGGATCCCGGTAACCCTGGCCTACCAGGTGACCCTTTCAACATCTGAAATTGCTTGAATATGCAAGCCGTTATGTCTATATAATTAGTTCTCCTGTTCCTCAATATGTTTTCTATAATCTTAACCCAGTTGATGGAACTGCAAAACTTCTTTTATGTGTTTAGGTCTTCTTGGGCTACCTGGCACTAAAGGGGAATTAGGACTCCCAGGCAATTATGGACAATGTGGGAAGAATGGATTTCCAGGCAGACCTGGTCCACCAGGTACAGATGCTGAAATCCAAAACTTTGTTGTCCACATCAGAAGATATTACAAACATTCTCTTTTTTAGGCCCTCCTGGTGAACCTGGCCAGAAGGGACTTCCTGGAAATCGGGGTCTTGATGGATGCTTTGGGGATCCAGGAGTTATGGGGTTTCCAGGCAAGTTCATACACACCCATGAATCTAAACCTTGTTTCAACACCATGACGCTTCAGATGTGAGTCATTTCACATGTGCAGATGTATTCCTCTTGCAGGAGTGAAAGGCTCCAAAGGTTCACCTGGTGTTTGTGGGGAGACTGGAACTCCTGGTTTCCCAGGACCAAATGGACCAAAGGGGATCAAAGGTGAACCAAGCCCCTGTGGGCCAGGGCTTTCAGGAAGACCTGGTGAGAAGGTATCCTTCTTATTGGTGAAAAAAGTGACACTATCACTCTGTTTCAAACCTATTGAGTTGCCTTACTGACATCATAGGTACTTTCCTTAATCCACTACCCCACTCTCTTGCTTTCTTTCTGTTATTCCATCAGGGTGAGCCAGGCTTTCCAGGGTGTAGAGGGGAAAAGGGTGACAAGGGTATATATGGGACAAGTGGGCCCCCAGGTTTATCAGGGGCTCCTGGTGAAAGAGGCGAACCTGGAGTACCAGGAGTTCCAGGTATTTAAGTTAGAAATTAATTCAGTGCTCAAAAAAGTATCTTCATCCCATGAAGCATGATCCTATTATCCAATGTCACATTGTCAGGACCCCCAGGAGCTCCGGGTGATGAAGGTTTAAATGGGTTTCCAGGTCCACCTGGATGTAAAGGGCCCTGTGGTCCACCAGGTATAACCCCATTCTTGAATTATAAATGTAATGTAAAAATTCACTCCAGTGGTGCATTGATGTTCTCTGTTGTTTCTTAAGGTGTTCCTGGTTCAGCTGGAGATCCTGGGCCTCCAGGACTTCGTGGAGACCAAGGCAAGGATGGCTTTCCAGGACCAGCAGGGGATAAAGGAGATAGAGGGCGTAAGATGTGACGCACAAACACACATATGCTCACATGAAGGGATATTCTTATTAAACAGTCTTGATTTTGTTTTTTAGCCCCGGCAACTGGAAGTCCTGGCCCTCCTGGCATCAAGGGTGAGAAAGGTAAGTCCACCCTAAGAAAGGCCACCCTTCTAATATACAGATCTTAATCACTTAGCCATGCTTACAGTATATGTGTATGTTTAATTTCAGGTACTAAAGGCTGTTCTGGACCCCCAGGGCGATGTGGACAACCAGGACCCTGCGGTCCAGCTGGAGATATTGGTCCTCCGGGTCAGCTTGGGAAAATGGGGCCATGTGGGTTTCCAGGTCCACCTGGTGCCTGTATCAATGGTCCAAAAGGGGAGCAAGGACCTAATGGATTACCTGGCCTACGGGGTGATTAGCTGTCTTTGATTATAAGTGGTGCTTGCTAATTACTATTGCTCATATTTAATGTTAGCCGTTTTTAAAACCCTTTACCCTATTATACATGCTACAGACATGAATGGTACCTCAAATTCTGAAGCTTGTTAAGGAGAGATGTGCCATTACTTTTCTAAGTGGTCCGATAAAGAAACGTATTAAAAAGATAGAGACTTGGGAGTGTGTTCTTTTGGTCACCGGCATAGCAACTTGCTATTGTTTACTCTCAACCTGCTATTAATTACTGATCATATGTTTTCTGTTGTTTCTGTGTGTATTTTTGAATACAGGACTCAGAGGACCATGTGGGCCTGCTGGTGACCCGGGTCCAGGCATAAAGGGAGATAAAGGCAACATTGGGCCCCAGGGGTTTGTGGGATCACCTGGTTGTGCTGGTGACCGGGGAATTCCAGGGTTGCAAGTAAGTGGACACAAAAAGAGATAAATGCATACTCAACTTGGAGATCTCAATTTATTGATGTACTATAGGCTTTTTTTTTTTTTTTTTATATATAAGTTTGCACAACCATGGAGAAATATTCTGTAATAATGATTGCTGAGGAACCACCATTTTAAACTCATTTATAAAAAGCATTTATAGTTATTACAAGATACTGTAAGATTTGAAAATGTGAATCAGTGTTATTTTAGAAATATTTATGTACTATTATAGTATTTATTATTAGTTTTAATTAGTTTTTATTTTTATAGTTTCATTTTAATTTTAATTTAAGTCTTAGTAGTTATTTGCTTTTGCAGTTTTTATTTTATTTATATAATTAATATAACTTAGTTTTTAATATATATTTCTATTTAGCTTCATTTTTTTAAATTTTAGTTTTAGTAATTTTAGTACTTCAACTTATTTCTTTTGTTTAAGAACAAGTTTTTCATCTAATATTTATATTTTATTTTAATTTCAGCTTTATTTCAATTACCGAAAACAATTTCTAATAGTTTAAGTTAACAATAACAAGACCGATTCACATAGAATTTGTTGTTGAATAAAATGTGGAATTTGCTTGGTAGATACAGTCATGAGAACTGTATTGCTTCCAGGGTAAAGATGGAGATCCTGGTTTTAAGGGTCCGAAAGGAAATAAGGGGCCATTGGGTTGTGCTGGGCCAGTCGGTAAGAAACCTGAATTAAATTTGAATTTAATAAAAATAAAGAAATCTTGAATTAATGAAACAGATCGACTAGCAGATAAATATGCATTATATTTAAAATGTGTTTTGCTATACTTGTACTATAGGCCAAAAAGGACAATGTGGTCGAATGGGGCCTCCTGGATTAAAAGGTTGTAAAGGAACTCCTGGAACTAAAGGTGAGCTTTTACATACTGGCATAATAACATTTTTATCATCAATTTAATAACAATTAAAAAATTAAACAATTGCTGTTGCAGTCATGTCTTGTATATTATTTTATGAAGAAATCACAAAAACTTGTAGGCCTGAAATGTCCAAAAAGTGTAGGTGCGTAAGCCACAGTAATACAGTAATATTGTGAAAATGAAAAAGACAACAAAAATGCAAATGTGAAATAAAAAACACAACGAAAATATTTCAGTCACAACATGGCTTTCTTCAGTGCCTAATCGTATTGTTTTATGAGCAAATATGAACATTTTCCCCCTCTTTTCTGAATATTTAGGGTCTAAAGGGTGTGATGTTGTGGCTCAAGTCATGACTGTACCAGGAAACCCTGGTTTCCCTGGACAAGTCGGGGAAAAAGGAGAACCAGGAGAACAGGGACCTCCAGGGCAACAAGGTCCAGAAGGTACAATGCCACAAACACATTGCTTTAATTTTCTCTGAAGTTTTATGATTTCATCTTATATTTGCATAATTACCCTCCTTTTAGGAACACAAGGTCAAAGGGGAAGCAGAGGTGCAGATGGAGGGGTTGGAGGAAATGGGATACCTGGACCGAAGGGAGACACTGGCCCAAAAGGAACAAAAGGTTAGTCTTAAAACATATGCTGGTTAGGTATGTTTTGAAGCATGGCACCTGGTTTCAGCTGGTTTAAGCTGGTCCTTAGTTGGTCATGAGCTGGTTTAAGCTGGTCCTGAGCAGGAACTAGTTGCTTAGGACCAGCTTAGAACCAGCACATGACCAGCTTAAACCAGCTCATAACCAACTACCCAGCTTAAACCAGCTGCCATGCTTCAAAACATACCTAAACAGCATGTGCTGTTTTTTTTTCAGCTGGGAAGACTAATGCCATCATGTAAAAACAAACCTTGTTTGCCTCCTAAGGTTTTCCTGGTTTGTCAGGCGAAGTGGGTCCCAAGGGTTCACAAGGTCCACCTGGGACAAAAGACGGATTCCTTTTTACCAAGCATAGTCAACAAACATCTGTACCAGACTGTCCTCTTGGGTCAAAACGTGTGTTCATTGGATATTCGCTTCTCTTCATCAACGGCAATAACCGCGGACATGGACAAGACCTAGGCATGAAACACAGACAGGACATTCATACAACATCCCATGCACATACAGATGCACATAATGCAAATAGACAGATGTGGGAACACACTTTTACATACAAAAAAGTTCTGAGCACAGATTTTCACAGTCTGTGTGCTTGTGTGTTTGTAGGAACTGTAGGAAGCTGCTTGCAAATGTTCTCCACCATGCCTTTCCTGGTGTGCAATCCCAATGACACATGTTACTATGCCTTTCGAAATGATTACTCCTATTGGCTGTCTACAGACATGCCGATGTCTGCTGAAATGGAATTGATATCTGGTGATTCGTTGGTTAATTATATCAGCAGGTAAATGCGGAGCCTGTGTTTCCTCAGTAGTGCTTCTATCATTTTGTTAATGAGGTGGTGTAAGTCAGTTTGTATTAAACTGTAAGACATCCGTGGATAGATAGTGTAAGTTCAATGGTCTTTCTCTCAATTCCTCAAAGGTGTTCAGTATGTGAGGCACCAGCTAATGTAATAGCAGTTCACAGCCAGACCATGGAAATCCCAGAGTGTCCTAGAGGATGGCTTTCACTATGGAAAGGTTACTCCTTTGTAATGGTAAGAGGCAGCTATTATTTACAAACTATGGCAGTAAAAACATCTTGATAACTTGGAAGTCATCTACATATTAGAGTATTGCTGAAAGTTAAAAAAAAATACAGTAAACATTTAGCACCTTGAGTTCTTATGATCTATGCAGTATAGCTGTTGGGTGAAGTTCAGTATTAAAATGAAAATGAAAGCTTGTACTTCAAAAAATGTTTCAGGATTTAGTAGTATTTTTATAAATACAAACAAATCTTATCATGTGTTTTATTTTTGCAATATTGCACCAAAATGGTCTGGGGTCAGTATATAGTTTTATTCAGCAAGGTCACAATAAATTAGTAATTAGTGACAGTAAAGACATTTATAATGTACAAAAAATCTATTTCAGATAAATGCTGTCCACTTGAAACGTTCCGTTCTAAAAAAAAAAAAAATCAGTTTCCACAAAAAAATATTAAGCAGCACAGCTGTTTTCAGCATTGATAATAATAAGAAATGTTTCATGAGCAGCAAATTGGCATATTAGTATATTTTCTGAAGAATTATGTGACACTGAAGCCTGGAGTAATGACTTCTGAAAATTCAGTTTTACCATCACAGGAATAAATTACATTTTAAAATATATTAAAAACAGAAAACAGTTAATAATTTTTCACAATATTGCTGTTTTTGCTGTATTTTTGATCAAACAAATGCAGCCTTGGTGAGCATGTAAATGGTAACATGTATACATACACAATATATAACTGTGCTTGTTCTGATTTATTTCTTAGCAAACGGGTGCTGGTGCAGAAGGTTCCGGGCAGCCGCTGATTTCTCCTGGATCCTGTCTGGAAGAATTCCGGAAGATTCCATTCATAGAGTGTCATGGTCGTGGCACCTGTAACTTCTATCCTGATTCCTTCAGCTACTGGCTTGCATCACTTGATCCTAGCAGAATGTTCAGGTACAAGAATTTTGAAGATAAAAATTTAGTTTGAATCCGATTTGCATTAAATGGGTGATCTGGATGAAATATAAGTAAAACTTTTTCCCTTAAAATGGAAAAAATAATATTTTCAAAAATCAGATTTGACTATCTTCCAGTCAATCTTCTCAATTCACTGCCTAAATCATAAACTAGAATTGATTTTAAAATACTTTTATATTAAATAAACAACATTAGGAACATTTATCCTTTTTTATTCTCATTCCTCAGTACTCCAATTCGCCAGACAGCAAGACAACAAGACATCAGCCGATGTCAGGTCTGTATGAAGCAGTAGTTAAGTCAGAGGTGACCTTGGTAAAAGACTTGAACTATGAACTTCCACTCATCAGTTTTTCATGATTTGTGTAATGTGAGTAGGATCCGTGAAGTCAGCTTTCAAGTGCTTCACCTGAAACAACTGGATATATAGTTCTCCCCATGATTGATTGTCATTTTGTTTGCTGTTTGTTGTGGTCCAGTCCAGGAACGGTTCACTCAGAAATGAAAATTTGCTAAAAATGTACTCACCCTCAGGCCAAGATGTAGATGAGTCTTAATCAGAACAGATTTGGAGAAATTTAGCATTACATCACTTGCTCACCAATGGATCCTCTGCAGTGAATGGGTGCCGTCAGAATGAGAGTCCAAACAGCTGATAAAAACATATCATATCAATAATTCACAAGTAATCCATACGACCCCAGTCCATTAATTAATGTCCTGTGAAGTGATAAGTTTCATGTTCGTAAGAAACAAATCCATCATTAAGGTGTTTTAACTTAAAACTGTAACTTCTGGCCAAAGTACAAGCCCATAATCCATAATAATGCTTCCTTCAGTGAAACGGTCCGCCTCCTGCTGACTTCTCAGCATTTGTTTAGATCTGTTTTTGCTTGTAAACAGTTCTCGATCTGTGCATATTTCTGTCCTGATTCAGACGAGACGACTAAGTTAAAAGCATCTTAATGATGGATTTGTTTATTATAAACATGCATATTTTCACTTCACAAGATGTTAATTGATGGACTGGATTACTCGTAGATTGTGATGTTTTTATCAGCTGTTTGGACTCTCATTATGACGGCACCCATTCACTGCAGATAAATAAGCAAACTCATCTACATCTTGGACGTTGAGGGTGAGTATTTTTAGAAAGTTTTCATTTTGGGATGAACTATTCCTTTAATGAGTGGAATGATACAGTTATGGGTGAAACACTTTTCAGCACTTTTGGATAAATTTAGTTGATTATATATTTTTAGGAGCAAAACCAAACAAAATAGTACAGTAGATTCCCTTTAACAGAAGTTCTTTGTTTTGTATTAGCTAAATCCAAGGTACAGCCCAGTGTTTTTCACTTCCAAGGATTCTTAAGCGTTCTTTTCTTTTTCTTTGACCTGTCCAGCACTTATAAATGTGTTTTTCTCTCAAAATTACAATTTTACTTTAATTACTATTACTAATTTTAAAAACTATTTTTCATTTGTAGTTAATTATAAATGACTTTTCTGTGTGGGGATAGCAGTAGTAGGCCATTAGAAAATCCATTTTTCCTGACTAGATTCAAGTAAGCATTGAGAAACCGGCTCAGTGAATAATAATTTGAGCTCAGATTGCTCATATTGAGCATAAACTGTGTATAATTAATTTGGTACATAAACAAAATAGTTAATCTACGCTCTAGTAATGCTACTGAAAAATAGTTTAGTAATTAAAGTTTAAATATTTTGCTTATTCTTTATTATTAATTGTTAACTAATACACTTGACATTAATGTCTTCCTTAGTAACACTCTATAAACAAATGTTAATGCTACTAATTTAATAATCAAATAGTAATAAATAGCATAGAGTCTTCTGAGTTCCCAGATTTGTTTTAATGTAAATCCTTAATTCCCTAAATATCATGAATTCAAATTCAGTAGTTCTCTGCTTACGTATTTTGAATGTGTCTAAAGCATTGTATGCAACTGTCAGTGTAAGCCAGGTGTGCTTATCATTTGGACTATGATTTTCTGCTTTAATATACAAATACTTTACTATAGATCTACTTGCTATTAGAACTTTATTCAAGAAAGAATCAAAGTCTTGTTTCTTAGTGTACAAAACTGTTTGTACAAAGCTGTTTTTGGTGCTGAGGTTTTGCAAAGCATATTTAAGCTTGTTCATATTTAACACTGAATGACTCAGAGTTAATGGTGCTATTTGTTAGATTAATGAAAAAAGGAAAAGAAACCTGAGAAACGTTGAGAGATAGAAAAAGTGTGTATGTGTAGCCATTATGTGAATTTACCAGACACTTACTATGGCATTGCATCAAGGAGCTTTCCCCATGACTCATATTCAGTTGTGATCAATTATATACCGTAAACAGGAATTGTAATGAATTATTACTTATAAAAGCTTGTCAATGCCAAATCAACTGAGAAATCTGGAGTGTAGTCTTGACAACACTTCCTCTACAGAACATATGAAAACTGTCATCATTGTATAACCTGCTTTATCGCAGATCTATTGCACTCAGTCAGGTGTATATTTCTGGTCTTTCTCTGTACTAAACAATGCAAAACAGAATTGGCTAAAAGTGTGATTCATGTGTCCATATGACTCGCAAAGACTCTGCTTTGTGCTTTCATATTTGCAACTAAAATCAGGATTGCACGTTTAATATAGAAGTTCATTGTCTCTTTTTTTGACTGCAGTGTTTAATAGCTCAAGAGCTGTAAATGCTTTAATGGTTTTTGTCAAAATCAAAAAACACAATGTGTATATTTTGAATATTTTTGTAGAAAATGTCTATGTATAGTATAAGATCCCAATAACATCTCAGTTTTCTTCTATACAGAGTTTAATTGGCCAAATGTCACCTTTTTTTCTTCTTAAATACACCATCAGGCTATAAATAAAGAATATTGTGTTTGGATATGTAGTAACATTGCACTAATTGAATAAACAATCTTTTGGATGAAATGAATATATAGCTCATGTTTTATTTATATATATTTGGACTGTATATTATATGTTATTATATATAAATATTAGGGATGTAACGGCACATATTTGTACCACAAATTTATAAAAAATAAAAAATAAATAAATAAAAATACAGTGTTGTTTTAATCATGTGTGGAACATCTCTGTGTGCTAAATGTAATTTAAAACTCTGATTTTCCCCCCTAGGATGAGACGATATAGTTTATATTGATATACTTTGATATTGAGAACACCAAAATAATAATGAAAAATAATGAAGGACACAGAGTGAGTTTCTGCCGCAAGTTCCAAGTTGTCTTAACCATGAGAGGTACTTTTTATAAACACTATAAACTAAGTTATAAACCTACTGCCCTACTATTAGATGCCTGTGTCAGATGTTTATTATATGAATTCAAAATTTGATGTAATCTGGTGTTGAATAATTTGTTCGTCTTTACTAAATCATGACTGCTTAAAGCTGTCCACAAGATGTCAGGCCAGAGTCTCTTTTGAATACCTAATGCAAATGTTTTGTCAGTTTTTGCTGTATGACTTTGAGTTTGGTTTTGAAAAATCTATAAACATTAGTTTATGAAATTCAATCTTTTTCTAGTAGGTGGTGATCTCATAGCAAAATCATTTAAAGCTTAAATTCAATGTAACATTACAGGAATGTGACCTCACATTCAAAACCCCCAGTGCCACCTTTTCTAACTAAATGCTACAACCTGGAACTTAAAATAGTCAGAAATATAAATAAATTCACAATTTTGGAAGGCTGTCTGTAAAAGAAAGAAAACCGAACTCTCCATCATAGTGTTCTGGGTGGATGCTACACTTTTAAAATTAAGGTTCTTAATTGGCATCTATGGGTTCATAAAGAATTTTAACATCCATAGAACCTTTCCATTGCACAAAAGGTTGTTAATAGTGGAAAAAGGTTCTTTAAAATTATTTTCTTTAAGATTATTAAAATGTTCTTCATACTAAAAAAGAAAATGGTTCTTTTAAGAACTTTTCACTGAAAGGTTCTTTGGGAAACCAAAAATGGTTCTTCTATGGCATCACTGTGAAAACCCCCTTTTGAAAGCTTTACTTTTTAAGAGTGTAGATGCAAGAGTTTTGGATGGTTGACAAGGCATTGTTATGCTGTTGCATAACAAAAAGACCTCAAAAAGGCCTACCACCATGATATTCTTCAATTCCTCCAATGGGTCTTCTATGGCATTGCTGCAAAAACCTTTTGGAATCTTTATTTTCAAGACTGCAGATGGTTGCTTACTGGCCCATATTAAAATAGCCCAATCCCAATTCGCATAAATTATATTCTGGTCTCAAAATATGGTTTGAGGGATTAAAGATCCATATGAGCAAAAGTGATACTTGTCTTAATATATCTTCTACTGTAAAGATTTATTACATTTGGGCTTTGTTTTCTAATCCATAACACAGCTGTCACTGTATCTTTCATCAGTGCTTTGAAACTTAATTCAGAATTCACTAATAATTAAATTCATTCATTTATCTCTACAATGCAAATGGAAGATGTTCCCAACAGCGCAAATGCTTGTACTTCTTGAGTTAACACTTCAAGAAACACACATTAAACTCTTCATTCAGAATCAATTAAGTTTATAAAGGCTTTTATTCTTCGCTTCTGCCACGGCTTGTGTGCTTCAGAGCGACAGAGACGCACACCCAGGCATTTCTCTGTTGTATTTGTTTTAGATTAGCTGAACAAACCCGAATCCATTCAGTCTAATGCTTTTATTGTAGCCCCCATTGTCAAGTCGCAATTCGTTCATTTGCGTTATCTAAATTAGAGTGTTTCCCATTAGTGTGGGACCAGAAGAATCTAAATGCTTTATGACATCACAATCCACTATCACCCAGCAACCTGGGCAGCTGTCAGTCAACTGTACGAGTGGAAGGAGAGTTTAAAAAGAGCCCTTGAGATTTCCGAGAGTCCAGAACCAGAACCACAGCTACGAAGAGACACTCCGTGAGCAGAAGACAGAGGTTTGAGATGAGACTGTGTGAGATGCAGTGTTATTTGGCCCTGTTGGGTCTGTCGCTTGTGCTATGTGGTCGCAGTGCAAATTCGCAGCTAGAACCGGACCTGGACTTCCGCCATCGCAGACTTATGCAGAGAGCAAGAGCGATTGGACAGGCTACACAGGTGAGTCTCAAACATTACCACAAAATCTGGGGTCTGTATTTATCAGCTAGCCTCTGTTTTTCCATTGTCTGCATGTTCAAGGCTACCAAACTCACATTCAACAATCAATTCCAGTTATGAATAATGGATAGTTCCTTCAGAATTTGCCATTTACTCACTCTCATGTCACTCCATGCATGTACAGACTGACCGCGGAACACTAAAGAAGCATTTCAACTGTTTTTGTCTGTACATTCATTCTTTTATTATATGGACAAAAAAAAATCTTCTTTTGTGTTCTGCAGAAGAAATAATGTCAATATAAATTTAGAATGATATGAGGGTAAATAAATAATGACAATTTCAGTCAGTTTTTTGACTGAAATTCCTTTAAACAAAGCAACTAAACATATATATTTCAGTTTCAGGTTGCAGAAATGCTCAGTTTGTTTAATGCTCTAGTTCATTCTGCTTTTAATAGATGTTTAAATTGGAAATTACTACAATCCCCATTTAATTCTATAGGAAGACATCATTACTTCCAGTCCCTCTCTCTCCCTCACTTGAGTAGCCTACACACATTTCTAAATGACCCTCTGTTTTTCTCATTTACGTCTTGGCAAGTAAATGCATTATCTTTAACTATACAGGAACTCTGAGTTAATGGAATGCATTTAGTTCTAATCAAAACACACATTTCCCTATAAATACAAAATGGCTTTTCTCTTTTAGCCTCGGTTACCTCATGTATACGTTGATCTAAATGAATGCGTACCATTAGCTTTACTAGACAGTGTTTATTTTCCAAATAAAAGGTGGGAAATTAACTGAAATGTTGATCCCATCACATGTGTTTTAACATTTCTCTCAGGACTGGACTAAGAAAGATGTAGAGGAGCTCCTTTCCCTGCTTTCCATGCCTGAAATGGAGATGCGCGAGACTGATGTTTCAATGGCAGGTGAAAACGAGGACCTGCGCGTGGAGCTAGAACGTTCAGCGGAAAGCTCAAATCACCTGCCTGCTCGGGAACGCAAAGCGGGATGCAAAAACTTCTACTGGAAGGGCTTCACTTCCTGCTGAGGCCCTCACTTGAAATGGCCAATTAACACCTTCTTGAATCTCTTGCTAAGCTAACTGCTGTGGTCAAACCACAAGTTAATTGGTTCTGTCAGTCAATCAATTGATTGTAAGTTAATACAATTCTAAATAAATAATAAAAATAAAAAAAGTGCTTTTTGTTTGGAATGACATGATGATGTATAGCCTACATTTAGAATGCTGTCTATTCTTTGGACTACATTTGTAAGGAAACATTGGCATTAATGATATGTGTGTGTTTGTTTATGTGATGTCACAATGGTGATTAGTGGTAATTAACAAGCATTAGGGATCATTCTGTTCTATTAAACATGGTGAGAGGCACGACACACCAATATGATTAAGAATGACAAAGGAGAGAGAGCGACGAAAACATTCTGTTCTGAATGTTTGTAGACGCCCCCGTCCACCTTTCCGCCATTAAAACCCATGTGTCCTCATCTTCAGACGAGCACGCATGACTGACGGAACATCTATGAAGAGAATAAATAACTCACACACATAATTTGCACACTCGCTCTCTCTCTCGCACACACACTCCAGTTTGATGTGTTCTTCATTAGCGTGTTATTGGCTGTGAAAACAGACACTGCTCCATGACTCCAGCTCCATCCCTTGAGGCTCGCGCACGAACGCACAGACAGGGTGGAAAAGGCTGTTAGTCAGTTGTAATTGTTATTTAATTATGGTCTTGAAAGCACCGCAAATATTTCGACACATCTGGACTGTTTGATTAGCAAGCCTGAGAAGAGACTTCATCAGGCATTATGAACGGCTCTCTGCTGCTGTGTTTACCGAGTTCACACATTTTCTATGTGTGTGTGTGTGTGTGTGTGTGTGTGTGTGTGTGTATGTGTGTGTGTGTGTGTACAGGTTTACACGTCATTCTTACACTTTATCATTTACTTATAGATAATGCCAAGCTTGCATAAAATATGCAATATATAATATATATATTGTATACAATATATATATATAATATGGTGTGTGGGTATAGCTACATGTGTGTATTGTGATTTAGATGTGTGTATTTTCTATATTTAGGCTAATTGTTTGAGCCATTGTAGAAAATGAGTTCAGGAAGATTTTCTTTAAGAAAAATCAAAACAAATCTCTAATATCTTTAATTTCTCCTAGGGTCAAATGAGATTAAATAGAGAGTAAATGTGACTTTTGTTGAAGTATCCTGCTTCTCAGGTGTTTCTCGTAAGTAAATGACCCCAGAAATCTTAATAAAGTGTTAAACTGTGCTCAGATGATTTGTAATGAATATTTCTCATCAAATTCCATTATCAACTTATCTGCCTCTAATTTATTATTATTATTATTATTATTATTAATTATTATTTTTGTTGTAATGTTGTAATATTTATTTATTTTATTTTATTTATTTATTTTTTTATTGAAAAAGTCTCCAGAGTTATAAAAGGGCAATTATATTTTCATCTGGATAAGAAGGAAAGATTACCAATCATATATCTCTCACATGCACACATACCCACACAAAGATTTTCCATGTTATTCCCTCATAATTCCCCTCATCCAGCTAAAACAAAACACAAATATCCCACAATCCCTCAGTTATGAGGACAACAATAGGCCCAAAGCATGAATTGAGTGTATCTTCTCTGTCCACACAGCTCTAGCAAAGCCAGTGACGTGTCACGCTCTCTGAACAAAAGACTCATTACTGTCTTTCACGATCCCCTCAGCATACAAAAATAAGTGAAGGAAAACAGGCACACAGCTAAAGTTATTTCAATTCAGTGCAGCTTATATATGGTATTTTGTTACTTAACTATTCTTTATTTCAATCTGTTCAGATGGAGATACACTGGCCACTGTCTGCAGCTGTCAATCAAACCAATTAGTCATGCTACATTGAATGTATTGAGTCATCGTGTCAGCTGGTCGATTTCTCTTTATTGGTTCTCACTCCCTGCCCACAGCCAACTGTTATTTCTCAGGGAGACATATTTAATTTTGTTTATGTTTAGTACAAATATTTGCAAATGTTGCAACGTGATGCTGCTAAACTGCTGTTAAGCTGATGCAAAAGTCAAAAGCAATTTTAAAAATATCGGCTTTTGAGAGACAGTTACAGAAATTCTTTATACTAACCATACTAACCTGTCATTTGTTTTATTTTATTTTATTTTATTATTTTATATTATTATTTTATTTTATTTTATTTTATTTTTTATTTGTTATTTTGTTTTATTTTTAATTTAATTTAATTTAATTTAATTTAATTTAATTTAATTTAATTTAATTTAATTTAATTTAATTTAATTTAATTTAATTTAATTATATATATATTTTTTTATTTTATGGGATTTGATTTGATTTGATTTGATTTTTAAAATTAGATTGTGTTTTATTTTTATATGTGTTCTGAGGACAAAATTTGCCAGAAACAAAATCTTACAAAACCTTCTTTGGGGGCTAAATTCATTTTTAGCATTTTATTATGCTAAACAATGTAAATAATATATAAAATTATTTAAAAAAATAAATTCTATAGTTCATTAGCCTAACTATAATCTGTTTACTGTTGCCAAACAGTATAATTTTAATATAAAATGCAAGTATATTTATTTTTCAATTTAGGGTTATAGTCTGTAGTCATTTGTTTCCTTTTAATAATTAATAATTGTCATGCCCAGTTGCCTGCACCACTGTGAGGCATTAGAGGGCGTTCCTGTTTTGTGTTCCTGCCTGTTGTACTGGTCATGGACTCCATTTCCCATTATGCTATGTTTTCATTAGTGTCTACCTGGTTCAGCTGTGTTCCATTTCCTGTTTGGTTTTGTTTGTGTATATTAAGCCCCAGTCTGCTATTGTCAGTGTGAGTTGTTGATAAGTGTTACCGCCTGTGTTTCTTGTGACCCTTTCTTGGTTCCATTGTGTATTTTGGATGTATATCTCTGTGGATTATCATTAAAGGATCTTAAACTGCATTTGGCCCTGCTGCCTGTTGCCTACTTGTGCTCATTCGTAACAGAACAACTCACTGCAACAAGGGATCCAGCAGTTTTCATCATGCGCCCACGTCAAGGTACTCGTTGTGACCCTTTAAAGAAACTTTGTTCCATTTATCAAAGGGGCCATAATATTGAGGCTTATGTGGAGGAGTTTTTTTCGTATTGCCACCTTGTACCTGGTGACGATGCGTTGCTCAGGGACTGTTTTTGGAGTGGGCTTGACCTGGATATCAGCCTCAACTTGCCTGATAAGGATCCAGGTTGGTCCCTGGCGCAATATTGACTTTGTTTCATTTGTTTTGTGGATCTGAGTTCACTGTGGGGGAAGAGGAAGTCTCCCCTAAACATTTTTTTGCACTAGGCTCCAGTGGCCACGGAGTCCGGCCGACCAGGATTGCCACCTTGCCACACACTGATGATTGCAAGTCCAGTGTTCGTTACCACTCCCATGCCAGAGCCAATTCCCAAGATGGCTGCCATGCTCCAGTCAGAGTCAGCACTCAAGATGGCCGCCATGTCACAGCCAGAGTCAACATTTAAAATGGCCACCATATCAAGGTTGGCTCCCAAGATGACCACCATGTCACAGCCTGAGTCAGCACCCAAGATAGCTGCCGGGCCACCACCTGCCAGAGCTGCTTCACCTGCCACCTCATCGGCCAGAGTTGCCATTTCACCTGTCTGGTTCGCCACGCCAGAGCCTCCAGCTGTTATGAAAGTCACACCAAGGTCTTCAGCCACCATGGATGACACTCAAGAGTTTCCAGTCTTCATGGGCGTCAAATCAGAGTTCCCTGTCATCAGCAGTGTTGTATTTGGAGACCGTAAGGCTTTATCCGGGCATTTGAGGTTGGCTTCCAGTTTGGCGGACCCACCATTGAGGTCGGTGAGAGCAGCTGGCATCCCAAGACCTTCAGCAGTGGAGGTTTTAGAGGTGGTTTCTCTGTCCGCAGTGCTTCCAATCATGGCAGTGGCTGTTGTGTGTCTGGGCAGTACATTGTACTCTCACTCCAGAGCCAAGTCCAGTTTAAGTCTCTGGTCCTAAGCCAAGTCCAGTCCAAGAATCCATTCCGGCGCCAAGTCCAGTTCAAGTTTCTGTTCCTGAGCCAAGTCCGGTCCAAGAATCCGTTCCAGAACTAAGTCCAGTCCAAATTTCTGGTCCTGAGCCAAGTTCAGTCCAAGACTCTGTTTCTGAACCAAGTCCGGTTGCTGAACCTAATCCAGACCCAGTTCCTCTCTGGCCGCCGATCCAGCCAGACCCAATTAAGCCACCATGTGCTCCGCCCAGACCGCCATCCGTCTCATCTGTACCATCTTCTGGTCAAGCAGCTTCATCAGCTCTACTTTTGGCCTCACTCTGGTCTCTGCCCTCTGCTTCGCGGACTCTACTGTGGCCACCACCTTTAGTCCAATCAGCTCTACCTCTGGCTTCATTCTGGTCCCTGCCCTCTGCTCTGCGGACTCATCCATGGCCTTCACCCTCTGTTCTGTCTCTGCCTCCCGTACCTCTCCATGGCCCTGGCCCTCCTTCCCTCCCCCTGTGTCCGCCTCTGTACCACCTCCCTCCTGGACTTTGATAGTGTAGGGTGTCTGGAATTCGCCCTTTGGGGGGGGCGGCGCTATGTCACGCCCAGTTGCCTGCACCACTGTGAGGCATTAGAGGACGTTCCTGTTTTGTGTTCCTGCCTGTTGTTCTGGTCATGGACTCCATTTCCCATAATGCTGTGTTTTCATTAGTGTCTACCTGGTTCAGCTGTGTTCCGTTTTGTTTGTGTTAAGCCCCAGTCTGCTATTGTCAGTGTGAGTTGTCAAGTGTTACCTCCTGTGTTTCTTGTGACCCTTTCTTGGTTCCATGTATTTTGGATGTATATCTCTGTGGATTATCATTAAAGGATCTTAAACTGCATTTGGACCCGCTGCCTGTTGCCTACTTGTGCTCAGTAGTAGGTTATATTTTGATTATAATATTTATTATATTGACATAAGTTGATAGTGATAAATATTAATAAAACTATTAGTAATAAACATAATAGTTTAAGTTATGTTCTCATTTAGATAAATATTTCGATAAATGTGTGATCTTTACAGAATCATTAGTCTGTGAATGACGCAGGCAATCATGAAAGAATTATTCAAACGACACATCACAATCACTCATCCATTTGAGAGAGACACAGCACGTCTTTCTAAACACAGTGATGTGTGCTTTGAGAAGACCAGCATGCCGTCTGCACACACTGAGCTGGTCCATTAGCCTTTGAGGCCTCAAACACTCCCTACCATTCATCCCATTAAACTCCATTTAACATTCTTCCCACTGCTAGGCCACCTATCAAGATCTCTCTAGCATGTCATGTGTGTGCATCGTGTATGGTTTCATATGCTCTGATGCTGATGGAAGCTGACTGAACTGAAGACAGAGAGTGGCTTGATCAGAGGTCTATTATATCACACCCAGGCAACTAATTCTGAGAATACACATGACTGAACTCATGCATGTGCACACACAAACAGATTCTCTCAGGTCAAAACATTTAAATGGATAGTTCAAAAGACCAACAATTCTGTCATTATTTAAAAGACTTCAAATGGATCAATTGAATAAAGTATGTATTGATTTATTGATTTTTCATAGTTAGGCTACATATGTTAAAATATGATTAGAATCCGACTGGTCTTCCTTTGTTTTACACGTTTACATGTTTTAAATTACTTTAAAAAAAAAAGTATCATAAGAGTCTTTTATTTGTGAATCAGTTTAAAGTGGTCACACTGCACAGCTTTCATTCACTAAAAAGAATTGGCTCATAAGAGTCATATACTTGAGAATCAGACTACACTAGTCACGTTGTGTTTATACGTGTAGCACTGCAGTCTGCGAGACAACTCAAAAGAAAGTCGTTTTTTGTCTTTTTTTTTGTCTTTAAATGACATCACATTCTCAACTCAGATAAAATATGATTTCTTTTGGTGTGACCCTGAAGATTCCTCAAAGTGCAGCGCCATGTTAACAGCGGAGCAGGAAACACTGGTAACGTTACGTGGCTTTTATCGTAATTGTTGCGTGTTTTATCGGTATTACCGAAGAGACCTTCAATTATGCATCTTATTTGAAAGTTTTCTACCGCAGCAAAGTTCTAATGAGATCCTGTATCTGCTAAGAAAGTGTTCAGCGCAAGGCAGTGAAAAGCGTCGCCTCCTAGTCATTTTACACCGACATTAAATTAACTTCATTACCAGCACACTGCACCATCAGCAGGGAAAGAACATTAGAGAAATGAGCCAGCACAAATATGTCCACTTCTGCCTCCAAATCCCCATTTAAACTCGCTTAAAGTTCTACCTCCTCAGTGACTCATATAGAAAATTACTGTAGGATAAACCGAAGCCAGACTGTACACTTAACTGCCTCAGCTGCAGAACGGCAATATGTTTTCCTCCATCATTAAAACATTTTAGAGGACTCCTTTATTGTGTTGCGGTGTTTCTGTATAGAAAAATTGGGTCATTTGAGGGTCAGTAAGATTTTCTGACATGATCCAACCCACACAAACACAGAAAGAAAGAAAGAAATTAAAGGGTTAGTTCACCCCAAAATGAAAATTATGGCATTAATTACTCATCTTCATGTCGTTCCAAACCCGTAACCCGTATTTTTGATTAAATCGGAGAGCTGTCTGACCCTCCATAGACAGCAGTAGAAAAGTAGTAAATACATCGGTAAAACAGGTCCATGTGACATCAGTGGCTCAACTTCAGTTTTGCGACGCTACAAGAGGACTTTTTTTCCAAAGAAAACAAAAATAACATAATTTACTCAACCATTCTTCTCCCCTGAGTTACGTCTTCCGCCATTTTAGAGAGTATCACAATATACAGCATGCTTTCCCCTAAGCGTAAACAACGCTTATTACGCAGATTATACGTTCATACACACTTTTCCCCCGAATGCTGATTACGTCAAATACGTTCTTGGGTACTCTCTAAAATAGTGGAAGACGTAACTCGGGGGAGAAGAATGGTTGAGTAAATTATGTTATTTTTGTTTTCTTTGTGCAAAAAAGTACTCTCGTAGCGTCACAAAACTGAAGCTGAGCCACTGATGTCACATGGACTGTTTTACTGATATATTTACTACGTTTCTGGACCTGGGAACATTTCAGTTGTGTTGCTGTCTATGGAGGGTCAGATAGCTATCCGATTTAATCAAAAATATCTTAATTTGTGTTCCGAAGATGAACGAAGGTCTTACGGGTTTGAAACGACATGAGGGTGAGTAATTAGTGACATAATTTTCATTTTGGGGTGAACTAACCCTTTAACCAGATGTGATGTGTTTTTTTTTTTCAATTTCTAAATAGTAATAATAAGTTTTATATTCTAAATAAATAATACATTTTTGTCAGATGTCTTTCTCAGATACTTTGCTGCTCTTATGTTGCCAAGTGATGAGCTCACATTTATATGATGACAACTGTTGTTTACGCATACATTGATCTTGATACTTCTCTGATCCATTTTTTTTTAAAATATAAATATTATCCTGCTGGTGGGAGCATTTATAAAGATTAACATTATGAATGAATGCTTTGTTTTTGAATCATCAGGCCTCACTAATCATGCATCATAATGGAAATAGAATAACATATTTTTGATACATAAAATTGAACTATTTTACATGCAGTTTTCTATATTTTCAGGAATAGTTCACCCAAAAATGAAAATTTGCAAAAAATGTACTCACCCTCAGGCCATCCCAGTACATGAGTTCATTGTTATGGATTATTGGACTATTGGATTATTTGGCCAGAAGTGACGGTTTAAAGTTAAAACACCTTAATGATGGATTTGTTTCTTACAAACATGCAGCTTTTCCACTTGTTTTCCCACTAACAAGATGTTAATTAATGAATTGGAGTTGTTTCGATCACTTGTGGATTATTGTGATGTTTTTATCAGCTGTTTGGACTCTCATTCTGACGGCACCCATTCACTGCAGAGGATCCATTGGTGAGCAAGTGATGTGATGCTAAATTTCTCCAAATCTATTCTTATGAAGAAACAAATTAATCTGTCTTGGGTGGCCTGAAGGTGAATAAATATACAGCAATTTTTGTGTGTGTGTAAACTACACCATTAATGGTGCTTTGTGTAATCTTTTCTATTTTAAATATCACAGTAAAGGCTATTATTTTTCATATTTATTATTTTTATGATTTTATGTTGCCGCTCTGAGGCTGTGGAATAATGTGTCTGGCTTCTTTTCGTCATCTTCACACCAAACAAATTAAACTCATTAAATCACAGATGCTTGAAGCACACTTCATACATGCCTGTTAAAATATTCTGTTGTTAAATCATCATGCTGTCCTATGGGAAAGCTAGTTTGACTATTTTGGAAAAGCAGATATAGGAAGAGTGAGCAAGGGAGGGAGGGAGACCACCTGACCTTCATCTAGCAGATACTGTATTATCTGTGATATGCCTTCAAACCATTGCAGATACAGTCTGAATAAGGTGTGTATCTCATCTCTCATTTCCATAAAGGTCAGACATGTGTATACTACCAGCAGCACAGACTGATAGGTCAGCAGGTGGCTGGACTGAGAGCCAGAGAAAGGCTAAGATGTGAATGTATTGAGATATTGATTCCCTGTATCTTCGGTGGTCATGCTGTTTTGCAAAGTGTTTGGGAATGGAACCCCTGGATATAAGAATATACTTCTTTGACATGCCTGTTAAAGGCCCCCAGTGGTGTAAAATGAGTTTTTAATGTTGTTTACATATCTGTCTGGTGTTTTTGATATGCTTAAAGGCAAACCATGTGCAAATTCATCAGTCAACATCATTGTTGAGCATTTTCTCTGCAGAATACCAAAGACAGACTTGGTTTGAAACAGTTCCTGTTTCCTACTGTCACAAACCTGTAACCAATCCCATCAATCTGTGGCTGGGGTTTTTCATATCGTTAGTGAATTGTTTCTTTGTTGGTTTTTAGAAGGTAGCTGTCTGAGATGGTGAACAGGAACATGGTTTATGTAACATTATTATAGCTGTTTCATAACAGGCCAAAGGCTAACGATATCAATTACGCGTGCAACGTTGTACAGAGTAATACACAAAATGCATTATCATTCTGATACACTGACTTGTAAACGACCCTGTATAATTCACTCTTCCTCTTCTTCTTCAGAATCACTTTATGGTTCAAACATGCTTATATGGCTAAATTAATCTAATATTGCCATTGTGTAGCATTTACTACATGAGTTAACTGAGTGAAAGTGGACGTATAAGGTCTATACTAAATGAGATAAGAATGTAGAGTTAATATTCAAGCAATTTTAAGGCACAAATAAATTGTTTTCATGTGAAAAACGTTTAAATATGTCATTTCGATTATCAATGATGAGTTTTAAGGGATAAAATAAATGACTTCAGGGGGAATGTACATTAAAATGGAATGTAGAATGATGTCACGATGAGATTTCATGCCTTTGCATTGTTCTAAAACCCTCATAATGGAATAGGTAAGTATGACTCACATTCAAATAAATATGTAAATCACAGAGGTGACCGTAGGAAGTGACATCATGGCAAACTGTGTCTGACTGTAGCGACAGCTTCAAAAGGAACTAAATAAATTAAGCAATTAAGAAGTGCATGTGACAAAAAACTGATAATTGCGTAGTTTGTTAAACAAGCAAAGTAGTTTGGAGCTGTCGGCTGATTAGCATGAATTCTGCATATTCATGAATAGCTCCTGAAACTGGTTACGTTTTCATATTCCTGACGCAGGAGAAAGAGATTTGATGTTATTTAAGCTGCATAAAAGAATCACAGCAGTTAAATTGCAGCCGATTCTTTGTTGCAAAAACGGAGATGAAAAGTTTGAAAGCAATTTATTTCGAGACGCTCAGGAGATCATTTTGACCTGCTCAAAGACATTCACACACACACACACACACACACTTGAGAGAAAGTATGTTCTCTCCGTCTGAGTTGAAGAGCTGATTAGCAGTGTGAGGGTGGGTAGACGGGGTTCGGCAAGGCTGTGTTTAAATATCAATGCTGAATGATTCCGCTGCCAGGTGCTCTTTTCTCTCGTCTCTGCCTGACTGCTCCATCACTAAATACCATTGATTCTGCTATTACACACACGGGGTGTAATGCTTCACAGAAGTACCATTTGTTTGAGACTGTGTGAGTATGTTTGCTTGAGCCTGATGAGAAATACAGTGAGTAATGTTGTATCATAGGGCAGGTATCTGAAGCTCATGATTTCAATGCATAGAACTGTGAAAATGTTGAATCATGTTCTCCACATACTGGTGCAGTATATTATACAGAAAACATTAACTTTATGAATGAAAGAGAGTGAAAAAGACATGCATATGTGTGAGAATGCCATGTGATTACATAGGATTTAATGCAATGTAAGTATTCTTCAAAGCTTGAAAAAATAAATGTTTACTAATATATGTGTGTGTGTACTGTGTACACACACACACACACACACACACGCACATAAAAGCAACATCACACAAGTAGCAGTGCTATGGCCGAATCACAGCCTTGCAGATATACAGCAATATTGCACAGCTATGAGTGTGATATTGCATTTATACAACAGTTCAACAGCATGAGTGTGTCAATACATGAGAAACAACAATGGAGTGTCTTTAAAAACCCTCTTTTGTGTGAACTAGCACTGAACGGCCGCTGACTCCGTGGAGCGCACATCTCTGAAAACGTTGAAGCAAATTTTCAAATAGAGGTTATCTTTATTAACAAACCGCATATTTGAAGTCTAAATAATGACATTATTGCCTAAAAAACTCTTAAAAATACATTACATGACACAAAAACTGTATTTTTTTAAATAAAATTATAGTGGATTTGGGCATCCGACATAACACTCGCTGTGAGAAATACTGCAAGCGGAGTGATACAAACGGTGAAACGGTTGGAGTTCTGCTATCACTAGAATATCACACCCCACACAGCCAATCACATTTGAGGACCAGAAAGAACTGTTTATATATATATATATATATATATATATATATATATATATATACATATACATATACATATATATATATAATCACCCACATAAAGTGCAGGTTTATTGCACATATACATTTTTATGCTTAGACACTTGAATGTACAATGTATGGAGTTTCCAAAATGAAAACCTTTTACACACAGTATGTAGACTTTCATGTGTTTACAAATGGAATTCAAAAGTGGATTTTATTGCATTTGTTATAAATGATTAATTAAATGTTTAACGCCACATTTATCTTACAATTGAAGCATTTACCTATTTTGCATTCTGTTCTGATTTTGTGTGTCAAAGATTTTCTCATATTTCATACTTAATGAGCTTTGATTTTAATTAAATCAATCTAAACAAAGAGTGCAAATGATTTTACTTATGTTAGGCTCTCTGGATTTCATTTATTAATAAAACTGCCATTAAAAAGCTCATTCTCAGATAAAGATTTTCTATCATTTACTAATAAATGAATGTTTTGCTCTCGGGTGTCTGAGCACTGAACCCGCTCACCTGTGACGTTACCCTCACAAAGGTTCCAGTTTTTAAAAGATTTGTAGAGATTTGTAAGTATTCATGATTTTGTATAGTTGTAAAGGAGGCTGTCATTATGTGTCACGGTGCACACGCGAGGGACGCAAGGAGATGAGGGTAAACTCAAAATACAGTCATTAATTAAATCCAAACAAGACAAGGCAAGACAAGGCAGGGCTGGAACAGACAGAGACACCGGGAGTAACGAGTAGACCAGACGAAAATGAAAAGAACAGGCAGGAACTAAATACACATGATAATTAAACACACACACCTGAAAGAAATCATAAACAATCAAACTAGACGAGGACAGGAACAGGAAGGACCAAATATGGGCAAGGAGGGAAACACAAGACACACACATGTTGATGCTGGTATTGGGCATTTCATAGTCTATTCAAGCATACAAAAATGTATGTGTACTAGAACACAAATACCTATGAGAGAAAAAATACAAAAACAGAATGAGACGAAGGCCTAAAACAGCAAGTTGACCTTGAATTATAACATAATTAAAAGGCTTGTTTCCAGTTTGAAAAATGTATGAACCACTCATCTTTGTGTAATTTCTTATTAGCTGGCAGCTTATTAAAAATCTTTCGATGGGGACAGAAATGATAAGAATGGATGGTAAGAAATCTAACAAGAACGATTTTATGATATTATTCATCAACCAATAGCAAGCGCAAACAGAACACACCAAGTGGAACAGACTGAACTTAATTTCATTTCAGTGAACACCAGAAGCTTATATGTTTGCTGTTCTGTATAAATTACTTTTATTGCAGATTTATAAACATAAACATACTTGTATAGACATACACTTTTCACCGCTTGGGTGATTAAACAGTGAAAACATCGCACAGATATTGAGGGAGGGACCCGAGTCACAAAGAAGATGTTAGAGATTTTAGCAATAGATTTATTTGGCATAGGCCTAAAAACTGCATAGTGACACCATAGCATCACATCAGTTTTGCACAGGAAATCATCATTCACAATTTCTTTGAAAAATATTAAAATCTGTTAGTCTAACTGCAGAGATGAATGAATTGCATTTATGTGTGTTTGTGTGAATGTCCATGTGTTTGTTGTGTGAATGACAGGTTCTCTGTTCTCTTATGTTGCTGTGAGCTTGTGTGTGTGTGTGTGTGTGTGTGTGTACGTGTGTGGCTGCAAGTCATTTCACACTTTCATACACAAATTTCCACACTTTTATATTTGTGTGTGTGAATGTGAGGAAAGAGAAAATGCCAGCGGAGGAGGACGAGCCTGCGAGGTGGACAAAGGGCAGGGTGAGTAATTCCTCCAAGTCTTTGATGAGCCTGAAACCTGACAGATGAATTTAAGAGCATGCAATTCAAATCAAAGCGTTTATTCATCTGATCTGCATCTGTGTCGTTACCTCCATCTCTTTTTATCTCCACCTTTCTTTCTCTGTATCTCTCTCTCCTTCATCTAAATCCTAATGTAATGAGTGTTTATATATATAGATAAATAGATAGATATGTGTTTGTCTATATACTGTATATGTATGTGTGTGTATGTGTGTATAAGAATCTTTTTTTTAAATATCATTATTATATATATATATATATATATATATATATATATATATTAAGCGATTAAGAAAAATACAGTAAATTATCAATGAAATCATTTATTTTATTATGTGCGCTATTCCTCTCTTTCTCTTCCTCTCTCTGTCTTTTACAAATTAGTCCATGAATAAATTAAAATGATGAATGATACACTGGAGTAAATTTATGGAAGGAAAGGAGAAGGTGGAGAAGCAGTTAAGGGAGGTGACAGGATGGAAGCGCAGAAAACAAAGGTTAAGGGAGGGAGTTAAAACGAGAGAAAAGGAGATGTGATTAAACTTAAAATTAATGGAGCATACAATCCACCGTCCCCCAAGCCCCACACATCCACCTTGACACATCCCATTTCCTCCTCCTCACACACACACACATCATTCTAAGCCAGATGGCCATCAAAGACTTCATCATCACCTCCAACACGTGTGAACGTGTGGCACAGCGAACATGTGCTGTGCTATATATGTATGTATGGGTGACATGATTTTTATTTTTATTTTTATTTTAAAATATGATTAAAACTACCACCGCTGGACAAATGAATGGAAAAGGTGTTTCAGGACAGGCCAATCTGCCTCTTCGAGATGATGGACAGATGTGTCCAGATTGCTATGGCCACCTGGAATCACACTTAGCCCCTGACCCCATTTTGTATTAGTGTGCGTGTGTGTGTATGTGTTTGACAGAGGTTAATGACCTTTCCAGTAATACAGATGAGCCTTTGTAGCACCTCATCAGTCAAACATCTCTATGTTTCAAAAATTCCCAGTTTCCTGGAAAGTGTCTCTCCATAAATTCCAATTAAAACTACAAGCAATTTAACTGAACACCAATTTGGGTTGCTATGCAGTTGATATGGTGTTCTGAGTAGTTTTTAATCTGTCGCTTTTCTGTAGTTCCATTGTAATCAGTCACATTGCATTTCCTGGAGATTTTTTTATTTGTTTATTTCTGGAGTGCCCATTAGCAAAGATGTTTGGCTAGATGTGCTAGCCAAGCAACTGCAATTGAGATGATTGGGAATGTGAACAAATAGCTTTTCACAATTATATTAAAACTCAGTGGTTGCTCACTAGCTCAAGTAAAAAGAGATGACCCCTAACTCTCTGTGGTATTTTGGTCAGTAGATATAGCTCAGATGCTCCTTTTACACCTGACTTACCGTTGTTACATGTTAGATTCAAGGTGCCATAGAATGGAAAACTGTATTTACCTTGGCATAGTTAAATAATAAAAGTTCTGTACTGAAATGACATACCGTGAGCCTCAAACACCAATGTTTCCTCCTTCTTATGTAAATCTCCTGCATGAAAAATACCACTGAAAAACAGGCGAATCAGAACATAACACCGACTGTGACATCACAGACGGGATCACTATGCCAACATTTGCATAACGTATACCCGCCCATGTTCAAGGCCAGCCTCCAGCCAAACCTGCACAGCCGAATCATCAGAAGTTCTGCAGGTATTGTGAAGAAACAAGCGAGGACAACAGCGAAAATGGCAGATCATTGAAATAAATGTTATGTTCCAGGCTGTGCAGGGGATGTGAAGTGCAGGGATGGGTTGGTGTCTGTATTAAGAAAGGCACAGAAAGCAAACAACGTGTTCTAATAAAATAACTTGAGCCACTAAAGGGACATGGTTAGCTCCTTGCTAGCGGTAGCCTGTTACATTGCAGTACATAAGATTTCACTTACCACATAAACAGAGTAAGTAGAGATGACTGAGGATGATGGCGAATGATTTATAGATCCTGAGCACCACTGACAAGCATCTGATCTTGTAAAATGTGTGGTAAGTACTGCCACTCCACAGTATAAACAGAGTACGTGCCATCGCGAATCTCGAAAGCGAAAGTGAAAGTAAAAAGCGATCGTGCATTCAAAAGCAGTTTCAATGCCGCGCATATTAATAGCGGCTCCCTGATGCCCGCATTTTATATACAGTATAATTACCCAACATATAACTGTGAGAGAAAGTATTGAAATATATATTTTCCTCCCGTGTTTCCTTCCTGCTGTGTGAGCAACTGAAATGAGCTGCACTGTGAAACAGCCAATCAGAGCAGAGCTCAGCATTGAGCCGCACTGTGAAATAGCCAATCAGAGCAGAGCTCAACATTATTATTCATGACCCTTCCAAATTAGGTAAAAACAGACCATTCCATTGTAGAGACAAATCCTAGGGTTGTAAATGCACATGTAAAACCGTTTCTGGAGATTTTTTTGCCCTTACCTAAGCCACATACCTTCTGTGTAGATATCAGAGAGCAATTTAAAATACTATGGCACCTTTAATAATTGGGCTCCACAACAACATTTTCTATGAGTTGTTTTGTTGCACATTTTTCTCCAGCTCATTTTCTCTCTTGTTTAACCTGCCTGAAAGGAAAAGATCACCCAAAAATTAAAATTTGATTTAAATTTACTCACCCTCAGGCCATCCAAGATGTTTGTTTCTTCATTAGAACAGATTTGGAGGAATTTATTATTATATCACTTGTTCACCAATGGATCCTCTGCAGTACATGGGTGCCATCAGAATGAGAGTCAAAACAGCCGATAACAACATCACAATAATCCACAAGTAATCCACATGCCTCCATTAATTATGTTTTATGTTTGAAATAAATCCATCATTTAAGGCATTTTAACTTCAAACTGTTGCTTCTGGCCAAAATATGAGTCCATAATCCATAATAACTAATGAGTCCATAATCCATCCCCTGTTGTCCTCTCACATCAAAATCCACTGACATATTTGTTTAATACTGTTTTGGACTGGTTTTGCTTGTAAATGGTGCTTGACCTGTGCAAATTTCTATCTAGATTCAGACAAGATGACTTTTTCACCAGAGAAAGCATTGTTATAGATAGAGGACTTATATTTGCCGAAAACAATGGTTTGAAGTTAAAAACGTGATTTGTTTCTTACAAACACAGGACGTTAATTGATGGACTGGATTCATGTGGATTATTGTGATGTTTTTATCAGCTGTTTGGACTCTCATTCTGACGGCACCCATTCACTGCAGAGGATCCACTGGTGAGCAAGTGATGTAATGCAACATTTCCCCAAATCTGTTCTGACGAAGAAACAAACTCATCTATATCTTGGATGGCCTGAGGGTGAATACATTTTCAGCAAACTTTCATTTTTGGGTGAACTATTCCTAGAAAGGCCAAAGTGCAGGTTGCAACATCAGGTTGTAAAGTTTTTATCACATAGAAAGTAATGCTTTTAATTTGTGTTCTCATTCATTTCTCAGGACAAATTACACTCCAAAGTTTATTAATTGATGTTAGGGGTTAAAAACAAGCATTATGCTTGCCAACAGTTGCCTAAGATTGAGCAATCACCCTTAGCAAGCACCTCTAATTAAAATTCCCAGACCTGAAGGCTGACTCACAATCAAACAGAAAAGTGACTGGGGAACCAGTTGACTGCTGTTTGAACCCCAACACTGATTAGCGATTAGTTTTATTAAACTAAAAATTAAAAATTCTCTGGTTTTGTGTGGTTAATCAGAAAGGCCTTTTCTCGCTGCAGTGTAGGATTTTAGCCACTCAATTTTAACTTCAATCAGTGCGTTCATTATAATGAGAAAAGGCCAACATCCGTTTTACAGAGAAAAGAGAAAATTAGATTGTAAACTGCCTTCAATAAACCAAAGCTTTAATTAAAACACTGCAGGTTTGTTAAACCAATGAAGAGTGCTTGGTAAGGGTGTCTGTATCTGCAAGCATTGAAGTACTTGAACATATTTGAACACTTAAATTGCACATTAATATATGAATTTGAATTAGTAGCAAAAATATAAAACCAAGTGGCATCTGCAAATAAATTTTCTCTAAAGCTTTTCTCAGAAGTGACTTCACTTTTGAACAATATCAATTGTTTTATCATTTAAAACCTAACTTGTTTTGTGAAATTGTTCTTTATTTAAAATAAACACACACTGCTCCGGGTGTGTGTTCATGGTGTGTGTGTGTTCACTGCTGTGTGTGTGCACTTTGGATGGGTTAATTGCAGAGCACAAATTCCGAGTATGGGTCACCATACTTGGCCACATGTCACGTCACTTCATGTCACTTTACTTCAGGTAAATGCTACTTGGTTTGATCTAAAAAAAAAAATTCCAAATACTTTTCAGGGCCTTTGTGTTTAACTATGTGTGTGTCTGTGAATTTTTGCATGTACTGACAAGAATGTTGTGAAGCTAAATCTCAAAACTTATTCATAAAAGTTTAGAAGGCCTATGCAGTTCGGTGACCTCTGCCAAACACTATAGCACTAATAGAAATCATTGCCATCAGCCATGTGTCTAAATATGTTTGTAGTCTCAACCGCCAAAGGCTAATGCGTGCGCTCGAAGCACACATGACTGCAATTAGCATTGAAAAATACAGGCTGTGAAAAATACTGTCGATAAGGGTTAGTCTGAAATTCATTTGCACTTAACAGAGTGCGCAGCGTGCTGGTGTGCGAAAAATAGTAACTGCGTAAATAATGCTGCTTGGGATGCATCTGAAGTCACCGGGTTCGCAGCCCATGAGCGGGTGCGACCGTCACACCATCCCCACGGGTTCAATGGAATTAGCGCGAGTTCCTCTCCAACACATCACGGATCAGAAGGCCCGAACGGTGTGGATCATGACTTGCCATTACTATCACTTAATCGGCGCTTGTGTCTTGATTAGAAGAACGGAGGCGACCGAGAACCCCCACGGAGGGAAGAGGCAAACAGAACCACTGTCCGTCCGGCCCGGAGAAAGCAGTAGGACACGAGGCTCTTCTCGGAAACCTTGACGTTAATGCGCACACGCATGAGGCGATGTAAACCAAACCACCATCAATTAATGTCTTTGCCCAGGGCGAATCGGTTACGGAGAACCCACTTGAAACCAGCACTGGAATCTGCCCTGGGAATATGATTTCTGTGCAATTTTAAACCAATTTACTTCTTTTTTTTTTTTGTTTGTTTTCTTATTCTTATTTGATCTTTTATGATTTTATAAACCACCCTAGTTATTTTTAAATTTAAATGAACAAAATGTAACATGTGCAACTTACATTTTAGAGACAGTATTTACAGTTAAGTTCCAAACAAACCTCCAACAACACAATATTGACGTTTCGTTAATGAATGATTCAGTGTTTTTGAACAAATCAGTTGCATAAATGATTCAAAGAAACACTGTTTTAATATAGGCTAATGTATAATAATATGATATCACTATTTTAATTCTCAGGAGTTTAAGTGAACTGGCTGAATGAGTGTTTTCTTTCCTAAATGAATCAACATTTGCTAAAGAATCGGTTGAAAAGTGATTCAAAGACTCACTCTTTAAGATTCACTAAAGTCACTTGTCGCCACCTTCTGGCGTAGTTATGTAACATGCACAAATAGTCGCTGAAAAATCCCCACAGACTTGCTGTTAGATTCGAGGACCGGATCTATAACTGTAGTTATCTTTATATTCCGAGGGCCTTTTTTCATAACCCACAGAATATATTGTGAAATTATCGTCTCTCTCTTTCATTCGGCTCTTCATTCACACTCTGAGTCACAAACACTTTTGTTTTTATTATATTAGTGAGGACATCTTATAGATAAAGTGTTTTAAGAGATAAACCCTTTACTTTGTGAATGTTATATTTTCCCTTCCATCAAAAACTCTTATTGGGTATTTTATTGAGTTTTGTAATTGATTTCAGATTTTACTTTCCTTGCGGGTACACTTGGTCAATGTAGGGAAACTCTGACAGACACACACAGAGACAAAATACAGCAGGCTATGTGTGTCCAGAGTTGAAGTGACGATTGCAGGTTAAATCGATCATTAATCCCTTTCACCTCCAGTAGGATTCACGCCCCTAATCGGTGTCATCTTTGTCACTCAGCATCACTCGAGCGCACGCGGAGGAAACCCCCCTCGCCTCCTGACGTCAGGCGGATCGTTTAAAAGGCAACTTTGGAGGAATGAGCTGCAGCAGAAGGAGCAAAGAGATAGAAGAGGCAACTTACAACTAGCGCAGGGCTACCCGACGCATCTCTCTCCTTTTAATTTCCCACCAAATCAATACTTTCAAAGATGCTCTCCACGCGTATCCAGTGCGCACTGGCGCTCCTGTCCCTTGCGCTCGCCGTCAGCAGCGTCTCAGCAGCACCGACAGACGCCAAACTCCGCCAACTTCTGCAGAGATCTCTCCTCAACCCGGCTGGAAAACAGGTAAACGAATGCATACGTAAATGACTAGCTTTGGTAATTTTATATATGTTTTAAATGGCTTTAGATTGAGTTCTAAAACAGTAGCAAACAAAATAAAATCACTGTCCATGGTGCTGAAATCGACGAAAGCGTCTACATCTTGCTACTAAGTTCTGCAACTCATAGAGAATATATAGAAAGGTCGTTTGAACTTGCATAATGTTCATTATGATTAATATAATCTCACGTAAACATAAAATGATGATCATGGAATCAGAAAAGGCAAAAATGGCAATGTACCAGGGCAGAAAAAAGAGAAAATATATCTAAGATATATAACATAAGCGTTACACGTTTAAGACTAGCAATACATTTTAGCCAACATATAAAATGGAAATAAAGTCAGAAAACGATTGGCGGTTGTCAGACAGTCCGACTGAAGTTAAAAGATTTCTACAGAGCAAAATTATAAAAGTTGCTAACTTATGCTTTATTTAGATAACGCTTAAAAACATATGTAAAACCAAATCAGTGCCAACATTTTTAGACAGTCGCTTTGTGCAGACTTTCATTTCGATTTTTCTTTCTTCACTTGAAAAATAGTTGCCAACAACACAGTCACTGGGGCAGCACTCTTTTAAAAGGTACTAATATGTAGCTTTAAGGTATTAATATGTAACATTTAGAGGTAAATAAGGTACAAAGATGTAACTTTTAGCTTTTGTACCATAGGGTACCAACCAAGTGACAGCGTTGTATCTTTTTTTCTGAGAGTGTTCGCATCATCGAACGCACCTTTGGCAACAAGTATGCAAAATACTAAAGTTTCTCTGTCTTAATTTCTTCAGGAACTCGCCAGATACACACTTGCAGACTTGCTCTCGGACCTCGTGCAAGCAGAAAACGAGGCGCTGGAGCCCGAGGATCTGTCTCGCGCTGTGGAGAAAGATGACGTGCGTCTGGAGCTGGAGCGCGCCGCTGGTCCAATGCTGGCACCTCGCGAGCGCAAAGCCGGATGCAAGAACTTCTTCTGGAAAACTTTCACGTCGTGTTAATTTCTCACCGCGAAGCGTTTCCTTTTGACTTATTCTTTTTTTTACTCCTTCATATTTCTTTTTCCCGTCTTTCACGTATTCTTCATCATATCTAAAATGTATATAAGAAAATAAAAGCGATTATATTTGTCGTTTAACAACGATGATAGCTCTCATTGACTATGTTTTTCAAGGCTATTGATGTGTCATCGGAAAGAATGTTTTGCGGATGTGTGCGAATCTGCTTTTAATTGTACTTTAGCAGATATCACTATTTTTAATTGTTTGTTTGAATAAAATGTATGTTTCAGAGCCAATGCATAATGCAACTTTGTCCCACCAACTTAAACACATACAGACCTCTTTACACAACACTGATTTTTATAGCGTGTAAAAGCCAAAGGCATGGAAACACGTCCAAAGATAACTCCTTTCCAGGAGAAGGAAGATGTTTTTATAATCAATACATTTTTGCAATTATTCCACCAAACAGTTACGCAATGCTAAATATGAAATGTGATGGCAGGTGCGAGCTTGGTAGCTTATCAATAAGGTATAATTTAATGGTGACCATGCTCTGTGTGGAAATCTTTCAGAGCCATTTAAGAGCCAAAGTGAACGTAAAAGAAGGAGAGAGAGACTGTTTGGCTGGTGAATCACAGAGACTCTTAATAACCTTTCGTTTTCAGCATTAAAAGGTTCAGTTAAGAAAGCTCTCAAACAATTATGGGTTTGTGTGTGTCTTCCTGCCAGCTGACAGGTCCTTTGCCCACTGTGTGTGTGTGTTATCTCCCTGTGCAGCCTAGTCTGAGGTTGAATACAGATTGACGGAGACCAGCCATCAGAACTGGGGACCGCCGTTCTATATTATGAACATGTCATGTTCAGCGTTTTTTTTTTTTTTCTTTTGACACATATATGGCCTCTGCTCTTACTGCCCTCATTCTGCATATGTGCAGTTACATTTAAAATACATCATTATCTCTGACATTTACAGAAAATAGGACATAGGAAGTCAGCAGGTGTGGTTCACTCTGTGGTTGTTTTACTGTCTCTTTTTCTCCTGGTCCTTCATCCCTGACTGCACACATCTCTTTTAAATGTATCTACAAAGAAAATCATGAAACTATAAACTTATATTTATCAGTTTTATGTTTTGCAGTTGTGTATTTTGTTTTATTTGTATATTAGTTTCCAAAAATACTTGGGGAAGAAACATATATGCTGCCAGTTGGTATAATGTTATTTTGCAGCTCAATGATAACTTTTGCAATGCTGTATTTAGCTATGAAGCCTAGTAAAAACAGTGTGTCGATATGGTATTTTCCATAAACTTGTCAGAAAACATATTCTTGCTATAAAAGATAATCATAGAAATGAAATTTTTATTAGCTTTAATTTCTTAACTTTGCACATTTATTTCCACTATCTGTTATACAGGGCATATATTGAATATAAATATAAAATATATTTAGTTATGTTTATATATAGATTATGAATATGGACACACAGCTTTCATTAAGCACAGCTGGGCAGAAAACTAGAAATGTTTTATTTTCCAACTTGTTCAGTTATGGATTTATAAATGAAAATCAAAAGAAAATATTATTAGCTTTTATTTTTTAACTTTGCATGTAAATAAAGTTGAAATGCTTGAAAAGTGTTTAAATATTTTACATGTATTTATGTTTTTTAATTCTTTTTTTTTTTCAAATTACACACACACATATATAATAATAATAATAATGCTCCCTATGCTTACATTTACTGTACCAATGACTATGTGTGCATATGTATGCGTGTGGCATCAGCCTTCCTATTCTTTCATGGGGGTCCATATCCACCCACCCACATAATATCTCTATTTCAAAAGACGTCAGTACCTATACCACTCATACAAATACACACAAAGACAAAAATCCTTTTAAACGGTTCACATTTTCATGCCACGCGTCACACCAATCTTGACATCTGCCTCAGAGCTTTTAAAGTGATTAGCAAGTCTTCAATGCACTTCAATACTACACTCCGCAGCATCTCCATTTATTACAGCTAATTAAAGACTTTAAAAGAAGTCTTAAGAGATTGTTGCATTTAATTCAATCTACAAGTGTCAATATTGCATCCTAAAGTGGACAATTCATTTTTTGGGGGGGGGGGGGGGGGGGGGGGGGGGGGAGACAATTCATTTTCTTAGAAATAAGGTAAAAGAGAAATGGAAATGAAATATCTCCACAGAGAGAAACACACAACCATCTCATTATCACATGGTTTAGCACATCGTAAAATTGCAGTAATCACAAGACTGCAAAAAGACGTAGAATCTGAAATTCTTCCCACTGCTGGAGCTTCATATAATTACACAAGAGCAAAGTCAATATTCGTTTAATGACGTAATATGGCCCCGGGTCCATTAGCCCCCAGCAGTTGAAGCAGTTCTCCTAGAGCTTTAGATTAACTGGTGTGTAAACAATGTGTTTTCATTATGCAGTTTGTTTTCCTGTAATTGTCCATATTTTGATTTGTATAATGTCTGTAATATGTGTGTGTTTTGATTTCATACTTGAGCGATGATGACAATGATTATTTTGAGTAAACAAAGACATTAGCATGTTCATTCATCCAATTTACTGTTTTCTCTAACTCTCTCTCACTAAACCAATTCCTTGTTTTGCTTACTTAACTTTGATTAAGTTGCCATAAAAACAAGACCTCTGCAAAGTTCCCGATTATAATTTCCAACTAGATATGTACATTTTTTGAAGAAAATGTGAGTTGTGCTTGCTGTGGAAAAACAGTGACACTATTGGATTGGGTGGAGAAATATATATATATATTTTTTCACATTGGATTAAAGGTGAATTTAAGGTGAATTAAAGGTTAAGTAAAAAGCCTGAAATAGTATTTTATTCCCATAATGTTTTATTAACAACTTTAATAATAACAATAAAAAAATACAGTGTAAAATAATATGAAACATTCAACATTTTACACTCATTGGCTTTCATTTTACACTTATTGGCTTTCAAAATATCTTTTTATTTCACAGAGATCACCCCTTTTTTTTGGGTGAACTATTACTTCAAGTGTTTTAAACCATACTCTGAATACCTTTAAACATGGCAAACTTTGTCATATCCATTATTTCATGCCCTAAAGCTCTCATCAGCATCTTATAAACAACTTTTATTTCACACATGTAAGCTAACGCATATACACTCTTATTCTGAATCTATTTAACACTGTTTCTTCATGAGGGGTTTGTTCCCTTAAACATGGGGAGGTTAATTCAGTTCCACCTCAAACTCAAAAGCATTCTCCAGATCTGCTTGCGTTCACGCATCCCGGAGCAATTCTTTGTCTCTTTTGGGGATTCAGAACTGAATTTGAGTTGAATCCCTCTCTTGAGAGCCAAAACTGCCAGTATCTGAGAAATTGGATGCAGGTGTGAAGATATAACGTCTTTTTGGGGGAGCAACCAGCATAAGAGAGACCCCAAGAGGAAAACGTCCAAATTTAGAATTTAAAAAAGTCAGAAACAAACTCAGAAAATGAGACACTTCTGTGTGAATGAGGAGAAAAGGCCTTTGGCTGTGTGAGTTCTGGTGGAGAAACATGTAAGTGTCATAGAGTGTTTAACTGGATTTCTCCATGCTTTAATAATGCGAACAGATAAGCATTGTCTCTCTCTCTCTCACACACGCCACATGCAAAAACACAAAGTGCAATCATGAGAATCTAAATCTATGATGGGTTAGTAATGATGTCTACAGAGAGCTGAAAACTCAATCAGAGCCTCAGCATGTGCGTGTGCGTGCATATTTGCATGTGTAGTCTTTGCAAATGCGACCAGGTCTGTCTGCCTGCGTTTTTCTCCATCATTAGCAGCTCTCAGGGGGGCAGTGGCCTGCGGGGTGTGTGTGCTGATGACATAGCACCCCTTGCGCTTACTCCTAATGGCATACTTTCCTCATAACTCATGAAATCTTTCTTCCTTTCTGTGAAGGGAGTGTGAATGTGTGAATTTCTCTAAACTAGCCTTTGAAATCTCTATAATCTTTCATTCATTTTCAACCATAATCTACACAAATCAGTATGTAGCCTACTTCTAAATGATCTTTGTGACACTTTACTCACCCAGAGAGCATGCGGATGTGGGCCAATTAAGGCAATGATACGGCACTGCTGGCCTTCTTATGGCCCGTACAAAATGGATGTAAGCCTGAAGTGGCCCACATGTAAAATAGCAAAAATGGCCCAAATGTATCAAATCACATGTGGGCCTCTGTAGGCAAAGATGTGGTATTCATGGCAATGTGTAATCTGAATGTGACCTTAAAGTGGCCCATGTGGTAAATAGTAAATATGGCCAAAATAGTGCTAACCAAATGTGGTCCACCTTTGGCAAAAATGTGGCACTATCGACAAAGGCTAATCAGGGTGTAAACCAAATGTGGTCCACATATGTTTCAGCGAATGTGGCCCAGGTATATTAAAATGTATCTGGGCCAGTTTTGGCAAAGATGTGGCACAGTGAGCACTGGCTAATGTGGCTGTGAGCCTAAAGTGGCCCTTATATGATGCCGCAAATGTGGCCCAGTTATCCTCAAACATATTTGGGCCAGTTTTGGCAAAGATATGGCACAGGGAGCACTGGCTAATGTGGCTGTGAGCCTAAAGTGGCCCGCACATGATGCCACAGATGTGGCCCAGTTATCCAAAGCCGTATCTGGGCCAGTTTTGGCAAAGATATGGCATGGTACGCACTGGCTAATGTGGCTGTGAGCTTAAAGTGGCCCTTATATGATGCCACAAATGTGGCCCAGTTATCCTAAAACATATTTGGGCCAGTTTTGGCAAAGATATGGCACAGGGAGCACTGGCTAATGTGGTTGTGAGTCTAAAGTGGCCCGCATATGATGCCACAAATGTGGCCCAGTTATCCAAAACCGTATCTGGGCCAGTTTTGGCAAAGAAATGATACGGTAAGCACTGGCTAATGTGGCTGTGAGTCTAAAGTGGCCCGCATATGATGCCACAAATGTGGCCCAGTTACCTTAAAACATATTTGGGCCAGTTTTGGCAAAGATATGGTACAGTGAGCACTGGCTAATGTGGCTATGAGCCTAACGTGTCCCACATTTGACATGGCAAATATGCCCCATATATTATAAAGCAGATGAGGGCCACTTCTGGTTTGGATGTTGTACTTGACACTGGCTAATTGAAATGGAAGTTTGAAATTGTAAATATGGCTTAATAGAATTTGGCTACTTTTAGTAGGATGCAACACAGTTAACTGATGCAGGATGATTGGCAGCAATTGATTTTTTTAAACATGCTTTTTATGGCAGTTTTTTATATGTGTACTGTGCAGCATAAAAACAGAAGTGCACTATAATGATAGTTCTTACTGTCAAGGTTTCTGTTAATTTCAACTTTGTTTTCTTTTTGCACCATCTCCCTTGTTGTGTTGATTGTATTATTCTGTTCAGGTGTGCCTAGTTAATTATCTTTGTTTGGTCTGAGTACTTATGTTCACTTTGAGTTTGTTTGGTCTTACGTCTACATGTCTTAAATGTTGCTGTGCTACATTGAGTTTGGATTTATCCTTGTTGGATTAAAGACTTATGATATGTAACCTTTCATCTTCGTCGTGTGCTCTTTAACACAGCGTAGCCGTGACACTTACAGACTTACTGTGTAAGTAGAGTCTGAGTGAGAAGCATTTAAGTTCAAACTTGTGAAGGACTTATTTTAAAGTATTGGAATGTGTCTTTGAATATTTATCTGTGACATTTGAATTGCTGCTTGTGCAAAACCTGGGTCAGGATGTTTTTACGAAGTAGGACACATTTCTGGAACTTATTTTAACATTTAGGGAGGACATTTTTAAATTTCACTTAAAAATTTGTTGAGTATTGTTAATGCATAACTCACTTAAGGCTTAGTGTGGCCAAAATAATGTATATTTATGGTTTATTTGGTTCACTATTAGCTAAAATGTGGCTGTGCAGTGGCCTGCTTGTGGACCCCTGCCAAAATGCCACCATTCCATGCAGCATGTGGGCCACATGAGGAATGTGGTGAAGACCAGGGTTGGAATAAAAATCAACTGTGGCCCACATTAGGGCCAGTTTTGGTTTATTTGGTTGGCTTACATGCGGCAATGCTAAGGTTTACTTGAGGCCCAAATCTGGCATACAGGACCTGATTGCCAAAATGCCATTATTCAACATGATATGTGGGCCGGAGCAAGGTGTTGGATCTGGGCCAGAATTAAAATAAATGTGGCCCAGATTTGGGCAAGTTCTGCTTTATTTTCACTTATTTATTGTCACGGCTGCCATGCGGCCTTCCTATGGCTTGCTTGTGGCCCAAATTTGGCAAACAGGAGCGGACCGCCCAAGTGCCATCATTCATCACAGTATGTGGGCCGGAGCAAGGTGTTGGATCTGGGCCAGAATTAAAATCAATGTGGCCCAGATTTGGGCCAGTTCTGCTTTATTTGGTTTATTCATGGCTGACATTGGGCCTTCCTTTGGCTTACTTGGGGCCCAAATTTGGCAAACAGGAGCGGACTGCCCAAGTGCCATCATTCTTCACAGTATGTGGGCTGGAGCAAGTTATTGGATCTGGGCCGGATCTGGGCCAGAATTAAAATCAATGTGGCCCAGATTTGGGCCAGTTCTGCTTTATTTGGTTTATTCATGGCTGACATTGGGCCTTCCTTTGGCTTACTTGTGGCCCAAATTTGGCAAACAGGAGCGGACCACCCAAGTGCCATCATTCTTCACAGTATGTGGGCCGGAGCAAGGTGTTGGATCTGGGCCAGAATTAAAATCAATGTGGCCCAGATTTGGGCCAGTTCTGCTTTATTTGGTTTATTCATGGCTGACATTGGGCCTTCCTTTGGCTTACTTGGGGCCCAGATTTGGCAAACAGGAGCGGACCGCCCAAGTGCCATCATTCTTCACAGTATGTGGGCTGGAGCAAGTTATTGGATCTGGGCCGGATCTGGGCCAGAATTAAAATCAATGTGGCTCAGATTTGGGACAGTTCTGCTTTATTTGGTTTATTCATGGCTGACATTGGACCTTCCTTTGGCTTACTTGTAGCCCAAATTTGGCAAACAGGAGCGGACCACCCAAGTGCCATCATTCTTCACAGTATGTGGGCCGGAGCAAGGTGTTGGATCTGGGCCAGAATTAAAATCAATGTGGCCCAGATTTGGGCCAGTTCTGCTTTATTTGGTTCATTCATGGCTGACATTGGGCCTTCCTTTGGCTTACTTGTGGCCCAAATCTGGCAAACAGGAGCGGACTGCCCAAGTGCCATCATTCCACATGGTATGTGAGCCAGATGAAAGTGTCCGGTGTGGGCCTGATCTGGGCCTCAGGAATTTTGTTATCTGGGACCAATCTTTAATGAAACCCTTAGTCGGGGTAGCACCATATTTATTTTTTGACAGAATGAAAATGAGGCTGTGAGGGATTGAAGTACAGTGTGTTCAATGGATTGTACTTATGTTTAACAACAAATACCAACTGTTCAACTAAGGAAATTTCTGAAAAAAAAAACACCCTCCTAACTTCATTCACAAAAACTCATACAGTTTTGAAGTTGTGAGTTGTGAAAATTGTGTGATCTAGGACCTTTATAGTGCATATGCCGTATACTGTCTATCCTTCATGCATCCTTGTTTTCATCCGCATTAAATTCAATATGAGTTCTCTGACTAAGGTCTATTGTGTTCATTTCACGGCAAAAAATAAAAAAACAACAAAAAAAACAAAACAAAAAAAAAGTTATTAAGCCTAATACAAGCTGTACGTTTTTGAGTCACTAAAACGAACCAGCTCACAAGAGTCATTCATTTGAAAAATCAAGCTAAACTATTTGGGAAACAGGAAACAGTGGTTGTGCAGTGTGTTTTGATTTACTAAAAGATTCGGCTTAGAAGAGTCATTTGTTCAGACGGCATTAGTGGCACTGTATATTTTTGATTCACTAAAAAGAACCAGCTCACACGAGTCATTTGTTTGAAAAAAAAAAAAAGAAAAGAAAAAGAGGCTAAACTGGTTGCGCTGTGTGGCATAATTCATTAAAAAAAAAAATCTATTTGTACAAGTTATTCGTTCAGGAATCAGAATGAATTGGTGTCGCTGTATTATTTTGATTCATTATAGAGAACCAACTCATAAGTCATTTGTTTGGAATTCAGGGTCGCACTGTATTACAGGTGCATCTCAATAAATTAGAATGTCATGGAAAAGTTCATTTATTTCAGTAATTCAACTCAAATTGTGAAACTCATGTATTAAATAAATTCAATGCACACAGACTTAAGTAGTTTAAGTCTTTGGTTCTTTTAATTGTGATGATTTTGGCTCACATTTAACAAAAACCCACCAATTCACTATCTCAACAAATTAGAATACTTCATAAGACCAATAAAAAAATTTTTTTTAGTGAATTGTTGGCCTTCTGGAAAGTATGTTCATTTACTGTATATGTACTCAATACTTGGTAGGGGCTCCTTTTGCTTTAATTACTGCCTCAATTCGGTGTGGCATGGAGGTGATCAGTTTGTGGCACTGCTGAGGTGGTATGGAAGCCCAGGTTTCTTTGACAGTGGCCTTCAGCTCATCTGCATTTTTTGGTCTCTTGTTTCTCATTTTCCTCTTGACAATACCCCATAGATTCTCTATACTTTTGGTGCTTTTGGCAGTGTGGGCAGGTGCCAAATCCTGCTGGAAAATGAAATCAGCATCTTTAAAAAGCTGGTCAGCAGAAGGAAGCATGAAGTGCTCCAAAATTCCTTGGTGAACGGGTGCAGTGACTTTGGTTTTCAAAAAACACAATGGACCAACACCAGCAGATGACATTGCACCCCAAATCATCACAGACTGTGGAAACTTAACACTGGACTTCAAGCAACTTGGGCTATGAGCTTCTCCACCCTTCCTCCAGACTCTAAGACCTTGGTTTCCAAATGAAATACAAAACTTGCTCTCATCTGAAAAGAGGACTTTGGACCACTGGGCAACAGTCCAGTTCTTCTTCTCCTTAGCCCAGGTAAGACGCCTCTGACGTTCTCTGTGGTTCAGGAGTGGCTTAACAAGAGGAACACGTCTGTGTGTGGTGGCTCTTGATGCCTTGACCCCAGCCTCAGTCCATTCCTTGTGAAGTTCACCCAAATTCTTGAATCGATTTTGCTTGACAATCCTCATAAGTCTGTGGTTCTCTCGGTTGGTTGTGTAACTTTTTCTTCCACACTTTTTCCTTCCACTCAACTTTCTGTTAACATGCTTGGATACAGCACTCTGTGAACAGCCAGCTTCTTTGGCAATGAATGTTTGTGGCTTACCCTCCTTGTGAAGGGTGTCAATAATTGTCTTCTGGACAACTGTCAGATCAGCAGTCTTCCCCATGATTGTGTAGCCTAGTGAACCAAACTGAGAGACCATTTTGAAGGCTCAAGAAACCTTTGCAGGTGTTTTGAGTTGATTAGCTGATTGGCATGTCACCATATTCTAATTTGTTGAGATGTATGAGTGAATTGATGGTTTTTTTTTTTTTAAAATGTGAGCCAAAATCACCACAATTAAAAGAACCAAAGACTTAAACTACTTCAGTCTGTGTGCACTGAATTTATTTAATACACGAGTTTCACAATTTGAGTTGAATTACTGAAATAAATTAACTTTTCCACAGCATTCTAATTTATTGAGATGCACCTGTATATGATTTACCTGAATCTTAAGAATGAATCAGGCTACACTTATCGCAGTATATTGATGATGATATTGATTCCTAAAAAATAAATAAATAAATAAATAAATAGATAAATAAAATAAAACTGGCTAAAAGTCATTAGTTCGGGGATCAGACTACACCGGTTGTGATGTGTGCTTTTGATTCACTGAAAAGAACCGGCTCATAAAAGTAATTTGTTTGTGAATTGGGTTGTGTTGTAAAGTTGTTTCCATGCAGCCCACGAGGACAACTTAATAGAAAGATGTTTTTTGACACAATTTTTAATTCCTGGAAATTCTTATTCACAACTTGGGGAAAAATATGATTTGTTTGGCAGCGGCACCAAAGATTTCCCGCTACTGAAACGCTGATTTACATAGGCTTATGTGATGTGGAATTGCATTATAACTCAATAATATCTGCTAAAAGCATTGTGATTGATGCTAATAATTAATCTGCTTTCCTTCCACGTGCTTTCTACAGTATCTCTGTCCTGTCCATCTATGGTATTTCCCCAGCACATCAAGACTCGGTAAGTCTTGTCAAATGAAACATGTCCATTAGCTGTATTTACATATCATTTGCATAACCATTATCACAGCTGACTTGAAAAGCATTGTGGGTAATGGACAGCAGCAGCGCCAGGCTGGAGATCCTCATTTCCTCACAGTGTGTGTTTAACTGATAAAGAGAGAAGAGGAATGACTTTTGTGTGTGCTTAACCAATAAAAATTGAGATGATTTTTACGGGGTTTCACTGAAATAATGACTTCTCTATTTGCAGTAATGTGTTCTCTTGGAATCAATTACTGACGTAGCCAGTGAAACCCCTTTCTGACACAATATACATTAACACACACACAATTTAACATGAAAAATCTTGAATACACAATTAATGTGATCTCAAAATATTTTTCCACCTATATAGCCTATTGTTTTAGCATTCTGTGGAATACCTGAACTGAATATAACATCAAATGCACATTGTTCAGCACACTTGATCTCAACATATAAAGCCAATCAAAGACCAACAAGAGGCTTATCCTGGATCTGTGTGAAGATGATTGTCTCTGATCGCTACAGTGATGAGTGGGTCGGGGTTGCTGGTGAAAAGCATTATGGGAGGAGATAGAGATCAGGCATGATGTGCCTCATGACTTTATCTGAAGGAGCACAAGGATAAGATCATCAGATATTTTTCTCCTAATACTTATCATCATTATCTTCCTCTATGCCTTTTTTTTCAGAGTCTTCGGACAGTGATATGAGGTGCTGGTGTGCTTGACCTTGACGGGATTATGGGATCCAGCAAAGAGGCTGAAGAGGGTAATAGACTTTTTATAAGCCAACCACACACAAATGACAAAGAGGGAAAAACAGAATCTGTTGACTTCCAAATTTTTTTTATGAATGGTGTTCATCTCAGCTGGAAACTGCACGTTTTTCCCAATAAGCCTATTTTGGAAATATATTTAACTAAACAAATATATAGAGAGTGATATGAAGAAGGGATTAACCTTTGTATTATGCTGCAGGTCTATTTGACACAAATTGATTTTTTGGGTTTTTGTAAATACTGGTAAAATGAGAAAAGTACCAAAATATCAATAAAAAAATTCTCAATATTTTGTCACTTTTTCATATCTTATATATATATATATATGTGTGTGTGTGTGTGTGCTTTTATCTGAAGAAGTTTACACTACATTGATGGTCTTCATGCACATGTATATTTTAATTTTGCTGGAAATCAAACCCATGATATTGGCTTTGCCAGTGCTACCATTTGAGCTTCAGGAAAGTACACAGAATTAGTTGCAATGCTGTTTATAAAATGTACAATTTGTGAAAAAAGGTTTAAAAATAGTTGTTCAATTCAGCTATGGTCTCGTTTGTGTGTGTGTGTGTGTAAGAGCTATTATGTTAAACGTTCACTGTTTTACATAATTTTTTCATAGTATAATTTTTTGGTCAATTCTATTGTATCCAATTAGAATATCATAAAAATTGTACCCAGAATTTAAACATAAATTAAGCTAATAAAGGACAGCCAAGAGGACAGAAAGAGAGCGACAATTACGTAAACAAGTGTTGGATGATGTCACGTTCTCCTGAAGGGTGAAAAAGTGGCAGACGAGGATAGGTGTGGAAGATAAATGATGGAAGAGGAAAAAGGTGGGAGGGGATGGAGGGTGAGGAATGAGGTTCCTCTGTTCAGTATCCATTGTTGTGCTGTCTGTGTGAAGGAGGCCATTACCCTCACAAAGGAGACAAAGTCCTTTAATTCAGGCATTCAAACAGACAATGCAGCCACTGCTGCAGGAGCCTGCTGATAGAACGGCTCTTTAACCCTGAAGCCTCCTACACACACACACACACACACGTAATCAAAACATACACAAACATAATGCATGCATATGCACATATACAAACTCTAACAAGCATATGCACACATGCACTAACAAACAAATCACATCACCCACTCATTTCATATTTATATATCATCATGTCTCATACATTAGCAATATTTGATTCCAGAATGTGTGTATTTGTGTGAGTAGGCAACCATATGCTAATCATCCATTTTGTTATCTTTATTTTCTGAAGCTGCAGTAATGAATGTCTAAAACAAGATATTGAAAACCCCGGCATTTTTATCATGGCCATGAAAAAACCCATGATCTTTCAGACCCATGAAAAGGTTCTTGCGGCTGCTGACAAGAAAACACTTTACCTGTACTTTCACGGTCACCAACACACACACGCACACACACATACACATATACACAGATTGTGCTGACAGATCATCTGGCTGATAGTGTTTGACAGACCTAAATCTGTGAATAATGTGTGATTCATTTCATAAAGCCAGCCATGACTCAAAATGAGAAGAATATTGAGCAGAACTATTTACTGTGTGTATGTTTGCCTGCTGGAGTCATTTATCTTGGTTATTTATTGATTAAAGTATTAAGCTTCTGAGGGAAACAGGGTCAGTTTAATGTGTGGTAAGATAGATTAAAGATCTCTAGACCTTCACACACACACAGCTCATTAAATGCAATTAAACTTTAGCACTGTAATAAGAGTAATTAGCTTTCAATGGAGTTTGGAAATAAAGTTTTCTAAAAGTGCCCCAGCAGGGACATGAAAGTGATAAAGTAATACAAAGACATATTATAAACAAAATGAAAGAGAGGTGCGCATATTTGCAGAGTTGGAATTGCTCATCACTTAATTGCTCATTAAGTACGTATATTTTCAATATTGGAGGCTATATTAGGCTATATTGAATATGCAATCCCAGTACATTAATGTGCATTTACCTCCCCACTAGTAAACAACAGTATGTAAATAACTAAGATTATTCATGAAACAGTACATGAACAATACCCAGATTGCCTGCTGCATTATGTGCATGAAGTATGAGAATTCGGGCACAGCTTCAACCTGTTGCCATATGTTACTCTGCCCTTACAAAATATTACCATGGCAATTACTACTACATAGTTGCTACTACTGTAAAATCATTATAAATGAAAGAATATCACAAAAAAAATATCACTAAAAAGTGTGCTAAGAAATCACACTTGCCTCAGGCTGAGGCAGAGGACTTCATGTGGCATTTCTGACTGTGACGTGGGTTATGAGCGGGGCTACATGTTTACCTGTATAATGGCAGTGTTTTGAGAAACCTGCTCTAGTTGAGCAGGAATCGCTTTAAAATGCGATCTCCTATGATTAAAGTAAAACCTTAGTGTCTGGTGTTTTCTTTAATTTCTTATTTAACAACAGTGGCGGTGGCTAATTACGTGACAAATTGCATTTCTTGTGATCTTAGGTACCGACGATCTGATATGATCTGATATGTTTTGGTTACCTTAGACCAGTGGTTCCCAACCACGTTCCTGGAGGCCCCCCAACACTGCACATTTTGCATCTCTCCTTTCTCTGACACACCCAATTCAGGTCTTGGAGTCTCTACTAATGAGCTGATGATCCGAGTCAGATGTGTTTGATTAAGGAGACATGGAAAACATGCAGTGTTGGGGGGCCTCCAGGATCGTGGTTGGGAACCACTGCCTTAGGCTATAATTTTTGTAAGGATAGGCCTTACCTTGCGCTGAAAGTTAGCATTATTGGCCAACTTTAAACTTTGAAACTTTTTTCTCTCTTCCTTCCTTGCCATATTTCCTTTTTCATTTTTTTTAACCGTCGTACAATCTTCTTATAAACATTTATGTAATCTCAGTGTGACTAGGAGTTCGCTCATGAATATTAATCCTGCAATGCTGACGTTACTTGATAACTTTCCTGAAGCGTCCAGTCACGCAAACTTATTAAAATTCATGAGTCAAGCAGTCAGCATACTAGGAGGGGTAAGGAAACAAGCGATCATGAGATTGCAGAGGTGGTCAACACTTCCCTCTAGAGGTCATAAGGTTAATAGCACTCTATTCAACTCTATTGACTCTGCCACCTATCCACTGCAATTACCCAAGGCAATCTTACAGTGGCAGCTGGCATTTAGAAGACATTCTTTATCCAGAGTGATGGTGCAGTGATTCTGTCCTCCTTAAGCACCTGGGGTTAAGTAGCCTACCTTGCTTAAGGGCACAATAGTAGTAATGCCGGATTTTGATCTTATTTACTCAGTTACTATGACCTGTGACTGGACCTTCACCCATTATTGATTAGGCAACACAAAACTCAGTGATCTCCTTTTACAAAGTTCATATTTACAAAGACCATTTTGCTTTTTGTACCTTTTGCTCTTTTGTGTTTTCAGTGTCTTTCACACACTCTTATTGCTTTTCTAACACACAGCTCATTACTGACTATAACAGTGTTGTTCTAATAGTCCAATTACCTCTCTCTCATACTGAGAGAGAAAACAGCAGGATATGGATCTTTCTGGAATTAAAGAACTTCTGGTTTAAACACATTAATCAGCTCCCATCACCCACAGTGATAACCCATTAGAAATCTGGATTAGACACACATAGGCAGAGGTGACCTCAAACAAGGACAGGTGTTAGCTAGTGGCCATTGAACACATTACACAAAACTAGAAAAAATCACTTAAAGTCTATCAATGTGATTTGAGAGCTAACAGATCATTGACAGCTGTTAGGAGGTATACAGTTTATATATGTTCTTGGTGATGCTATTCCTACTGTAATCTTGGCTGACAAGCATAAACATCTAGAAATCATATGAAATATGATTATAATATCATCTAAGTATGTCAAAATATGGCTTGAGGCGAGGCAAAGCATGAAAAAACAAAAAACAAAAAACAAAAACAAAAACACAAATCCATTACAGGCAACATTTTAATCAATCTAAATGCTGTTGTTGTTATGACCGATTTTAACATGAAATCTCTCTGTTCATATCCATATTATTTTGTGAGCATATCATGAAATCGGACAGTAATTTCACCTTTGCAAGTAAACATGTTCGGCTGTTTTTTATTTGTTGAAATGCACACATATCATTTATCCTGTCAAGATGTCTTTCTCTTTATGCAAATTGCTACTTGTATTGTTAAAAACACCATTCACATGTTGTTGTTGTTGTTGTTGTTGTTTATATTGAAATGCAACGTCTCTTTTGTGCAAGTAGCTGCTGTGTGAGAAAACACAAACTTCCACCCCGCCCTGAGTCCCGACACACACACACACACACACACACACAGAGTCCGTGGAGGAGAACTCATAGTAAACAGTTGAAATGTGACGGGTGTGGAGGAAAACTAGAGTTCAGACGGGAATGCAGCACATTTCTAACTTACAAAGAAATAAATGAAGTCATGGAGCTTACTCGGTGAGCTTACTTTCTTTTACTTCTTCATCATTTCTTCTTCAGTACGGTATAAAGCCTATAGATTCCAATTGAGTGGTCTGAGACGTAGCGAAAATAATAACAGATCATCTTCAACAAACTTTAATTATAGCCAGCCTGGAATGTTTTATTATCCATGACGTATTTAGTCTGCGTGGGAATGATTCCTTTTAGGGGGGTGACGTCATTTAAGAGCACTTCTGTCAGTAACTTTATTTATTTATTTATTTATTTATTTATTTATTGTCGATCCTTGCATGTCAACTATTTTACCGTCAACAGTTTTAAACAAAACGTTTTGTAATATACTTGCTATATAAAAATGTGATAAATTATTAAGTGATAAATAATGACATTACCTATGTTTTGTTCGATATGGAATCTCGGAAAGCGTTTGCAATTTACTGTTGCTATGGTTACAACTTCAGGCGAACGCTATTTATGTTCGCTTGCGAATATTTAGCGCAATCTGAATAATTTGTAATCTAACATATCTTTGGTTACTGAGGCGTAGCTAAACACTAATTATTCTCCCTCCACCTAAACCCCCACTCATAGATTCTTACAGGAATTAGTTACACTGAATTAAACTCACTTAATGGAATATTTTGACACATTTTGTTTTAATCTTAATGCTTAATTTTCTGTTATGGTTTAAATAAAATTCCTTTATACACAGTGTCATTGTGATCTTGGCCCAGTGTGTATGGCCCTTGTGGACTCAAGTCATCCACTTAACGGACATGTATGGGACTATCAAGTCTCCAAACTTTCCTGAATCCTATCCGAAAGAGATAGACCTACAGTGGAATATAACTGTGCCAGATGGATATCAAATCCGACTCTATTTTATGCACTTCGACATAGAGCCGTCATACTTATGTGAGTATGACTGCTTGAAGGTAAGTCAATATTTACAAATGTTTCAGTCTCTTTTTTAACAAACTCATCTCTACTACTTCTTGTTTAATAAATGTTACAAAAGAACATGAACCTTACCAGATTTGCAGAAGCTAGTGGTATAATGCTGTCTGGTATTGACATGAATCAGGTTAGATGCCATATTGATTTTAAGGATGGACTACGGTGGCCCAGGAGTGCACAACACATCGAAATTAGCACAACACAATGGAAACAAGCCACAACACAACGAAATTAGCACAACACAACGGAAACAAGTCGCAACACAATGAAAACAATTCGCAACAATGGAAATAAGCCACAACACAATGAAATTAGCACAACACAATGAAATTAGCACAGTACAACAGAAACATTCTGCAACACAACGCAAACAAGCCACAACACAACAAAATTAGCACAACACAACGAAAACAAACTGCAACACAACAAAATTAGCACAACACAATGGAAACAAGCCACAACACAATGAAAGTAGCACAACACAACGAGATTAGTCCTATGTGTTGTGTTGTGGAGATTTCGTTGTGTTGTGCGCTACTGGGCCACCGTAATGGTCTTACAGTCTGTAGAATGGCACACAGCGTATTGGTTGTTGATTATGTAATTTTCACGACTCACAGCTTTCAAAACTGTTTTATGGAGTCTACTGAAAGTTTTTTTCAGAAAGACATTTTGTCAGCTGAACAGTTGGTATGTTGTTAAACAATTGTACAATCCATTAAATGCACTGTACTTCCATCTCTCTCTCATTTCTGTTTTATAATTAAATATGGCATTACTATTAAATATGGTACTGTGATGGTATCAGATGGTAAAACTGTGGTACTGAATGATTATTATTATTATGATATTTATGGTACTCCAAGTGAACTGTATTATGGCAGCCATACTAGAACCTTGGTGAATGTCTAAAAACATTGTAGTACTTTGGTACATGTATGCTATTGATTCAAAAGTTTAAATGACCCGTCTCGGTGTCGATTTCAAAAGCTCTTCATTTCCGACAGTTAAAGAGCAGCTCGATCCGTCTAGACACACTCCCAGGCCTTTTATTATAATCATCTTATTTCCAGTCTCAGGATCTCATTGTTTAAATGGGTAAGAATGAGTGAGAATAGCATTTGACGGACAGGTCTGTGGCAGATGCCCTGGTGCCCCGGGCGCATGGAGTTAACAGCATTTATTTCACAGGAGCCAATGTGTTGCCCACACCACAGGGGCGCATATTCATATTCAAATACCCCCAGTGGGTGCCACAGCAACCTGCTATGGTAACAAGCCACAGCAGAGGACCAAAAACTGGGTGGCAGACAAAAAAGGGCACAGAAAAATCTCAGACACACATAATGACCGCTGCAGACATACCACATATAAATGCATTTGGGGATTTAATGTATAAGGTTTCCATGCATTCTGTGGGACATTGCAGCGAAATGCAGCTTGTCCTGAACTTGAACTCTCTTGTCCTTTTTATATGTGTTATTAACCTGGTTGTGCAACTATTTTGCTTGAGGTGTGTCTGGTGGAATAGCTGTGCAATTAGGATTCTTGCATTGGCATAAGCATGTCTCCCACACATATTTGATTTTAATTGCTGTATCTCTCAAATTCTTTATGTGTGTTTTTGAGGATGTTTGTCTGTGCATTGTGCTTAGGAATTAATTGCCTATGGACATCTTTGGTAACCGTAGGTTACCCTCCGTTCACTGACATGGATAAAGTAAACACTCAAGCTGGGAGCCAGATAAAGACACGTTTAAGACTGTTTGTGTGTATGTGTGTGTGTTTGTAGAAGCACAATGAAGACTTGGCTGTGGTCTCAGTCTGCGGTGTTTGTGTGTATGACCGTGGTTTGATTGACAGTTTGGCTGTCTGCTGAGTGTAATTGTGTTCATGTGCATGCCAGTTTTTGTGTTTGTGCAAATATTTCTTAAATTGAGGGTTTGCCAGCATTCTTTTGGGTATTTGTGTGGGTACATCCAAAGCAAGAAGCAGGGAGTGTTTGAATTGTGTGGCTTTTTATATGTTCATGCAGGTATATTTAGAAAATTAGAACATTTTCAGTCTTCTGATTGAATCATTTACTCTCCCTCATGTTGTTTCAAATCTGTTTGACTTACTTCTGTAGATAAATGGGAAATGTTGTGTAAAAAGCAGCATGAACATTTTGTACAATATCTCCTTTTGTGTATAACAAAAGAGATAAAGTCATACCAGTTTGAAACAAAATGAAGGTGATTAAATGATGCGAGAATTTTCATTTGTGGGTGATCTGTTCATTTAAGTGTATGCAGAGTTGCACAGAAACTGAAAACTTCTTGTGTACAAGTATCTTTCGAAAGTTTGATGTCAGTAAGATTTTTCAGTGTTTTTGAAAGAAGTTTCACCAAGGCTGGATTTATTTAATTAAATAATGAAGTAAAACTTGTAGAATTTTTTTTGAAATATTATTACAATTTAAAATCATTGTTTTATATTATGTGATGCAAAGCTGAATTTTAAGCATCATTACTCCAATCTTCAGTGTCACATGACCCTTGCTGATTTGCTGCTCAAGAAACATCTCATCATGCTGTTTAATATTTTTGTGGAAACTGTGATACATTCAAAAGAACAGCATTAATATGAAATAGAAATCTCTTGTGTTTGCTCACACAGGTATACTCAGACACTGAAGAGCTGGCTGTGTTTTGTGGAAAAGAGAATACAGACACAGAACAGGTCCCTGCTGATAATGTCATCACGTCCCCTAGGAATGTCCTCATTGTGGCATTCCGTTCAGACTTTTCCAATGAGGAACGCTACTCTGGCTTTGAGGCTCACTTTAGTGCGGTTGGTGAGTGTTAGGAGTAACAAGAACATTTCAGTTTCCAACATCCTATTCCATTCTCTCTTCTTCTTTCTGCAGATGTAGATGAATGCAGAGACAGAAATGATGAAGATCTTGTCTGTGATCATTTCTGTCACAACTACATTGGTGGCTTCTACTGTTCCTGTCGTTATGGGTTCCTGCTTCATTCTGACAACAGAACCTGCAAAGGTAACATTTCAAAATAGCAAAATTGCTACATGTTCTATATTTGATCAGAACAACCTCTTTTGTGTTACATTACAGTTGGATTTTCCTTTAATATAACAAACTTGCATGTTCAATACATGTTGTAATTCATGACCCACTTGTTGCTCTGCAACAAACATAATAGGCCAATGCCAAATGGTGCCCTCAGCCCATTTTTACTAAAACAGAAGTTTGACCCATTTCTTTTTCTCCTTGGTGCCAAAAGGTGGCAGAGTTTAAACATTATTTATATGTGGCTTGATGAGGAAAATCCTTTGAGTCTCCTAATACTCTTGAAAATGTTGGTTAGTCAGTTAAGTTCACGTCACAACTAAAGAAATCATTCCCTTTGTATGTGTGTGTGAATGTGCATGACTCTGTTACCTAACACACTTATAAGTGCACATAAGCTGCTTACATTGTTTTAACATCAGTTCAAACAGTTTTATTTGATTACAAGTATGAAAACAAAGTGCAGTATAGTTGTGTAGGTGGGCTCCTGTCAAACATTTGCTCTAAATTGCATAGATTTTTGTAATAAATCTCGTACCGTTGGATTATCCAGGATTAGTTGCTGGAATTCCTAATTATAAAGCAGTACTTTGGGAAAAACGTTGCAGCAGTTTGTTTTGAGATGACATTGTGTAAGTCAACTAATTACAAATGTACACATTTATATAATGTTGGCTTACATAGAATTTAGCGATTTGTAGTGGTAGTTAATGTGTGTTTTGGAGTGTGTCTGTTTTACCCCCTCCTCAGCTGATTAGAGCTAAGCACCGACAACTACTGTAAATATTTACATTGTGGTGGTCAGTGGGATGTGGATAAACTTGTGAACTTCAAACACCTGATTAGAACGGGAGCAAGTACCGCAGCTTCCATGCATTTCAATGCAAATGTGTAATTCTTATGTTTGAGGAATTTTTAACAGAGGAGTTAAAGAGTAGAAAGAATCTTTGTTTAGTTGTTTTATGATCGCTGTTCATGTGTGTGCATGCCACTTTTAGTTGCTGAATTGAATGATGGTCAATTATATACTGTATATATAAATGTGTTTGTAATCATTGTAGTGGAGTGTAATGAAAGTGTGTACACGGAGCGCTCTGGAGAGATCACCAGTGCTGATTTCCCTAAACCGTACCCCAAAAGCTCTGACTGCATGTACCACATTGAGCTGAAGGAGGGTTTTCAAATCACTCTGGAGTTTGATGACACCTTTGACATTGAAGACCACCCTGAAGTCACGTGCCCCTACGACTTTATCAAAGTGAGAATTCTACAGCATGTCTGTGAAGTTTTTCAGTGTTTTTCTTTAATATACAATTACACAGTTATCCTTCATTATACAAAAAAAAATATATATATATAGAATGTTGTATTTGACGTATTACAGACAGATTGCTATTAGATCATACAATTAAATATAATTTATGATATTATTGATATAATATAATACGTCACTTAAGGAAAACCATTCAATGTCTTTGTTAATTAACTACAAAAAAATTTCTAGAGAGGAGCATTTTGCTAAATATATGCACTATATTACATCTTTATTATATTTTAATGTAACCTGGTGTCGTTGTTATTTAATGTATGTTTGAATAAATTTCTTATGAAAACTAGTTTTTACAACACCAGTTTTTTAAACAACAGATAATATATCATTAATAGGCTACTATTTACATTTTTATGTACAATTTTAAATACATTTTTATATTTTATTTGTATTGATTATTAAATAAATGTGATCAATTAATAGATGATTGAATAAATGTTTCTGTTTCGTTATCGGTTTTCAGGCTAAATAAAAACATACATTTTTGTTTCAGTGTTTCGTAAAAAAAATAATTACAGTACATCACTAATTATAATAATTAAATGTGATAAACACTGTTTGTGAAGCTTTGAAACCTTTGGAAATCATTTGTTTCAAAACAGTGATTCGGAGTGTGTATCAAACCACCAAAGTCAAATGATTTCAGTAAATGAGGCTTCATTACATCGTAACTTTTGAAATTTTAATGGTGAACCCATAACTAATGTCTATATGGTTTTTAATGACACAATTGTATAATAAAAAGGAAGAGTTGTAGTTTAGTCTCTTATTGGCCTGATTAACCAAGCTCTCCATAAAACAAACAAAACAATCCCTACACATTAATAAAATAATGCATATTATACAGACACTTCATATTTAATGGCATTAGATTATATTTTAATTGAATTTAATAGATAAAAAAACCCCCACAATTTTGTGCAGCAATTGCTTCAGTTGATTCAAAGTTTCAAAAAGCTTAGTTTCTCCCATCACCAATAATACATATTGATAGATTTTGTTTAAAAGATAAACTTTGTGATGATGATGCTTTATGCATAGATTAATGCAGGAGACAAGGAGTTTGGCCCATTTTGTGGTGAGCAGTCACCAGGGAAGATCCAGACAGGAAGTAACATTGTCAACATCCTGTTTCACAGTGACAACTCTGGGGAGAATCTCGGCTGGAAACTCACTTACACCTCTACCGGTCAGAGACTGACCAATGCATATTACTGCTAAAATTAATTACATCATATGAATTACTTTTTGAGTATGGTACTGTGGCAAAGATGCATATGCTGTTATCTTAAGGTTCTGAATGCCCTCCTCTTGCGGTGCCCCTTAATGGACACCTGAAGCCCCTGCAGTCTAATTACATCTTCAAAGATCACATTACGCTGACCTGTGACCCTGGATACTCGCTGAGACAGGTCAGGGAAAGGTTGCCATTCACTTGTGCTGATAAAGCCAGTGACTGATGCAAGTTAACTGAAACAAATCAGTGCTGTTTTACATCACACACTGACACTCACATTCTCTCTTACAGGGTGATAAAGAATTTGAGTATTATCAGATTGAGTGTCAGAGGGATGGGAAATGGAGCAGTGACATCCCGCTGTGTAAAAGTAAGTCTTTTAACAGAGACTCTGTAATTCTGTTTTCCTCCTGTCTTTTTTTCTCACTTGCCCTTTCTCTCTCTTTTCTTATTCTTCTTCTCCTTGCTGCCGTCAGAGAAGGAATCTCAAAGGAGGCATCGTTCCCTACCAAGCATTTTAACCAATCAGATACTGAGTTAAAATCTAAAGGGACTGGCTAGTAGCCAATCACCTTCCACTACGAACTACAACCCCATAGTACATTGTGGATGTGGAGTTTGAAATATACTCTATCAATAAAAAGTTTGTGGTCAGATTTGTTTTCCATTAAATTGATCAAATGTGACAGTAAAGACATTTATATTGATACGAAATATTTCAAATAAATGCTGCTTTTTTAACATTCTATTCTTCAAAGAATTCTGAAAAAGATGTATCGGTTTCCACAGACATATTAAGCAGCTCAACTGTTTTCAACGTTGATAATAAAAAGAAATGTTTCCTAATTAACATATTACAATGATTTCTGAAGGATCATGTGACACTGAAGACTGGAGTAATGATGCTGAAAATTCAGCCTTGACTTTAACAATATTTTTTGTTTTTACTGTATTATTTACCAAATAAATGCAGATTTATTGTGCATAAGAGACATCTTTCAAAAACATTTAAAAATCTAACTGACCCCAAACTTTTGAAAGGCAGTTTGCTGATTTTGATCACAGGTCTGCTAATGCATGGAATTGATTAGCATCATGGTAGTTAATGCACAGGTTTTAGGTTTTTGTTATTTTTCTGTAACTAGCGCAGTTTTTCTTTTTAATAAGCCAAAACATTCAAGTATTACTCTTCACCCATATTTTAAGTATCTCATGACAAAGATGCATTCTTAAATCTCTGTATTTGTACTAGGTTTACTTTCCAGTTTACTTCCCAGATTAAGCCTAGTCCTGGACTAAATATAAATGTTCGTTCAGGCCTAGCCTTAATTTGTGTCTGTGAATAGAACCAAACCTAAAATTAAAAACAAGTCCTGTAGTTTGAGGTTTGGTTCTATTGCGAAAAAAGCAAAAATTCATTTAATAAAAAGTAAATAAATTGATGAATAAATAGTTACAGTAAATAAATAACACTCCGTTCAGTTATCTATGAGTATGTGAGATGCATTTTTATTCATAAGCACAAATTCTGATAAATTCACAGCACTAAAAGCAGTTGGAAAATAATGATTTGTCATTTGTTTGATTTTATATTGCATTTTGATATATACTACAGCTAATACAAACCATTTGTTCTAAACATTATCAATATTAAGTAACGTCCTCCACGCCCAAGTCTAGTTTATTTGTTCTGACAGTGAAAGTGTGGTGTAAAGGCCACACTGAGTTTATGTATCATAGAATGTCTCCATCTACTGGTCTCCATCTACTGTTGTTTGATAAATAGGGCCTGTGTGCTGTAATAAACCAGTGAGCATGTACATGTACGAATGTGAACATGATCTTTAGTCAGATATTTTTTATATATATATATATTTATACATACCTTAGTCAATAGTACATATTCCTTTCACTATTTGGTTCATTTTGAGACAGAAATACATATACATAAATGCACTTAGACTTTAAAACAGGACAGACTACAAAACTGCCTCACCTGTTGGGAATGGACAGCAAATGTTGAAGAGTGGACACTTAATGTTTGGTATGATTGTGATCTTCACTATTTAAATGGTTTATTTGTTCATCAAATTAAATCCCTTCCATCAATAATCCTGTCATAATATGCATGGCATGTCCTAATGTAAAATCAATAAATCACATTTGAGAATTCCTGTAGTTATTCTGTAATTTATGATTCATTCTTAACATCCTATGAGTCACTTTTCATTCATTTCATCCTGCTCAAATAAATCCTCCCATCTAATCCATTAAACAAATAATGAAAAGAATCTCTTTATTCAATTTTAATAATAAAAACATCCAAGAAATAGACAAATATATAAATCAAAATAAAATATGACACAAACCAAAATCGTCATCCAAAGAATCCAGAAATGACTAATACAGCTCTGTAACTCAATTTCTTTCTCATTGTCTCCTTTAGTGGTTGATTGTGGTCCAGTGGATGTAGTTCTGGGTGAGGTGATTTTTGAGAGTTCTGGAAACAGTACTGTGTTTGGATCCAGAATCCAGTACAGCTGCAGAGACTCTCCCCAGGTCAACAGTGAGTATTTGACTCTCAGTCATTGATGCATTTAAGTCAAGTCATATTAGATGTCACTGTGGATTTGACTCTAACTGGCCTTACAGACACTTACACCTGTCATCAGAGTGGGGAATGGGTGCGTGAGGACGGGACGCCTCTGCCCACCTGTCTACCAGGTAAGGTGTGTTACAGAGAGTCACTTACTTTAAAATCACTCTTGTAATAAATAATGCCTACTCTGTTTTATTTTATTGTTTTATTATAATAGGATGCCTTTTTCATAGTTTTGACATGTTAACTCAGTACTAATATACATGACTAGAGTATCTGCCACTGTTGTTTATGTATTTACTGTAGGAGATTTCAAAAGAACCTTGAGTACGAATCCTGAATCTCAACATCCCACTCCACTAGCAAGCACTCCTCTTGGTAAGACTCAAACTTCAAATAATAATTAATAGTAATAATCAATGATGATAATTTCTTTAGAGAGCGTGCTGGTGAACACATTGCGAGACGTAAAGTCCGATTCATGAATCTTATGATCTGTTTTATTTGAATGAATCAATCATAAAGATTCACTAAAGAAACACGCAAAGGACTTGGCATTTTGAATCAGACTCAGTGAATCATTCAAAATGATTACACAGTTCACAACTGACTCAGTGAACCTTGAGTCATTTTTCAGCTATGTCCAGTACTAAATGAACCGGGAACCAATATTTTGAAATATACGTTAGATTCATGAGACATTATGTTTACTTATCATATCATTATGTTTACTTACTAATTGTTTATATGACAACTAAAGATACAAATTCACAACATTGTTTTACTTTATATGTATTTCATTATATTATATATTATTTATATTAAATATATATTAAACTGTACACTACTTTTTAAAAGTTTGGGGTAAATAAGATTTTATTTTTTAAGAAAGTAATACTTTTATTTAACAATGATGCATTGAATTGATGTGACACTAAATACTTATACTTTGTTGCAGTTTTTTTTTCAAATAAATTGTGTTATTTTAAACTTTTTCATCAAAGAATTCTGAAAAAAATATATAAGTTTCCACAAAAATATTAATCAGTACAACTGTTTTCAACATTGATGTTAGAATGACTTCTGAACAATTATGTGACACTGACTGCTGAAAATTCAGCTTTGCCATGTCAAGAATAAAACTTTAAAATATTTAAAAAACAGTTAATTCAAATTATTACTGTTTTCTGCATTTTTTCTGCAAATGAATGCGGCCTTGGTGAGCATAAGAGACTTCTTTCAAAAACATTGAAAAATCTTACAGACCCCAAAACTTTAATATTATTATTATTTTTTTTAACATTGTTTATTGGCTTTTTTTTTTCAAACAGGCAGACCAATTCATATTAAATACAACTGGAAAACATGCTGGTTAATAAAACTTAAAGTGTGTAACATATAATAATGATTTACATATCTATATACCAAATTTCCCTTCATCAAAGCACAAAGCAACTATTTTTATCAAGTGATTCCACAATCTGTCAACTAAAAAAAGTAATATGTCTAATAAAATGTTTATGTCTAGAATTGCTATATGCATATCTGAGTTAACTTGCACGTTTTTTTGTTTTAGCATGTGGTGAACAGTCACAGCTCTTCCCAACCCAGCAGAAGTGAATCGTTGGTGGCAGAACAGCATCTCCTGGTCTGTTCCCCTGGCAGGTTCTGCTCTCAGTAGAAGATGTGTCCCGTGTCCCTGAGGACCACTGGTTTGGCAGCGGCGCTCTCCTCTCCCCAACCTGGGTTCTCACAGCCGCTCATGTCCTCAGATCTCACCGCCGTGATCTTTCCATCGTCCCTGTCGCTTCTGAACACATCCGAGTCCACTTAGGCCTGACAGATGTACGGGATAAGCTCTTGGCCACCAACCGGTCCGTAGCGAAAGTCATCCTCCATCCTCAGTTTGATCCTCAAAACTACAACAATGACATTGCTCTGGTTAAACTCAGCCAGAAGGTGGTGCTGTCTGCATTAATACGACCCGTCTGTCTACCAAGGCCTGGTGTAGAAGGTCATGCCCTGATGCCTCTGCCCAACAAATTGGGTATAGTGGCTGGATGGGGCATCAACACAGCCAACGCTTCTGCTTCCACCAGTGGCTTGACCTCAGATTCCGGCACCGTCTCTGAGCTGCTCCAGTATGTGAAACTCCCGGTTGTGCCACAGGATGAATGCGAATCTAGTTATGCGTCACGCTCCGTCAACTACAACATCACCAGCAATATGTTCTGCGCTGGCTACTACGAGGGCGGTCAGGACACCTGTTTGGGGGACAGTGGGGGAGCGTTTGTCACCCAGGACGCCTGCAGTGGGAGATGGGTGGCACAAGGACTGGCAGTCAGAGGGTTTATGGGGTGTACACTCGGGTGGCAAACTACGTCCACTGGCTACACAGGTACATGGATGTTGACCACTAGTGGTGAGGGAGTTGGAAAAGTGCAGCGGAGCTGGAAGTCTCTCCTTATTTTCTTATTTTTGTCATCTTATTTTGTCATTATTATCATTTTCCACAAACTAACTTAACGTGAAGCAAGAATTACTCCCAGAAGTGTTCATTATTTTATTTGGTCAGATTCACTTCTGTATTATGGACGTTTTATATTTCATTTGGCTGTTTTTTTTAAAGTTCAAATTCTTAGGCTAGCAGTTTGTGAATTTATTTGTAATACAGATGGTATGAACTTGCGCCGGCCGCTTGAATTAACCAGTCAGAACCATATTCACCATGACAATAAAATTGTACCTCATATTTGGCCCTGTGCTTGGATCTTTCATCATTTTTCATCATCTGCTGTTGTTTAAAACTTATACTATACTGTCATAAAATCATATTATCCTTCAGTACTGGCTTTTAGCCTATCAAGACAGCATGTATCATGCTGCTGTTCAAAAGTTTGGGGTCAGTAAGAGTTTTAAGGTTTTTTATTTTTAAACAAATTAATACTTTTATTCAGCAAGGATGCATTAAATTGATCAAAAGAGACAGTAAAGACTATAATGTTACAAAAGATTTCTATTTCCAGTAAATTACTTTCTTTTGAACTTCATATGCATCAAAAAATCAGTTTCCACAAAAATATTAAGCAGAACAGCCATTTTCAAGATTGATCAGTAATAAATATTACTTTAGCACCAAAATCAACATATTAGAATGATTTTTGGAGGATCATGTGATATTTTAAAATGTGATTTATTCTCTATCACAGGAATAAATTACATTTTAAAATATATTTACATAAAAAAGTTATTTTCAATTGTAATAATACTTTGCATTATTACTTTTTTACTGTATTTTTGCATAAATAAATGCAGCCTTGGTGCACATGAAAAACTTTTTAAAAACATAAAAATTTCTTACCAACCCCAAATATTTGTATGACACCATATAGTAGCCTACATAAGCAAAAAAATATAATATACATCTTTAATAATGATAAATAATTTAAACCTTAAGAAATTTGTAGTTTTATACACATTAATAATCTCAGAAAAAAATATAATATACGTCTTTATATTTATAATGATAAATTATTTAAACATTAAGAAATTTGTAGTTTTATACACATTAATAATCTCAGCAAAAATTTAAAACGCTATACTTTTTAAAAATGGTTACACTCCTCTTAAAAGCCACTAGATATTTCTATAATAAATGCACTGATCTTGTTATATTTGCACACATTGATGTAATTTGAATGAAATAAATGTTTTAAGAAACCTAGTGCTTTACTTGCTGTATTTATCAAACATTGTGTGATAGTTTATTACTAGTATTTGTCTTTGTCTGTCAACTTATTACCCACAAACTAAGAGTTCACTTTCATTGTCCCATTCTATTCCCTCAGTAAGTGTCTACACTTACAAAAAATGACAATAGCAACCTAAAGGATTAACACCAACCAGTTATCAACAATCACATACATGTTCACTTATAAGCACCAGAATTAAGTTACAATCTCATTTATTCTGCAAATAATAATAAGTTGAAATAAGACAGACAGATTGTAGATTTTTATCTGTTTTATTGTCAAGGCTGAACAGCCTCCAGTCAAAGTGAGAAAATGACAATTGTTATGTATATTACAGCAAGCGAGAAGTCTTGAGGCACTGGAGTAAATATTGAGATGTGCAATAATGGAAACCATGAGCAGATTCCTCTCTGATTGGCTAATGCTTCTGACATCATAAGCGGAACTCATTTCATAAAGTTTAGATGTTGAATTTATATGATGACGAGTCAGAACTGGAAATAAAGAGTTTGATCGGATACTGAAGGTCTAAATCAGTAATCAATGAGAAAGAACAGCTCTGGAGCAGTGTTGATTAAAAAGTGTGCTGAGAACGCGGAGATCGTTCAGTGGTTAGTGAGTTGTGTCGGCTGGTGGGCTTATCATGCATATCATCTACCTGCGATTTTACCCTCTGTGGAACAAAGAACAAATAAAATATATCACAACCATACATGGTTCTGAATATAATTTGCAGTATATTTATGCTATTTTCATCTTAGAATACATTTAACATAAAAGCTGACGATAAACAAGATATTTCCGTTGATCTTATGTACCTGTTTGTCGGGGCGTGGTCAGAGGCGGAGTCTATCCTCGGCTGCTGGGAAGATGGCCTCCGCCGATCCGGTCAATGGGAACACTGACTCGTCGCCGCGGCAACTCAACGGCCTTCCTGCAAACATAAGGCAAAGACTTTTAGCTTAGCTTAGCATAGTTCAATGAATCGGATTAGACCATTAGCATGTGTACTAAGACCGACGGAAAATGAAAAGTAGCAATTTTCTAGGCCGATATGGCTAGGAACTATACTCTCATTCCGGCGTAATTATCAAGGAACTTTGCTGCCATACCATGGGTGCAGCAGGCGCAATGATATTACGCAGCGCCTGAAAGTAGTCCCCAGCTAGGTAACTAGTTATGATATAGCTGGGGACTACTTTCAGGCGCTGCGTAATATCATTGCGCCTGCTGCACCCATGGTACCGGCAGCAAAGTTCCTTGATAATTACGCTGGAATGAGAGTATAATTCCTAGCCATATCGGCCTAGAAAATCACTACTTTTAGTACACGATGTAACTACAGAAGAGTCAAGCTTTAAATAGGAAAATTATCGAAACTCTTTGGTAATTTTTGAGCGAGATGCTAATGGTCTAATCCGATTCAATGAACTATGCTAAGCTAAGCTAAAAGTGTTACCGCCAGACCCGGAGATCGGCTGAATGGATTCAAAAATGGTAAAACTCAACTGTTTAACTCTTGGGGAGTTGTAAAATGAGCCTATTTTCAAAAAAAAAAAAAAAGTGGAGTGTTCCTTTAAGAACGGGCGCGGCCATTTGTAACTTGAATGTGCGCGGCTTCCGGTGTTATTTCGCTTCCAGTTATTTTTAGCTGTTCAATACAACTCATTTTGCTGCTTGATACTGCAAACTGATATTTCATATTATTTTAATGTATTGTCATAATTACAAACACACTGTTTTGCAGCGCAAATAGTTTGACCGTTTACTGTGCATTGCTATTCTAGTTATTTATCAATAAAGGCTAATGAATCCACATTCTCACACATTCACAGAAAATAGCTTACTATTATTAAAATAGCTTAATAAGATGGACAGAATATAGACTTAGCACATTTTACAAATGTTCCGTATACATAGAATACCTGGAATGACCTACTACAGCATGCAGGATATGTCCTAATGTACTGTTAATATGAAGGAATTTTCTATATTGATTTTTACAGGTGGTTTACCTGTATTTTGAATTACACATCGCATTGTGTATTGTTGTGGGTTTGAAGGAAATGACCATACATTTAACAAAAAATGTACTGGTAGTTTCTACCATACTGGTAATTATCCTTTTTTCTCTATCCTACAGGTTTTTTGTTAAAGTTACTGTATACTGAAATATTTATTAAGTAGTAAGCTAGTTTTTCAGTACTGCATATTAGTATTGCGACCTAGAATTTTTCTTAAACCCAAAATTGTTCTATGGTCATATCTCGGTTTTTGTCTGAAAAACTTAGATTTGGAAGAAGATCTGTAAGATTTGTTGAGAAAATGTAAAAGTCTAGTAAGAAAATCTAGCATTGGCTTTCAAGGTGAATGTCTTTACTAAGGATCCATGGAACAGTCACATAGCTACGCAGTGGTTTTCGTGGGCTTTCATGTGTTTATCAGGCTCATGACAGATGGATTCGGGTGTTGAGATTTGATAATGCATGGCGTGGTGCTTTCGCTGCTGTTCTTGGCTTCTGTCCTGATCTTATCAAGTGCTGAGGATCATTTAGATAGAGCCTTGTCAGAGCCTCAGGCCATGCTGAGTTACACTGCATGTTCCGTCCAGCAGGGAGATCAAATCATTCACAGAGATAAAACAGTTTTGATCATTGACTGGAAGTCCGATGCTACAGTCATCAGCACAGTTGGACTATCCGTTCCTGTAAATCAGCATCAGTGACTTATTATGTCATACAAAACCTCAATCCACACCACAGTAACTCCACCCAAGAAATAGAAGTAACTTTAACTGTGGGCTACAGACAAAACATTAATTGCACTTAGTGAACTGTAAAAGCACAAACAGGCTCACACAAAACTATCAAGCTGTGCATGACAGACTTCAGCCAATAAAAACTGTACATGTTCGAGCCACGGCCAATCAAAGCTACCTATGGTTTATCATCTGTTTGGGATCATAGCAAATCAAAAGTGTGTTTTGTAGGTTTTTTCAGACTTAGGCCAGAGCCGACAATAAAATTGCAGTGCTATGATTCAGTTGAGACAATATGTATGACATATAAAAACAACCAATAAAGAACCAAGGTATCAATTTAAAAATGTATTATAAAATATTATTTAATTATTATTAATGAAATATTTTAATAATAATGTTTTATTAGTTATTTATACTATTCTGCAGGCTAAGGAGGGAGTCATTTTTACATTTGTTTCCAAACTAAAAGAAGAGTGTTTTTCCCTTGTTTCTTACCTCTGCTTGTTGCTTTTGGGATCCATGGTGCTGATTGACAGGCGGTCAAGAGGCGTGTTGGATCCGGGGAAGCTGCGTTTCCTCTTGGTCTCAATGACTTCGTTCTCAAGTCGGATCAGCTGGTCGTGCTGGAGGAGTTTAGGGTTCACGGCTCCTGAGGTCTTCTGCTCGGTTTGAAGACCCTCCACAACAGGTGGTTCCACATACTAGATTAGAAATAATGCAAGGTGCAATGCAAATTATGTCTTAATCAGTTACACTAGTCTTTAAATTAGTCAGAAAAATCACAGTCTTCCTAAAAAAATTTCATTCTGTCTAATGGACAATTTATCTAACATCATTTTAAGGTGATGGCCTGGTTTCACATGGGTTCTAGCTGGATCAAGCTAGATATTTATGGTCCCAAGTTCACTGGGTCTAGTTGATGGATATAGTTTCAACCTTTGTCAAGCAAGTTATAGCTGGTAGACCATCTTGGACTTGCGAAAAACAGCAGCTTGATCACCTTAGAGAGACCAACTCAAGACCATTTAAGATGCAATAATAAAGTTTGTTCTATTTCATATGGAGAAACAGGAAGAGTGACAGACTGGCTGACCAAGTGGGTCAGTTCTCAGACAGGTAGCTCATGTTCATAAGGAGAGGGTGATGGTTGGCTCCTGTGGAGGCTCTCTAGGGAAATCCCCACTGTATTTATAGACCACTCAGACTGATGACAGTTTATCTTCTCTCACTTGTACTGGTTAGTCTCATCACGTACATGAAGTCTGTTTTTGTGTTTTTGAAACCAGGCAGAGTGAACTTCCCTCACAAAACACATAATATAACCTTATTCTCTCTCTCCCTCTTTCTCTCTCTCTCTCTCATATACAGTAGACCTATGTGTATTTATACATCAGCGAGACCTGGACTCACCTCTGATCTTTCTTGGGGTACATGAAGGCTTTCCGCACTGCAGTGGAACAAGGTCAGTGTCAGCAGACCAGAGAGCAGCACACATCCACAGCCCAGCATCTACAATAAAATTACAAGACAATTAACACAATGACAATTGGGGTCTTGGAGTCTCTTATGCTCAGCAAGGCTGCATTTATTTGATCAAAAATACAGTAAACAGTAATATTGTGAAATATTATTACAATTTTAAATAGCTGTTTTCTATTTTTACATATTTTATAATGTAATTTATTCCTGTGATGGTAAAGCTGTATTTTTGGCAGCCATTACTCCAGTCTTCAGTGTCACGTGATCCTTTAGAAATCATTCTAATATGCTGATTTGCTGCTGAAGAAACATTTCTTATGATAAATGACGAAAATGGTTGTGCTGCTTAATTTTTTTTTTTTTGTGGAAACTATGATTATTTTTTTTCAGGACTCACTTTTGATCAGTTTTGATGCATGTTGATTAAAATTAATTAGTAAAAAAGGTATATATATACAGCAGCATAATTGCAGTGATTAGAGTTTTTATGTCTCTGTGTAAGTGCATTGTCAATTGAGCGTGCGCACACACACTTCAGCTTCAGCACCGTGTTGAATTACTGTGATACAGGGCGGTGTTTACATTCATCCAGACTCCATCTGTGAAAATACACTCTGACTGGGCGGTCCGGCAGCCTCGAGAGTGTGAGAATGCTTCTAACACACACCCTCTACACAAACACATGAACTCAGCCCAAACACACACTCTGACCTGCACCCCTACCTGTGTGTCCCCAAAACACACTCACACAAAAACATCCTCACGGCGGGACTGCGCATTACTGTAGTTTCGCATCACTGAGTAAATGTTTTATAGTGATGATCAATTTATTCACAGTAAATATTATATGAGAACACCATTGTCTTTTACTTTTACTTGCTCTTTTACTTTTTTTGATTTCTGAAACCACAGTATTCAGATTATGATGCTGTGCTGAATCCTACATTTTGACTGCCGTCTGCTGGCAGATGTGTTTATTGCAACTGTAAAAATGACATTCATCCTGATAATTGTGACACTTTCCTTCAAACATTATTTATTTTTAAATTACTTATATATAAATGAAATAAATGTAAAATACAGTGACTGGTACAAAACTTCTCTCACATCTAATTATAGATGCTAAATGCTAAATGTTGTATTTGTGCAATTCAGACCTTGAATCATGTAATCCATGATTGTCATAACCCATTATTAGTTTTGACCTTTTATTAATTGTTAATATTCATTTTTAAAGATGTATAACTCATTTGCTCACCAGATACGAACACCTGCCACAGTATTTCTCCTAGAAATTTTTAAAAATTCTTTTGCAGGATTGCAGAGTATCTTTAAAAACTGCCCAGTAATGCATTTTCACCTATCATTTGACCCAGAGTGTCCCGTCCTTGGCATTTGAGGTCTGGTGCGCTGAGCACTGGACCAGATGCGGCCCCTCTCTCGCCCCACGACTGGGGAAATGCATTGTCCAGCAACATGGGCTAACTTTAGCATTTTCCGTCCCCAAAAATAAACAACTCCAGCCATCTCCCATTGCCCACACACACTTCACTGGACACCCTTCTTGCACACACACACACACACACTTGCTCTCTCAAAGACACTCTCAACGGTTCTCCGATACCAGACATGATTTCACACCTCTGTGTCACTATTGCAGCAATGCAACATCAACAGGATGTTTCCGATACTGGTTCATCTGTAACCCTGGAGCTGAAACAAATTCACAGTTGCTTATCAAACAGCAGATTCTGTACCAACTAACCAGCATTATTCCTAACAAATGTCTTCAAATGCACCTGTCTGCTCACCTTTCCACCCAAACACACACACACACACACTCTCACGCAGCCCCGTAGGAACATGCAGGTTGGTCTTTCTCCAAGTCTCCTTACCCTTAATCTGATTCGGTTTCAGTCACACAGGGACGGACAGATGGACACTGTGCAGTTCCTGGAATTTCTCACGTTCTCTGCCTTTGCTGGTTCCTGATGTTGTCTTTCCCGGTTTTATAGGCTCTCGCCGGGAATCTCCACTCCAATCGGTGGTCGCGATTGCTCTGACATCATTTCTGCAGGTTTTCCACTGTGGCTCGCCCTGAAGCCGCTCTCCCCAACTCTCTCATCCTCATTATGATTACAAACTAATAGCAACCCGAGGGAGCAGCTGGACACGTTTGAATGTGCGTGGCACTTCTGTTTCTTTCTGTCCTTCTTTCTTGGCCAAGAGTGCCTGGAAGGCCATCTTCTAACTGAGAACCTGCTGTGTTTCCACAAGTTTGAGAGAGTGTGTGTGTGTTGGAGGACAGTATGTGTAGGTGGTTTATCTCTCTCTGGCGTACAGTCCTATCTCTTGTGTGTAAACTACACTGTATCTGGCCACATGAGTGTGTGTGTGTTGATGGTCGTTGATGACCTGCATCTTGTAATTCACTCAACTGTTTTCTCGGTCTGAGAAAGTTAGGTGGTGTTAGGTTGTGAAGAGTTCCCCAGCAGACTGCCTGTTCTCACACTATATTTATCTGCACACACAGAGCTCATCTCTCTTTACTCCCACTGTTAAATAAAGAGCAGACCGGGCAGGCCTGTCTACCACACCAAAATTTCCACAGAGACCCTATGATGATCCCTCTCTCTCTCTTTCTCACTCGCTCCCTCACTAAGATGTTTTGGAAAATCAGAGAACACCAAAGAGGGGAAGCCAGGAGACGTGCATGTGTGCGTGTAGAGATACAATCAGTGTCTTTGTCTGTACCAGAGAAAAATGTATTGCTCTTTCATCACTCAAAAGACTCAGTGGGGTTCACAGTTAAGCGTGCTACTCCAGCAATTTCTTAGGAGAAATGAAAATAGACAAAAATGTTAATTAGACAATAGACAAATAGACAACAATTGTCATTCAACAAAAACATACAATAAGAGTAGAGAGTTAAAATGTGGTTTACATAGCTCAGATTACTTGGTCTTGGTATAATTCGATGAAAAATTCTTGAGTTCATATATTAATCTCTTACTTTTGATTGCAGACTTGGAAAATCTGAGTGAAAAATTCTTGAGTTCATACTGAAATCTTTGACGTTTGATCGCAGACTATGAAATCTGGGAAAATCTGATCATTGCTTGAGATTTCAAGCTCAGATCTCTCTTGAAAATCTGAAGGAAACATGAGATTTTAAGGTTTTTCCTCAGGAGTCAAATCTGAGAAGCAGGAGACTTAAAAAGATATGATATAAAGGAAGTAGCAACTCCTGTTCCATATTATGTCATACATCCGAAATGGATTATCGAAAATGAAAATAAGTAAATTATAGTTAAGTTGGGCAGAGGTTTAAGCGAACCAAAGGGCTTATGCATAGGTGAATCATTCACAATAAAATCAATAACAAGGATTTTGAAAATATATTTTTTCATTTCATACCAGTTTTAAAGCAAATGTGTCCATTTGATGTCCATATAATCCCATTGCTGTTTAGAAGAACCAATTATTATGAATCATTCTTTTGAATAAGATCTTTTCAATGAATCACTTGATCCAGTTTGCAAAACCTGAACGACTGACCAGTTCATTCACAAATCAGACTGAATCAGTTTTCAGACTCATTTACTCAGTGATTTGGTTTCAGCTCATTATAGGTGAAGATTATCAGTTACCAACTTAAATTTGGTCTGTTTGCAACACAAAGCTAGAGGAATTAAAATATAGCACACAATATTTTATGCTTTTTAATGTTTTTAAAAGCTCCTCTCTCCAATTGCATTTAAAGTCTGTTCATAATCTTTTCTTTTTTGCTTTACAGAAGTAAATAAGTCATGCTGGTTTGGAACGACATGACGGTGAGTAAAAAATGGCAATATTTTCATTTTATAGGTGAATTATCTTGTTTTCTTTAGTTAAAACTTTACTCTTATGGGCATGATACAGAAAATGAACAAGATGAAGAGCAAAATCCATTATGGTATGAGAAAAGTGAGAGTAAGAGATTGAAAGAAAGAAATGGGATGAAACGAGAGAACGAGAGAGAGGAAACCTGTTTCTACACTTATTGAGATGTGGATCTGCAGTGTTCCGTTACCCAAAATCCTTAGGGTGAGGCTAGATCTGTGTGTATAGCGACCAAACTCAACACAACCCCATTTAACTATAATCAGACATGAAGATGTGTGTGTGCGTGAGATCGTATCTGTGTTTTTGATCTCTTATCATCAAGTCCATCGGTTGGCAAGCTTCTCATCGAGACTCTTACATCCAGGTGGATGTGAAATGAAGAACACCTCTTTAATTGCACGCATTTGCTGTTGCGTGTGTGCGTGCAACCGAATATCTCTTGTGGCTCTGCCATTTAACGTTGTGTGGTGTCGGAAGCGTCTCCATGACGATGCTCTTTTAAAAGAGGAAGACAGTCATGTCTGGCTTGAGCTTTCAGGATCCCCATGCTCTCTTGAACATGATAGCTTTCACAGTGATCCAGGCATTGCATGAGAGTGCAAGTGATTTGGGGAGTTTTGAAAGTACCCAAAATAAGATAATTCTTGGGTGCACCAATGTACGTACCCAAGCATACATCAGACTACATCTCAAGATTTGAACAATGACCAAAAATTTATTTTGAAGAAGAAAAATCCAAAAACAATACGATTGTTTCATATAATTTAATCATAGTCAATAAAGTTAGGATTTTGTTGATTTTCTATGTTTAGATTAATATATAAAATGTTTGATCTCATTAACGAAAATTTACTAAAATTAATGAATATATAACAAAACACTGACCAAATATAAAGAATGTTTTCATATATATGAAACATAAAATTGTATAAAAATTAATACTGGTGTAGATGTACATTTTGTCTCCAATAATGAAGATGCAACGGCCCATAATGAAACATTTTAATGAAAACATACTGTTCATGAAAATATGATAAGAAAAAATAATACTGTAACATTTAAAAAAATGTAGAAAAAGTAATTTGAAAACTTAATCTGAAATTAGTTGCTATTTTATGATTAAAATGAATGAATATGAAATGACAAAACATTTACTAAATATTAAGGATATCTTCATCTATATATATATATATATATATATATATATATATATATATATATATATATATTAATACTGGAGTACATGCATAAACGTACATTATGTGTCACTATGCAATAATGAATGAAAAATGTTAATAAAAACATAGTGTTGATCAAAATATGACAAGAAAAAATACCTCAAGATCTAGAAAAATGTAGAAAACATAATCATAATCAGGATTTTGTATAATAAATAAAATTTATAAAATGTTTTAATATTCATTTTAATTTTGTACTTTCTCAGAATTAAAATGTATTTTTTGTACAAAAAAAAATCAATCATTTTAATTATGATATGACAAAATATTTATTTCGTCAGGATATTTTCATCAACATAAAAACTATGACTAAAACAAAAACATTTGTATAAAAATTAATACTGCAGTAGATGAATAAATGTACATTATGTGTCACCAGTAATGAAGACGAGATGGACCATAATGAAAAATGTTAATAAAAACATACTGTTGACCAAAATATGACAAGAAAAAATAATACTGCAAAATCTAGAAAATATATGACTTTTATTTAATCATAACAATGAAGCCAGGATTTTGTTAAATGTTAATATGTTTAAAGTAATATATAAAATGTTTGAATATTCATTATAATTTTGCACTTTCTCATTAAGTAAAATGTAATTTTGGTCAACTGAAATGAATTGTTATTTTAGTAAGATTAAAATGAATGAATATGACAGGATATTTTTCATCAAGAAGAAATCTGTAAAAATGAATACTGGTGTCTGTGCATAAATGCACATTGCCGCATCTTAGATGTTGCATTCATGAACTCAGTTTGACTTTTGTAGGTTCGTGGTACATGTGCGTGTGAGAAGACTCTTGTGTTGGCAACGTGGCACCCTGTCCCATCTCAATCTTGGCCCACATAGTGTCTATTCAGAGCAACGAAGGGTTTGCTCACTGTGAAAACACACCTGGCCTAATAATGACACTACTAATACAACAATAATGTGGGGGTAATGTCAGAATAATGTCGGAAAAAACAGCCAATCCCCCTGCTCGTCATTAATGGGACCCTCTCCGATGGTGATGTCACCCGTCCCACCTGCCGTAGCGAAGAAAGGACTTCCGTGCGCTCCAAGGAGACAGGGGTCATGGGGTCAACCACTTAGCTTTCGCGTGAAAGGAAGGCTAAGAGTAGCCAAGCTAGGTTCCCGCACACAAACACACTCACCTCACGGTAGCCCGAGCTGGAAAAAGTGAGCATGTGGCCGTGCAGTTACGTGCTACGCTAAGCATGTAAAGGTGGCTTTTCTGCCTCCCGGCTCTTCGCTGTGTTGTTTTAGTGGCCTGATCCTAATCTCCTTTGAAATGTCAATTTTCACGTAATCAAAACACCATCTATATTTAGTTTCCTGCAGGCGGGCCATTATGTTTTATGTGCTATGCTTGATAGCCTAGCCGGACACACTCATTCGGACATAACCTCAGCTTTAAAAACTATTAAGAGCTTGTCGTTTGGATGCACTCTGTAGCAAAGGTCTCTGCGGTATATTTGAGTCACTTTTGAGGCAAATTTCTTTTAAAGTTCACTGTAATTGTGGCAACTGACAGGATGTTAGCGCTAATGCAACTAGCTAGTTTCTATGGTAATTCCGCCCATGTGTTTACAATCACAGAGATTTTTTAAAATATGCTCTCTTAAAATATGCTCTGTGTTTTCCTGGCGATCCTTTAAAATACCACCGATAGCGGTGTGTGTGCGAAAGAGGTGGATTAAAAGAAGCGCGCAGCTGTGCAGAGCGACTCCGGGAGGGAAACCCGATCGGATGAGAAGTCCGGACAGAAGACGAAACAGGGTGCGAGGGTGCCGAAAATGAGAGAAAGAAGGCTCTTTTTTTCAGTCTGCAGATACAGCGAGATAGTTTTCTCAGGCTGTTGTTTTAGCCACTGAGAGAAAAACCATGTGTGTGTTTTTCCATTTTTGTGTGAGAAGACCCTGAGAAGCAGAGAAATTCCCACTCTCTCCTTAATACCTTTGTATGATGGGACTTGTCATTTGGCCGGCTGGAGGGTTCTGTGCACCTGTCCCAAGCTTAAGATACAAGAAAACGTCATGCTGTAGAGCAATAGTGCTCAACTGGTGGCACGCAGGTCTGGTCTGTAAGGGTCATAGACAGAAGAACAAAAACAACGCTCAATGCAAAACAATAAAATGGAACTATAGAAACATGGGGAGAAAACACTTACCATTTCTGTTGTTGTCGACATTAAAGGTCTTGCGTAACTCATCTGTCACTTGGTAAAACTCAAATATGGACAGGTTGTGCAGCATGACCTCCAAAACCATGAACAAAACTACACAAGGTAAAAGATAATATAACCTGGATTAAATATGACTTTGCTTGCAACAAGGGTAAACAGTTTGTGTCACTGGCAATGCTTTTAGTGATTTTGCAAAAAAATAACATTTAGAAAGTAAAGTCAAATGAAAAAGTCAAATTTCTTAACTCATTTTGAATATTATTTTGCATATTATTCTAAATGTGCAATTATTCAAAAAATTTACGCCAATGTTCAATATGTTATTATAAACTACCATTAAATATTTTTTTTTTGAAGTAAATACTTTCATTTAGCATTAAATTGATCAAAAGTAACAGTAAAGACTTTTATAGTGTTACAAAGATCCTAAATAAAAAATGTAACGTTTCCACAAAAATATTAAGCAGCACAACTGTTATCATCATTGAAAATAATAAAATGTTTCTTGAGCAGAAAATCAGCATATTAGAATAAGTTCTGACGGATCATGTGACACTAAAGACTGGAGTAATGATGCTGAAAATTCAGCTTTGCCATCGTAAGAATAAATTACATTTTAAAATATATTAAGATGCAAAACAGCTGTTCTAAATGCTAAAAATATTTGACAATACTACTCTTTTATTGTATTTTTGATTATGGTGAGCATAAGAGACTTCTTTTAAAAAACATTTAAAAATCTTACCGACGTGTGTGTGTGTGTGTGTATGTATGTATGTATACATATACACTACAGTTCAAAAGTTTTAGATCAGTAAGACTTGTAATGTTTTTTTTAAAGAAGTCTCTTATGCTCATCAAGGTTGCATTTATTTGATCAAAAATACAGAAAAAACAGTAATCTTGCAAAATGTTATTACAATATAAAATAATGGTTTCTATCAGAATTTCCATCAGTCATTACTCCAGTCTATTTTTTTTGGAACCTGTGATACTTTTTTTCAGGATTCTTTGATGAATAAAAAGTTAAAAAGAAGAGCATTTATTTATAATAGACATCTTTTCTAACAATATACACTACCGTTCAAAAGTTTGGGGTCAGTAAATTTTTATTCTTTCTTTTTTTGAAAGAAATTAAACCTTTTATTTAGCAAGATTGTGTTAAATTGATAAGAAGTGATAGCAAAGATTTATATTGTTAGAAAAGATTTATATTTTGAATAAATGCTGTTCTTTTTAACTTTTTATTCATCAAAGAATCCTAAAAAAAATATTCGGCAGCACAACTGTTGCCAACATTGATAATTCTAATAATCAATCAGCATATTAGAATGATTAAATTATACTTTAAAGTATATTAAAATAGAAACCATTATTTTATATTGTAATAACATTTTGCAAGATTACTGTTTTTTTCTGTATTTTTGATCAAATAACAGAAAAAAACATTACAAGTCTTACTGATCTAAAACTTTTGAATGGTAGTGTGTGTGTGTGTGTATATATATATATATATATATATATATATATATATAGGTCTATATTTTTATTTTCTTTTTGCATATTATAATCCTTATGCAGAGAAATTGTAAATTGTATTGACTGATTTAAGAATGATTGTTTACATTATTATTTGCTACTTGAAAATACTAAAATCCAGCTTTCGAAGCAAAACCAGTTGGTATAAAGGGACTTTGATTGAGATCCTTGAAAATAATAATAAATGATATTAGCATTGATCATTTAGTATTATTCATTAAACATTTAGGTTTTAGAAGGAGTACAAATACTGATGCATGTATTGCAAACTGTTATAAAGGACAGAAAGGTGAAAAGAGAAAGAAAAGAATGAAGGATAAGCGTGGTGAGAGTGTCAATAATAAGACAGCATTACAGAGCAATAGTCTAAGTGAGAGAGAAGCCATATGAAATTGCTAGAAAGGGAAAAAGAAGCAAGCGATTAGCATGACACACTTTTTCCCAATCTGAACTCATAATCACTTGCTCCAAACCACTGGGGACTGAGTCCACCTCACAGACAGAGAGAAACAGAACGAGAGAGCGAGAGAAATGATGATGACGCTCGTCACCCTGGAAACGGGCAGTGGTTACCCCAGTTTAAGGTAAACTTCCCGTCCACCCACGTCCCCACTCCATCTCTCTGCTTCTCTGGGAGGAAACTGGGGTTACGCTCTCGCCAGAGGGCCAAATCTAAAGTTTCCCCACATTTATTCTGAGGGGAAGCAAAGCCAGAGCAGTGCCTCGGGTTACGGCCCAGACTGAGAGAAAGACACACAGAGAGAGGTGAGGATGAAGTGAAGGGAGTCAAAGGGTGAAGACGGGAGAGAAAAAGGATGGAAAAATCTGAGGATTGTTCAACAGAATGTGTGCCATTTGTGTCCTTTGTATAAATGTTAGCGGATACGGATGATTGTTTCTTGCCTTGAAGTCCTATACTTCCAAATTGTGATAAAAACTATGGAAATGAAATATAAATGCACTGTTGTTCAAAAGTTTGGGGTCTGTAGGATTTTTTTTTTTGTTTTTTTTGAAAATAGTCTCTTATGCTCACTAAAGCTGCATTTATTTGATCAAAAATACAATAAAAACATATTGTGAAATATTATTACAATGTAAAATAACTGTTTTCTATTTTAATATATTTTAAAATGCAATTTACTTCTGTGACGCAAACTGAATTTTTAGCAACTATTACTCCAGTCTTCAGTGTCACATGATCCTTCAGAAATCATTCTAATATTCCGATTAGGTGCTTAGAAAAAAAATCTTATTATCAATGTTGAAAGCAGTTTGAAAAAAGTATTAATTTAAAAGTATTAATTAAAAGTATTAATTTCTCTAAAAAATATCTGACAGAATGTTTAAAGTGCCCCTATTATGGATTTTTGAAAATTACCTTTCATGCAGTGTGTAACAGCTCTAAGTGAATGAAAACATCCTGCAAAGTTTTAAATCTGAAAGTGCACCGTGTATAAAGTTATTGTCTCTCAAAAGAAAGAGTCGACTCTGAATCATTGAAACGAGTCGCTTTTAAAACGAGTCCCAAGCCGTTTCATGTTGACGTCAAAGTGAAATATTACCATATTGCCCGCTTACTTGTTGCGTGCGCAGACCTGGGAAAACTTGGATTTTCGCGTTGGTCTGAATGAAAATGCAAATTCATTCTTTGCCACTAGGTTTTGCTTTTGGAGCATTAAAAGCTCACAAACACCGCTTTAAATGAAATCGACCAATCACGCAGATTAGCGTCACGCAAAGGAGGGGTTTGGAAAAAATGAATCGTTGAACGAATCGTTTGGGAGTTGTTGAGCAAATAAGGTATTAAATAAATGCATATTATAAGAAAATGAAAGTGTTTTTTGACCTTGCATGGATGTCAACCTATTGTTGGGGACTCCCAAAACCAAAATATGAACCTTTCATAACCCATAATAGGGGCCAGGGCCACATTAATGCCAAAGCCTAGAAGGCAAGCCTGCAACCATTAGCTGAAAAAGCGAAACGGCTAAAGCTAACGCTTCCGGTCTCTCAGTACGTGGGAAAGGAGACCAGGGGCCGTTTTCTTTGACTAGCTTCACTACGCTAAATAAACAGCTTTTTAGAGAAATCGGCTTATCATTTAATAAATTGACAACCTATGTGCTAATCTTCAACATGTTTTACACTAAACAATACTTTTGGATTGAACTATTTATAGAGTTTACCACGAAAAAAATGCTGTTTTATAAGAGAAGTCACTGACTTTTTGCGACAGGTGGGATTCAGCTTACAGCGCTTCTCATTCATTCCTATGGCATCCGTAAACTGCGATTGAGTGTCGTACAACTCTGACTGAAATTCAATGACGTCAGGGCTGTAATGTGATTGGTTATTAAGGGGCACGTGGTCCAAGTTAGTCGTTATGCTTTCTCCAATAGTAAGTAATACAGACCCTCTTATCTCCCTATAGTAAGAAAATCTCTGTTAATGCACGGGTTTACCTGGGCTTAAGCCCGGGGCCCCACTGAAGGCAGAAAATATTGTAACCACATTTTATAATGAGTTCACTGTTCCCTTAAAATTACGCTTTATCGGTTTGCTTTGAATGCATGTGCGGGCGTTGCAAGTCCTGTGCGAGAAGTGTCAGCCCGTCAGACAAGACAAAAATTACCAAAAATTCTGAATTCCGATTCATTTTTAAGAAATGCTGATGTTGACGATTCTGCGTAAATGTAATTAAATAGTCATATCATATAATGTACTGTTTTATTGTAAGAAAGTATAGGCTATATTAATAAAGAAAAGTTGCGTATGCCTTTGGAAGCAAAGCATAAACTTCTCATAAAGCAAGATATTTGGGCACATTTAGTTTTTTTACGAAAAGAATATGTATGAATGAGAAAATAATGCGGGAAGTGCTTGGTGTTAAAACGAGATTTTAAGCGCAATAAGCTAAGCCACAAAAAAAGATCTCAATGCATTACTTGCGTTGACTGACACACCTGACGCGCGCGGACGGAAAGCCGCCTCTCAGCATACAACACTGAATTACTTCAAAATGTAGGTTATCTGTCTTTGGAGTATTTGCATAAACATTGATGGGTATGTCTTAACTGAACGTAAACAGTTGTGGAAAAATCTGATGTGTAACATATTAGATTAGATTAGGCTACTGGTTTAGATCTTAATATAGATACACCTCAAACAACGAAAGAAAAGAAGGAATTACTCACTGCTCTTGATTGAATATCTTTTGTAGCTTTATTAATTGTAATTAATACACTAAAGACTATGCAATGATTATACTTACATTTGTCTATTAAATTGCTGTATTATTCTTAAATGCTTCTGTAAATTAGATGTAAAATGAAAAAAGTAAAGCACTGTTAATTCAGTTTTTTTCATAGGCCTATTTTGTATTTGCTCTACTGTTTTTAATTTGCATCTTTGTATTTTTTTTTAATAACAAAGGAAAAATAACAAGTTGTGATCACAATTCATCAAGGCATAATCATAATCAAACAAATCGTGAGGCAACTGAAGATTCACATATGTGATTTGGCCATAAGGGCTCAACAGTGGTTTAAATTTTTACTTGCTCTGCCACAAAAAAATAAAATAGTTTTGTTATCATTGTTTTTTGATACCAAAATTATAGATACCAGTTCAATTTTACAATTCTTGATTCCAACTGAAGACAAGTGAACAGTTAGTAAGAATTTATTATTTATTTATTATTATTGACCACTTTGTGATTATCAAGACTGAGAGAGTGTAGACTGTAGTTCTCGTTGATGAAGGGCCCCTCAAGAGGTAAAGCCCAGGGGTCCCTTACAGTGTTAATGCGGCCCTGATAGGGGCACTTTAAAATCTTACAAAGGTCATTAACTTGAAAAGGCGCAGTTTCATACAATGATTTAGGAATCGAGGGATGAGAAGAGAGTGAGCTAAAGGTGCAGTCTGGGTCCTGAGGTTCGTCGAGCCGTTGAAGCGTGTGATTGCGCTCATTGTTGAGTAAACATCGGCTGACAAGGAAAACAGTAGCCTAATGCTTCCTCTTTCCCAGAAACCCACTAGGGCTCCTCAAAAACACTGAAAGACCGCATCGTGTGGCTGCAGAGCCAATCAGATAACTCGCGACGTGTGAGGGGAATTTTGAGTAGAATTTCAGGATAAAGCTGTGCACATGATCGACGGTGGGCCTGAGAGAGAAGAGAAATGAATAGTTTCCCACAAGAGGTGAAACTAATGACTAGTGCTGTCATAATGCAGACAGATTGCATTTGAAAAGAAGTTTTAACAGTCAATATGATTATGATTAGTTGTAGCTATTAGATTATGGCGTCTTAAAAAAATAAGTGTTGCTTAGGGTAATTACAGATATAGCACTTAAAATGATCGTGAACTTTCAGAAATCACTCTAATATGCTGATTTGGTGCTCAAAAAATATTATTATCAATGTTAAAAACAGTTGTGCCGCTATTTTCTGGAAACTGTGATACCATTCATAAGTTTGGGGTAAGTAAGGAAGTAAGGTAATTCAGAAAGGATACATTTAATTAATCAAAAGTGACAGTAAAGACAATGTTACAAAAATTCTGTTTTAAATAAACGCTGTTCTTGTCAACTTTCCATTCCTCTGAGAATCCTAAAAAAAAAAAAGTTTCACAGTTTCCACAAAAAGTGTAAAGCGGCAAAATGGTTTTCAACATAATAAGGGCCATTATTTATTAGTGAGCACAAATAATAAATGAGAAAATTAGCAAAATAGTTTAAAATATATTAAAATAGTGTAATAATAATATTTCATAATATTGCTGTTTTCACTGCATTTTTTATTAAACACCCTTGCGTTAACCCAGCATCCACCTACAACATCTAACTGCATATAAAAGTGCTAAAACACTCAGCATTACTACAAATACACCCTAGCATTGTGGCCATTTCTTTAGCAAATGTTAAAAAAGTAGTTTTGCCAATGTGACTGATTTTCCCCGTGCGAAGGCCAGGCAGGAGTTTATATGTGTGTGTGTATTAGCGTGTCTTAAATCAACATGTGCATCAGCTTTAGGCTTCCTGTTACTGTAGCTCTTTACTGGCGGGACTGGTTTGCATTGCAAACAGTGAAAGGCCGCAGGGCAGCTCTCTGAATCAGCCACAATCAGCTGTAAACAGCTTTACTGACACACGGTATAATTTATGAAGTGTGTTAAAGCCCTCAGCGCTGCCAATCATTCTCTCTGAGTCTCGCTCACACGCACACATACTTACTGTGTAGAAGATGTGAAAAAAAATTTGCTTCATTCAGTATACCAAAGCTAATGTCTGTACAAATAAATAAATACATGTTTTCTGTGACAAATCTCAGTTATTGACCTGTTTTATAGCAAATTCTAAAGATTTGGAGGTCACTTAAAAATTTCAATTTTAATAGACTAATGTAAAAAAAAAGAAAGAAAACAAATTCTACAAATGATTGCACAAAAGGAAAGAAACATTATTTTGTAAATCAGAAGTAATGTCCTGCATGTCCTCAAGTAGTATTTTTGTTAATTACAAACCACTATGAGGCAATTAGATTTGTGAAGCATAGCTTAAACACAATGCATTCAACTTTAAGTTCAGTAAATGGCTTTTGGCGCCCTCTGGTGGTTACAACTATAACATGGTAAGATATTCAGAGGATTGAAATTTGTCGAAATGTATGAATTATTGTGGCAAACGTCAAATATCTAAAACTTCTTAAACAAACGCTTTTAAGAATTTTTTATTTCCCCTTATAGGTGTACAATATAGCGATAAAAAGTATTTTTATTAGGTTGACGTCCGACAGAGATCCTATTGTGCTGTTTCTACTCAGACAAATGCGACTTACGTTCGCTAGCGTTGATTTAGTGCGCCCTGACTAGCTTTCTTTTAGTTAGCCTGCTAATTTGTTCTCCTGAAACATACAGTATTTGTATTAAAAAATTACAAAAAAAAAAAAAAAAAAAAAAAAAACTCGACACCCCAGCCTTCGAGGTTACGGGTTCACCGAGATTATGCTAATATAAATTGACACAGTCTACTGACGTTATATAATGTCTGCTAAATTGCAGCAGACATTTCTGAACGTGTTTTATTCTCTTGTTTTGTCAGGGTGCTGGATGCAGAACTTGTTTTCACGGACAGATGGCGCCATATCACTGCTGCCTCATACTAATGGCATTTCATTCATGTTATGTGAGTGTGTGTACGCCTGCATGTGTCGGGAACGCTTCCCATAAGGTTTGTAAAAGGCTTGTAATTTCTGGATTGGTTCCTTTTTCCTCCTTTGAATCTTTTTTTTTTTTTTTTGTCTTTCTCTTTCTCATGTCACCCCTTCAGGCTTGGCCCCTGTCCAGATCTAACCCTTTTAAGTCTGGCACATTTGGCGTCCAAGACACAAACGCACACACAAATTTTAGGGTCCAAGCCCTAAAAACAAACATACACACACTTGCGCCATACACACACACACACACACACACACTACAGGGTTCAAATTATAGTACACAACATGGACATACACACTATTGTCCCAGTTTGCCTTCCCAATAACATGAATACGCTCACACTGAACCCTGCAAATTAAATTTAGGAACTTTACGTCTACATATCTACCAATACAGTGTTTATTTCTGGCTTTTTAGTCAAGTTAAAACAATAATGGAGATTGAGCCACCATAATTGTATGAAATAGTCTGGAAACTATACATTATTTTGAAACTATATTCTGCTTTACATATTATGTAATTTAAAGTGTTCTTGTTGAAATTTCAGGCCTGGTTGTTTTGTTTTGAAGATGCTGCAAACTAGGATTTATCATGACAGACTGAAGGTTGCTCAACACTGTGAAGGTGCTCCAGTTGGGACGGTTGAGATTTGGACTGGTTTGGGGTCTCATTATGGACTGGAGAGGGGGTTATTTCTTGGGCTAATGGAGGTGCAGCTGGGGTCCATGCCAGGGCCCCCTCGAAGCAAGAAGTGCACAACAATCAGGAGCTCTGATTGGACAATAGGGTCATCATCCGAGCGACGCTGACAGCCAGCAGAGAGCCACACACACAAACTCCCTGTGTCCCGCTCTCTATGTATCTTTCTTTCAGTCATAAACAGGATTTATTTAACTGCACGTTTCCACACTAAGTATCAATATCAAGTGACATATTATTAAAACACTAATATTTTTAGTTTTATCTATGTACAAAGCTTTAGGATTCTTAAAGAGTTGAATACACACAACCGCCACCCACCTACACACACAAACTCTGTTAAAAAAAATAAAAGAAAAAAATAGAAGGGGGGGGGGGGGGGGGGGGGGGGGTGTATGTTCAGACAAAGGGGTACAGACCCCCTCAAAAGACCTCCAAATGTCTGAACTCTCTCAACTTTCTCCCCTCCTCTTCTACTTCCCAACACACACGCACACATACAACTATAAATTGAGGTCACCTGAGGTCAGTAAAGCAGAATAGTCCACTAGAAACACACATAATGACCATAAATGCACAAGGAGCTTACACAGTATACAATTGACAGTGCAAAGCATTTCCTCTTTCTTTGATTATATTATTAAATCTATGTATTTACGTTTGGGATCAGTAAGTTTTTTTTTAAATTTCCTATTAATTGACTTACTTTTATTCAGCAAGTATGCATTCAGTTAATCAAAAGTGACAGTAAAAATAATCTGTTTAAAACAAATGCTGTTCTGTTTAACTTTCTATTTATCAAAGAATCCTAAAAAATGTACAGTATCATTGTTTCCACAAAATATTAAGACTGGAGTAATGGCTGCTCAGACTTCAGCTTTGTCATCACAGGAATAAACTACATTTAATTTATATAAAATTGAAAAGAGTTTTTTTTTTTTTTTTTTTAAATTGTAATAATATTTTGCAGTATTACTATTTTACTACAATATTTGATCAAATAAATGCAGCCTTGGTGAGAATAAGAAACTTTCAAACATTTTAAAAATCTTACTGACTTGAAAGTTTTGAAGAGTAGAAGAAATGGCATGAAAAAAATGCAGCTTTGGTTCAACATGGAGGATAACCTCAGCTTTCAAGAAAAATGTTAAAGGATAAATATTTATTCACTCAGACTGAGCTGTAATTGTTCCAGGACTATAAATATATAAATTCAAAAAAGAAACTTTAATTTGATTATAGGAGAATACAAAAAATAAAGGTTCCAAAAGGGTGTTTTTGCAGTGATGCCATAGAATAACCTTTATTTTTTAAGAGTTCAATAATAAAATCTATATATTTATTCCATAGTTAGAAAAAAATGGATAAGACTTGTAATACCTCCCCCACTACTTTTACTTTATTCTCAATAAAAGATGCCACTGACAATGTCAAGACATTCAATACCCATAAGTCGTCTGAATTCTCAACAATTAGTCTGATATGACATCTCACATTTAACCAAAGCAAGTTTACTAGGAAGTCTATTAATTGTAGAACCTTTTAGATCAACATTTATACAACTTTTGAAACATTATTATTCCTGTGTTTTGTTCCAAACCCTTTGCATCTCAAAACATTATTCTGTTATGCCAACAAATCAATGAAACATATGATCCACAAAAGGTGTAACCTAACACTTGAGAGTTAGTTTTATATTTCAAACTTCAGGGTGGACCCCTTACAGAATCATAGAAGAGTCGTTGTTTAAAAGCACTTGTCGTTTACCTTTCATTAACTGTGGACGCCACGTGTGAAATCTCAGTTCCAGTTCTCCAGCATTGCATTTACACTCGAGACAAACGTTCAGAGGGTTTAGCACTTAGAAAATGATGGAGAAGAGAGAAAAAGAGAATCAGGCTGAGCCAAAAGGGATGCTGTTGGAAGATTAGAAAGATGAGACAGTTAAACCTTCATCCTCCCCCTGTCAAGACACATTCTGGATCATTTGTTTTGCTTTAATGTTCAGTGATCAGTACAAGTGAGTGGGATTTACAAGCTATCAATTATGTGATCGTGTTTTCTCTAAGACTTTCAATACATGCAGTCTGAAATGTTTTATGTCAGATTATCTGATTGAAGGATTTCTCTGTCATTAGGTCTTGGAGACACTCCCGGAGATCAGATAAATGACAGGAGATCATCCCAAGTGCTGACGTCCCAAGACGATGTGTATGATCATTCAGGAAAAACAGACTCTTCAACAAGTTTCTCAAACGGCAAGGGTTGTTAAAAGGTTAACCTCAATCAAACGAACCTCAGAAGTAGTGCAAGTCCTCCCCATTAGGGTGAAAAGGTTATTCTTTAAAGCTGAAACAGTTCATCGCTCATGACATATCAATTGGAAAAAAACCAAGATCCTGAGGGATTCATGCTCCCAGTAATAGACCGCAAAATGGCAGTTTGCAACCATCACAAAATACAATCTTAAAAATAAAGGTTCTTTAATGACATCAATGGTTCCATGAAGAACCTTCAACATTCATGGAACCTTTCGATTCAAGGGTTCTTAATCGTTAAAAAAAGTTCTTTACAAAAAAATGTTTTTCACACTAAGATAATAATGATTCTTTTAAGAACTCTCATTGAAAAGTTCTTTGGAGAACCAAAAATGGTTATGAAAACCTGTTTATAAACCTTTAAGAGTGTACATGCAACTCTGAGTAAAATATCTAGTATCAACTTCATTCTAAGGTCATCAAAAGTATTTGTACACTTATACCATTTAAAAATATACCATGCAACAAAATATCAAACCAAGTGAAATTTATTTTAAGGAAAATTAGCACAAACACATCTTAAATTTGTGGACATTTTGGCACCAAAAAACATTATATATTGGCTCTAGCTCTATACCGTGTGTTTGAAACTTTTATGTGTTTGTTCATTCAAGTAGCCATAAGCTTCTGCCTGCTTATGTGTCTTTGTTGGCATGGTAATCTAACGGCTATTTCATTGCCTGATGGTTGCAATGACAAACTCATTGTCTTGCTCAGCATTGCTCCATTTATGCTGAACATTACAGTGAGCAACTGTTGCTTTCGCTTTTTGTGTTTCTTGTATCAAACATTCACCTCTGTCGTCCTGGTCCCATCACAAGTCACCTAAATGCAATTTAAGATGTAACTCAGTACATTTTTTAATGCTCACCAAGGATTCATTTATTAAATTAAATATAGCTAAACTAGTAAAATGTAATTTATTCCTGTCATGGAAAAGCTGAATTTTTTCTCCAGTCTTTAGCGTCATATGATCCTTCAGAAATCATTCTAATATGCTGATTTGCTCAAGAAACTTTTCTTTTCATTATGTATTATTTTCTACATTTCTTATTATTACGGTTGAAAACAGTTGTGCTACTTTTGTGGAAACTCTGATATATTTTTCAGGATTCTTTGAAAGTTCAGAAGAACAGCATTTATTTGAAATATATTTTATATTATATTATATATTTTTATAAAATTATAAATGTCATTATTGTCACTTTTGGTCAGTCAATGCATCAATCAGTGCTAAAAAACCTTACAAACCCTAAACATAGTGTATGTTGAAGAAAGGGCTCTATACTATTGTGTGATGCATTCTGGTTTAACTCTATAGGAAAATCCAGACACAACTACTAAATCAACCAGATGTGTCTGACAATTTGACTTTCACAGATCAGTACTCAGTTCAGGTTTTCAAAAATATTTTAAGACCACTAAATGATAGGAGATTTGTGGGCAGGTTTGAGACTTTATAAGATTCTTTTTGGGATTAGAACAGTTGCATGACTGTTATGAATCCCAGAGAACCAGGACTGTAGACATAAAACACAACCTTAATTCAGGTAAATTAAGTTAATACAACCTACTTTCAGGATATAGGACATCATAGAATGCTTCAGTGAGGATGTATTTTTGAAGGATTTTTCCATTGCTTTTGGATTATTGCAGAAAATGAGTTCTGTGACCAACAAAAGTTCAAGATTCTTACACATTTTGTACATAACATTCGCAAATTAACATGACTTTTAAGAATTTTGAAACCTAAATCAGAAGTAAAGAGTTAAAGTTAGGCTATAAATGAACTATACCACAGTTACATTACTCTTTCAACTCTTTCAGTCTGTATTAAAACAAAAAAATCTCTAAACGTTTGAGTGAGAATAGTTTGCAAGAGAATGATTATAATCACAATGGGGCTGTAAAAGATTAGTTTACCTATGTGAGATGATGACGTTTAATGTCCTGAAAACCTCTGTAGTCTCATTTAGACACTTATTAGGAGCTGCCTTTTTCAAGACAATTAAGTAAAAGCTTCAAAAAATTAAAAGGGGGTGTTAATGATGCATTTCATGATGTAAAATAAAACATGAACATATCTTGAACTTGTATAAACCACTGATCTTATTTCAGGCATTTACCCAAAAACCCATTGACTTCAGGACAATTGAACTGGAAGTGCTAAAATGCAAACTCATTTCCGTGTTTTGGCCTACAAAAATACATAATTCCTGCAACAATCGATTGCAGATTATTCTTAGTAAGAATGTCCACTTTTTGTTTTGTTTTTACGATAATAGAAAAACTCATATGAACAGTTGACTGTTCGTCATTAAAATGAGAAAATGTGTATAGCGGACTTTGTAGCTTCAGGCTACAAAGCACAATATACAATTCTACTCATTGGTATCTAGTTTAACTCTGAAGCCTCTAACAAACTTTGGACAAATGCATTACTCCCTCCTCAGAAGCACACATCAACCTGGTACCTTCATAACCCAACAAATCATTTTACCAGGCCAGTACAAATGAGGCCTTCAACACCTGCTAAACTGCAGTGTGTTTGCAGCTGAACTGATATGAACTGAATGAATGATATCGCTCATTCATTCAATGATCCTCTGGTGTTTTTCAACAGTCAGAACATTATGCTCCTTCATTCCTTTTAGTATTATATCTTTGGCTGACCTACATCCACATATTTTTGATTAAACGCCCAGGTGAATGACCCTAAAAGAGGAACACGATAACCCATACGCACACACTGGCACACACCCTCAGTAGTGGATTAAAGACAAAGACATCACTCCGGTCGTGCTCTGCTGCCTATCAAGTCCTCCAGGAACTTTTCTATTCCTCACGCTCCGCTGCTCCTGTAGAACACTTTGTCTAGCAAAAATTTCAACCTGCAACCTTCTCTCTTAACTACATCACATGATCCGCCCAGGCAGCCAATCAGAGGCCGAGGAGAGGATTAGGTCATGGTTAGGCAGCAGGCCCATTGTGTTCGAGGGGAACTGAGTGGGCGAGCGGAGGTGTTGTCGGGCACTGGGTGACACCTGAGATCAGGTGTGTTCTCTGTGAAGTTTATGTTGTACGTGCCAGACTGGGGGAAGGTATTAGGCATTCCACCATAATCGGTCTTTTCATTGATCATCTAATAGTTTCATTAGAATAAAGAGAAGAATTGAAACACAAGCACATAATCAGAGGCAGTGCACAGGGGTGGGTTGCGTTTCGGTAATGCTCACATTCCACACTTAAACACCCGGCCTACACACCTGCCAGAAGTGGAGTGAGTTGATAAAAGTGGGTTAGAAATGCATATTTTTGCATTTTGATTGTACACTGGGTCTAAAAATGTGGTGTGTCCCCGATATATTACCATTCAAAAGTTTGGGATCTGTAAGATTTTTAATGTTTTCAGAAAGAAAGAAACCTTTTATGCTCACCAAGGCTGCATTTATTTGATCAAAAAAAAAGTAAAAACTGTTAAATTGTGAAATATTATTGCAAGTTAAAATAACTGTTCTCTATTTAAGTATATTTTAAAATGTAATTTATTCCTGTGATAGCAAAGCTGAATTTAAGGCAGTCATTACAACAGTCTTCAATGTCACATGATCCTTCAGAAATCATTCTAATATTACATCATTGTTAAAAACAGATGTGCTGCTTAATATTTTGTGGAAAACGTAATACTTTGTTTCAGGACTCTATGATTAATAGAAAATTCAAAAGAACAGCATTTATTTAAAATAAATTGTAACATTATACATGTCTTTAATGTCACTTTTAATGCATCTTTGCATAATAAAAGCATTAATTTCCTTTAAAAAAAAAAAAGACCCCAAGCTTTTGAACAGTAGTGGTGTATATCGTTTTTGAGATTAGTAATTTGACACTTTGAGGCTAAATGTGTTTAATTGGCAGACTTCAGCCTCATTGTCTGTATAATGTGTTGAACCTTTTAATAAATGCATTGTACAAGTCAATATATTGCTCAGCACCAGCAAATCAAGTTTGTCTACTGAAATGCATTTGTTACTGAGATGGGCTGAAATCTCAGATTACAATTTATGAATCATTTTATTTCAGATGCCAAAAGGCAGTTACTGTATGCACATGCGTCACAAGGTTGCGCAAGAGCTTCAGTCTATCATTCCCTCAAGATACTGGGTATGAAATTGCATTACTGAAGTCTTAGTGGAAAGTATTTTTGTCCATGATAAAACAACAAGAGCAAGAAAAAATGTTTTTAAAATCACAAGAAAACTAATGACAAAACAAGACAAAAAGTAATGATGCATGGCCTCTTAGTGCTTCCGTATACATTACTCCTGATAAAAGTAACAAATTAACTTTTTTATGGAGCATGACCTAATATACAGTATGTGATGCATCAGTTAACATCTTGTGAAGCGAAAAGCTGTGTGTTAACAAATCCATCATTAAGGCATTTTAACTTTAAACCATTGCTTCCAACTAAAATACAAGTCCATAATAACACTTTCTCCAGTGAACAAGTCCATCCTCTGTTGTCCTCTCAAAATCAACCCAATTATTTGAGGCTATCTTCACTTATAAACTTTGCTTGATCTGTGCATATTTCTCTCCTGATTCAGATGAGACAACTTTTTCACTGGAGAAAGCAATATATGGATAGAGGAAGAGGACTATATTATAGTTAAAACGTCTTGATGCATTTATTTTCTGAAAACTTCTCATTTTTGGGTTAACTATTCCTTTAAGTCAGCTCTGATGCAAACATACATATTCAAGTATTTCAGGTATTGTGGTATAAATACAAAATGTAGCATGCTACTTTACTTATTAATTTACAAACTCTGCTATATCCAAATTCCATTTCTCCAGCACACAAGCAACAGTGCATACTTTTGTAACTTTTCGACTACAGTAACTCTCTAAACTGACTTTTACATCACATGGAAGCTTTTAGAAATCATCTTATAAACTGATTAAAACAGCTAATCTGGCACCAACTTCTAAAATCTAGAAGTACTTCATAATGTAATGAGTGGACACCACAGATGAAGTCAGGCCTGGCAATGGGAAAAGAGGGTGTACCATTAAACGGATGCTAACGGGGCAAAGAGACGCTGCGGCACAGACACTGTCGGCGGTACTTTTATCTACGTGGTGTCAGGTTCGGCTCGAGAGGGGGGCTGTGTATATCCCGCCGAAACCAATATGGCTTTGCTCGTGCCACACAAAAGGACCCCTGCTTAGGGCTGCCCTACATGTACCTGTAGTGAGGGAAGGGGCGTTCGAGATCAGGCCGGAACATGGGCAGCCGAGGCGGGCGGAGGGAGAGCCCTGGGCTTAATTGGCAGCGTGTGCTCGGCTGGAGACCATTGTTCAGGTAAAAGAGGCTTAGCATCGCAGCATGCTAACAGCGCACTGAGTCTGCTTTGACACGCGTATGAAGCGTTATCTCGATGGAAGGGGGGCAATTTTCTCTGAGGGAGGGGGCTGGTGATAATGAGATGGGGGACCCCTGTGAAGAAGTCAAGGGCTCTGTTGACTTTGTTTTGACTTTACATTGATGTGTGATTCTCAGTTAATTGGCCCGCCGATTCCAGAGGTCCGAGGAACCCTAGCTTACAGGAAACCAGACACTGTTCTTACTTACTGTACAGCCAGTTTTATATCAAAACACCGCTTTAGAAACAAACTGATTTCCTAAACTCCATCACACTGGAAAGAAAAACCACAAAATCACAAATGAGGCCTCTTAAACATCTTGTTTCTTCTAGACAGCAGTGATATTAAATGGAGAACAAATAGAGACTTTTAAACTGTTTCCTGTTTCTTAGTTTTTCTTCTGTGGACAAAAACCTTAGTAAACTCTCATATGTATCTTATCTAGAGGTCATTTCAATGATATTATACAAACATAAGGGGAACAAAAATTACATACTGACTAGTCCCAAAGAACAAACATCTTAAAAAAAGTACTTTTTTTTTTTTTGGAAATTAATACTTTTATTCAGCAAGGACGCATTGCATTGATCAAAAGTGACAATAAAAATATTACAAATGTTTTTTAGTTTAAATATATATATATATATATATATATATATATATATATATACACACACACACATATATACATATATGTATATATAAATGCTGTTCTTTTAAACTTTTCATTCATCAAAGGATCCTGAAAAAAGTATCATGATTCCACAAAAATATGAAGCAGCACAACTGTTTTCAACATTGATAATAAGAAATGTTTCTTGAGCCAAAAATCTGCATATTAGAATGATTTCTGAAGGATCATGTGACACAGAAGACTGGAGTAATGGCTGCCTAAAATTCAGCTTTGCATATAAATTATATTTTACAATATATTAAAATAGAAAAGTTATTTTGCATTGTAATAATATTTCACAATATAACTGTTTTTACTGTATTTTTGATCAAAGAAATGAGGCCTTGATGAACATGTAAGTGACTTCTTTCAGAAACATTAAAAAAGTGACAAAATGTGCTCAGATTAGCAAACATACCAAAGTCTGCAATCAAAAAACAGATATCATTATTTCTTATGGAATTCATCCAAGACCAGTTTAAGGAAAAACATCTGAGACAGTTTTCTGAGCCATGAAAGAGAAAGATCTCATTAAACATTTCCTTTCATAGTTTTATACCATTGTATTAACTTCAAATACTATGGTACATATGCAAAAAAAAAAAAATAAATAAAATAAAAATAAAAATAAAAATTTGTAAAACCATGGTATTCTTCCCTTGCACATTTTTAATAGCTTTTAATATTTTGATGAGTTTCATGTATAAGGGTCCCAACACTCACACACACACACACACACTAAGCATTTAGCCTTTAACTAGTTTAGCGACCACTTAACATATCTAGCAGGTTGCAGGCCCCCATGAGTCCAGTTTGTTGGCCAACAAATCCTGAGCAGCAGTGGCTAGTTATTAGAGCCCTCGGTGGGGAGCTGCACAGGAAAAAAGGGCCGGGACTCAGAGACAGCTGGGCCAGGGGCAGAGGGGTTAGACGCCCAGGTATCTCCACCTGTACCGCCATCACCGACCCTGAGAGAAGGCAATTAATTCTCCAACTGCTGAAAGAGGGAGGAAGGGAGAGAGGGGTGTGCGGGGGAAGGAGGTCAGATGGTGTGTATGTGGAAGAGTATATGTGCATGTGGAAGAGTTATATTTGAGAGTTTAGTGAAGTGAATTTCAATGCGTATCTGTTCCGTATAAACTTAAGGGTCTTTGAAGTGTCTGATTGAGGCAGAATTGGTTTTGCATGCTAGGCTAAAGTCTTTTGATTTCTTAAGCTGTCTGACCCTCCTCTTCACTCCCACTGTCTGCAGTGTGTCAGCAGGGGTCATACACACCCACACACACACTCTTTACTCCTATACATGCTCTTCTTATACATTAGAATTCATTTAGCAGACACTTCTATCTAAAGAAACACACAAACGGGAAATGCAACAGCAATACAATCAATACAAACTTCCATAATTGCTTAAAAAAATGTGAGCAGTTACCTGACATGAAGCCTGACATGTCCATCAAAAACTATTTTAAACATCATTTTAAATTTTTAAGTACAATTGATATGCATGTGTTTTATTACATAATTTTAATTGAGAAATGACATGGAATATTTGCACTTTTAAAAGAAAACTCTGGAAACAAATGCTCAGAAAATATGTAATATATAATGATAATCTTCTTGTAACTGGATGCTTTATGAGCTTTTATGCATGTATTTATGTATTTAAAAATTCATAACTGTGTTTTTACCTAAAATCTTACATTATGCATCCACTTCAAGTGCATAAATCTGCCTTATAAGAGTGATTCAAATGCATTGATAGATAGATAGATAGATAGATAGATAGATAGATAGATAAAGAGAAAAAAATCATCTAGCATGTGGATTATAATGCTGTTTTGTTTCTGATATAGATCATTTTATTATAGTTAAATGCTTCATATGCTTTTATGCATTTGTTTTTTCAAACATTCATTAGCCTTATTCACAGTATAACAAAAGCAGAAAGTGTTTTCTCATTCATTCTGATACTTCAGCATAGTTGATAGTTTAGTTCATCAGACATAATTCAAGCAACAAAAAAAAAAAAAAAAAAAGAAAAGAAAAAAGAAGTGTTCATTCATTTAATTATCAAAAAAAAAAAAAAAAACTTTCATGAAAGTTTATACAGACTGTTCTCAAACTGTCATATTCACTCTCAGGTTGGCAAACAACCAAAAAACAATTGACAGAAACAGAGCTGTAAAATCAGACCTGTCAACAGACAGAACGTCAGACCTGCAAAAAGAAAAAAATAAAAGAAAAAAAAATTAGTTCTGTCAGCAGACAGATTGATAAACAGTCAGAGCAGCTGACAGCAAAGGACAGAGGCTGTTTAATAGAGGTAGGAGGAGAGTGACAAACTGCCATTCATGTCATAATGAGGCACCTGACAACAGCTCCGCTCTTAATTACCCAAGCTGCCATCTCTGAATTTAGTTAGCACCAACACACACACACCCATTTCACTCCTCAAGAGCGGGCTTTCTTCAATAGACTCCTGCATATTCTACCACACACTTTATCTAATATATTCTGTGGGTTGTATTATAATTTTAGATATGCATTGACTTGTGCTCTTTCCAAGTCATGACTTCATTCAGTACATCACATACTGTGTACATGCATGTTACTTCATCACTTTATAGGATGTTTGACAACTTCACAGTCCATGTCCTGAAGCAGCATTCATGAAAGATGATCAAAATGATCTACTGTTATTCTGACGCAGGTTCATTACACTTACAGTACACTACCATTTGAAAGTTTGGGGTCTGTAAGATGTTTTTGACAATTTCTTACGCTCACCAAGGCCGCATTTATTTGATCAAATATACAGTAATATTGTAAATATTATTATAATTTAAAAGACCTGTTTTCTATTTTACTATAGTGTGAAGTGTAATTTATTCCAGTGATGCAAAGCTGAATTTTCAGCATCAATACTCCAGTCCTCAGTGTCACATGGTCCTTCATTAATCATTCTGATATGCTGATTTGCTGCTCAAGAAACATTTATTATTATCAGTGTTGAAAACAGTTTTTTTTTTTTTTTTTGTGGAAACCTTGATGTATTTTGTTTTCAGGGTTTTTTAATGAATAAAAAGTTCAAAAGAACGGCATTTTTAAAAATAGAAATACTTAACATTCCTGTCACTTTTCATTAATTTAATGCATCCTTTTATTGATTTGTTTGGAACTATAGATGCATTGATTGTTCATAAAGTGTTTGCAGGTTATGTAGGACTCTTTAGGAAAAGTTGCACATACAAAGATTAGTGTACGGTTCTGCAGAATTTGAGCTTCTGGGTTTCTGTATCTCTGGTATCAGGTGAGAGAGGACTAGGAGAGACACTACAGAGAGAGTGAGTTGAGACTGGACAGAGGTTTCAGATGAAATGACAGAGCTTTCAGCCTGTTTAATTGGCAGTTATAGTGTAGTGAATTAAACACTATCACCATATCCCTCCTCTCCTGCCTCCACCCCCAGCTCCTTTCTACACACATGCAAAGCTTCCCGAAACCTGCACAAAGTCATTCTAAAACCCTGCAATTAGTGCCCACAGGACCCTATACATCTAAATGGGGACATACCATGGATTTCTACTTTTTTTATATAAAGCTGATAACATTTACTATAGATTAAGCCTAATCTAAAACTCTACTCCTAAAAGAAAACATTTTTATGAATCAATTTTCCAATTAAACCAAGATTTTGCACATTTCTGTATATAGACAGTTTTGTCTCCAACTGCCCATATCCAGTCCAACCACATCAGACCATGTTTTAAAAGTTTTTATCACTAGTTAATCTTGCATTGGTGCAAAATGTAGTGGAAAACACAATTACTCCCCCAAAACACTGCATTTAAAGACATTTTGCAACCGAAATACATTGATTTACTTGACTGAAATGAAGACCTCAGAGTTTAAAGCACAGGAATCTGGTCAAATAGTTGATTTTGGTTGATGCCCTCTGTTATTCAGTGAGTCTAACATAATAAAGCTTTCACCCCCACTATCTAAAGTCAATCAGTGCTTTAGTGTAATTGAAATCAGTCAAAATATAACAGATAAGAAGAGCTTATGGGTTTCATTATCAAAGGTGCAAAAAACTCATTATGACTATTCTGCAAATTAGCTCATAATCATATAACTATTGCTTTCTAAAAAAAACAAAAAAACAAACAAAAAAAAAGATATTTGACATCTGTATCTGTAACATATGCGTGTGAAAAATTGTTAGAGTGTGTTAGAAAAATAAACCCTTATAACAGTTAAAAAACAAAAACAAAAAAAACAAGTAAAAATCCCCCTAAAAATAAATCCCAGGATGCAAATATCACCCCTTAATTAATTTCTGATATCTGACAAGTATAAATTTTAACATATAACGCAATATTAATGTTGATTAATGTTAATATGAATGTTAAAATAAATAAATAGCCTATATTTTATATCATTAAGTCATTTATTGTGACAGAATAATTTGTCATTTCTATTCTGTTTAATGATTTTTTAAGGAATTAAACTGGATTAAGCTATTTCACTATAGCTATATTTCAATATTCAGTATCATCAGCAAATCTTGCCATAGCTTCATTTGGTGATGTCTTCCCAATCAAGTGCAAAGTACAAAAACCCACGTGAGCATTAAAATTATAATCTTTCTGTTATTTGAAAAAAAAAAAAAAAAAAAACCCAGACTGACAGAAATGCTCAAAAGTATGTTAATATGTCACTCTGTGGTATGCACCTTTCATTTAACTCTGTGAGAGGGGGTCATGAACATGTCCTTTAGCTCGTTTGGTTTAATTAATTCATCATGCTTCTAAACTATCAGTTGAGCAATTATACATTAACCCATTGGACAGCGCGCAGCACCCAGATGCGCAGAGGAACCATCTACCTCTCCATCCCAAAGCAATAAAACCTTGCACGTGATGCATTAGTTAGTACAATCACGCCTCTCAAGGTGAACAAACCACGCGCACTTCCTTCTGCTCGAGCACTCGCTCATTGCGCATCTGCGATCCAACAGCTGAACGCGTCACGTCATCAGTTTGACAGCTTCACACCGAATCAGGTTGCTGCTGCGCTCTGGAGAGCCGCGCGCAAGCGAGTGTCAAAGCAATTTGAATGAAGTTTTGGGCACTTGCTTCTAGAGGTCTTTGGAGAGCTTGCACCTACCCTTATCATCCTACCCCAAGAACTGGTACGTGCTTCTGATTATTTAATATTCACATGTTAATTTAAAACATTTTATAACTTGAGAATGCTCATGGTGAGCTGGCTTTACGCGCACCTGTGAATTGGAGTTTTATTGGGTCTCCGAATGCCATGTGCAAATATCTTGATGTTTAGATGTGTCTTATACATTGACAGTTATTTGACATGCATAATTAGCACACAAAAGCAATGCCAGCGCCAATGATGACAGGAGAGTAGGTTGTTGCAGTCAGTGCAACACGTGGGTACTGTGGGGCATAAACATGGAATGGATGTCAATTTCAATGAATTATTGAATATAACATCCTTTTTCCATTCATTTGTCGTGACAGAATAAATTGTAATTTCTATTGTTTAATCATTTTTTATTTTATTTTATTTTTTACTGGATTAATCAGATATTAATTACATATTCAATAAAAAGATATTAAATAATAATGCAAACAACTTTTCACTGCAGTTGTAACTTTGGCACCAATTTAGATTGACATTTATGCAGTGTAAAAACAAGTAGCCTAACTTATATATGTTTCAACAGCGTTTTCAAGCAACGGTTTAGTAACCAGAAGTTAGATTACTAGTTAGTCAAAGCTCACTAAAAGTCACGTTAGACTAATTAACCACAGCAACAGCAGTTCACGTTGATCGAGAGCTGTATTGGTGCATCGACAAAACAAAAATACAGTCACTCTTTATCATTTGTGAAACATTTTATATCACAAATAATAACACAAATGTTGTTTAAAAAGTTTAGATAGTTGACGAACTTTAACAGATTGAGAAATTGACAGAAAATCCCTTAAAAATCAACAGCCATAACGCGATGAGTTGAATAGCTATAATTGATATTCAATTGATTTTTTTTTTTAATGATTATTATTATGTTTTCAGTCCCTGGAGGAAAAGTTGCTTGCAAGACGTAATGAAACGATTTATGTAACATAATGCCTAGTTTGAATGACATTTTCGGTGTTTGTGTCCATTTTTAAAGTGGTCTTGACATGCTTAAATAGTCAATAAAATAATAACAGAATGTTAAATAACTGTCTCGTCCTGTTATGATGGGTTTTGTAGAGCACCATGCTGTCCTGCCAAGATCTGAGCTTTGCAGGAGGGCAGCGCTACGATTACTCCGCCTCGACGTCGGCTGACGGTAGTGTTGACGTTTCCACAGCAACGCTCGTTTCCCTCTGGGACGCCGGTCCCCTGGACAACGCTGCCCGCCAGCACGAGCCGCCGCGGCGGGGTAAGTCCTGCAATATACCGGGATCAGCGGCGCGAGAGGCTTCCCGCCTTGACAAACTGGAATTTTTCCATCTGGGATTTTTTTCTTCACGTTTTGTTAGAGTAGCAATGGACTGTGGAGTATCTGGCCACCTCCAAAGTGTTAGTTCTTCTGGGCTCTTTCTTTTGTTTTTAAAGTAGCCTATTTATTTCAATGATGTGTTTTTTCTTCTTCTTCTTTATTTCACATTGGTAGAGCATTCCTAATCAGGATAATGACCTGTGTTCCAAATTTACTGTTTGTTTTAGATTCACTGCCTGTGTCTGAGCATGGACTGGGACATCGGCCCACCTGGCCTGACCAACTGTCACCTCAACTTCAACGAAACAAACAGGTATTATTTAAATAGATCAAAAATATATTGTACTAATTACTCAACCAAGGCTGTTGACATATTGTTAATGATTGTGGTAACATTGTTTTCCCCATAAAGCTCCAAGACACCCTAATGCAAAGAGAAGAAGAGCTGGCCAAACTGCAAGAAGAGAACAACAAGCTCAAAGAGTTTTTAAACTCATCGTATGTGAAGTCTTTAGAGGAAAAAACAAAGGTAATTCAAATCTATCTGACAAGTGAAAATGGAAGGATAGACATACAAGTGCATCTCAATAAATTAGAATGTCGTGGAAAAGTTAATTTATTTCAGTAATTCAACTCAAATTGTGAAACTTGTGTATTAAATAAATTCAATGTACACTGACTGAAGTAGTTTAAGTCTTTGGTTCTTTTAATTGTGATGATTTTGGTTCAAATTTAACAAAAACTCAACAAATTAGAATATGGTGACATGCGAATCAGCTGATCAACTCAAAACACCTGCAAAGGTTTCCTGAGCCTTCAAAATGGTCTCTCAGTTTGGTTCACTAGGCTACACAATCATGGGGAAGACTGCTGATCTGACAGTTGTCCAGAAGACAATCATTGACACCCTTCACAAGGAGGGTAAGCCACAAACATTCATTGCCAAAGAAGCTGGCTGTTCACAGAGTGCTGTATCCAAGCATGTTAACAGAAAGTTGAGTGGAAGGAAAAAGTGTGGAAGAAAAAGATGCACAACCAACCGAGAGAACCGCAGCCTTATGAGGATTGTCAAGCAAAATCGATTCAAGAATTTGGGTGAACTTCACAGGGAATGGACTGAGGCTGGGGTCAAGGCATCAAGAGCCACCACACACAGACGTGTCAAGGAATTTGGCTTTATTAATTTATTAAGCCACTCCTGAACCACAGACAACGTCAGAGGCGCCTTACCTGGGCTAAGGAGAAGAAGAGCTGGACTGTTTCCCAGTGGTCCAAAGTCCTCTTTTCAGATGAGAGCAAGTTTTGTATTTCATTTGGAAACCAAGGTCCTAGAGTCTGGAGGAAGGGTGGAGAAGCTCATAGCCCAAGTTGCTTGAAGTCCAGTGTTAAGTTTCCACAGTCTGTGATGATTTGGGGTGCAATGTCATCTGCTGGTGTTGGTCCATTGTGTTTTTTGAAAAACCAAAGTCACTGCACCCGTTTACCAAGAAATTTTGGAGCACTTCATGCTTCCTTCTGCTGACCAGCTTTTAAAGATGCTGATTTCATTTTCCAGCAGGATTTGGCACCTGCCCACACTGCCAAAAGCACCAAAAGTTGGTTAAATGACCATGGTGTTGGTATGCTTGACTGGCCAGCAAACTCACTAGACCTGAACCTCATAGAGAATCTATGGGGTATTGTCAAGAGGAAAATGAGAAACAAGAGACCAAAAAATGCAGATGAGCTGAAGGCTCAAAGAAACCTGTCAAAGAAATCTGGGCTTCCATACCACCTCAGCAGTGCCACAAACTGATCACCTCCATGCCACGCCGAATTGAGGCAGTAATTAAAGCAAAAGGAGCCCCTACCAAGGATTGAGTACATATACAGTAAATGAATATACTTTCCAGAAGGCCAACAATTCACTACAAATGTTTTTTTTTTTTAAGTGGTCTTATGAAGTATACTAATATGTTGAGTTAGTGAATTGGTGGGTTTTTGTTAAATGTGAGCCAAAATCATCACAATTAAAAGAACCAAAGACTTAGACTATTTCAGTCTGTGTGCACTGAATTTATTTAATACACGAGTTTCACAATTTGAGTTGAATTACTGAAATAAATGAACTTTTCCACGACATTCTAATTTATTGAGATGCACCTGTAGATGGACAGACATGTCAGACTTATTAAATGATCATCTTAAAGAGATAGTTCACCCAAAAATGAAAATTCTTTCATTAATTACTCACCCTCATGTTATTCCAAACCTGTAAGACCTTCGTTCATCTTCGGAACACAAATCAAGATATTTTTGATGAAATCCGACAGCTTTCTGACCCTGCATAGACAGCAATGGAAATACCACATTCAAGGCCCAGAAAGGTAGTAAGGACATCGTTAAAATAGTCCATGTGACATAAGTGGTTCAACCTTAATTTCATGAAGGTACAAGAATACTTTTTGTGTGCAAAGGAAAAAACTACTTTATTCAACAATTTGACTGTCAGGAGAGAGAAGAAATAAGAAATTGTTGAATAAAGTCATTATTTTTGTTTTCTTTTGAGCACAAAAACTATTCTTGTAGCTTCATAAAATTAAGGTTGAACCACTAATGTGGCCAATCAGAATCCATTATCATGCACTGGCGTGGATGCTAATGGTTATTGTTCTTGGCGTGAACGGCCCTTTACTGTCGCTCATGTCAGATCTTTCCTCAAAATACATTTAGAATCAACTCTTACATTCTCTTTTCCACAAATTGCAGAAAATCCTTTCTAACTGCAAGGCTCCAGATGGTTCAAGACATCGAAAGAGAACTCATGGTGATTTCCGGAATGGTGATTTGCTTCATAGCAGCGAGGGGAAGCGGACCTGCCGCAATCTCTCTTTGGAGTTTTGCTCCGCTGAAGAGCTGGCGGCTACTCCACCTCTAGACTCATGGATACTGGAGACTCTAGGCCTGCAGGACGAGAACACCGTCGACCCAGAACGTAGTTTCAATACCCCTTCTTTCAGCTGTCCAATTCCTACAGAAGATCCTTACAGTACGACAAATGTTCACAATGCAGTTGGCTTCAGCCTTAATGCTGGGGCATGCTGCGATTACAGCAGCATCGTAGACTCATCCAGCAACTGCAGTCTGGACACCTCCAGTGGCTACAGCACATCCCAGAGCTTGGGTTCAGATTATTCAACTCTAGACCCCTCAGCTCTGTACACTGTCACATCTACAGGGTCACTGGTCAGCTCTCCACCAGCAATGACCACTGCTCAACACTTCACACCTCCACGCGCTGCCTCCACTCCTTATCGTCCCCAGGACGTAAGCCCTGGTCCATACTACAACACACCAGCCTGTGGTTCCTCCAGTCCACCAGGGGGCGACAGTCAACTTTTCTCCACACCTCGTATGTCCCGTAGCAGGACAGACTTGGCATTTAGCATGTCACTAAGTCCACAAAACAGTGTGAAGACGCACAGTTTCCCTCAAGGACAAGCTTTCACACGCAGAGACCCACAAGGGGGATGGAACTTCACCTGGGTTCCTAAACAGTGTTCCTAGAGATATTTTTCAAGGATTTTGTGGGAAAAAAAACCTGCCTTTTTAGCCATTTTTGTGTATTGGTAACCCAACTTGCCCCATATTTACAAGAAACACAACAACTCTTCTCTCTTACGGGTTATATATTATATATTTTGATAGCTTTGTGATATTATGTCATGAATTTGGATATAGTTTTTTTTTATTCATTGTGATTGAAAGGCTTTGATATTAGATGCAGGATTATGACTGAATACATTAAAATCACACTTTTTTCAAAATAATTGTTTTTGGTACTTTCAAATTGTATAAGAAAACATTAAGATTCATCCCTTGAATTAAAATTGTCACCACCCTTGATGTTACAAAGCTAACTAATACACAAACACAGCATATGTCACTTGCTTTAAGACACCTGGATCAAATACAGTTCGCATATGTCTTCTATTGAAAATAATAGCTCACCGTAACAGAATAATTGTCTCTTTAATTGTGAAGTGATGCATTACAAGTATCAACGTTGTGAGTCCCAAATCTTCTCGTGCTACGGCGTTAGCCCTAACCTGTCATTCCCACAGCTGTCCCGCTTTCCTTCCCTCCTTCCCCTATCACTTTCCCTCCCTCTGTTTCTCTTCGGTACGTCTTCCCCATTCTCCCGCCACTGCGAGACAAAAGAGAGGGCCGGCCGGTCTCGAGGGAGACTTCCTCCCCGATCCGCCCCGCAGGTCTGAGACCCCCAAGGGGGTCTAACATGGGATACTTACACCCCTCTATCCCTCCCCTCTGCCCAGCCTCTTACTCTCTGCTCTGCCCTCAGGGAGCTGGAGACGGCAGGGAAAGTTTGGGCCTTGAGTTAGCCATGGAAAAGCCAGGGTGAGTGGTCTATCTCTAATGACACGGTTAAGCCCCCTGCAGATGGCCTCCAGATTGAGAGGTTGACAGGAATGAGCACCATGAGAGGTACAGGAGCCTGGAACATAACGGGTACAGGTGAAAGAACAAGGAAAAGGAGATGATACATGGCTGGGGGTGACGAAAAGGGAATTTGGCAGGATGTGTTAAACAACCGACAGGTTGTGGGTAAAAGAATAACAATGACCCAATTCATAAATTGTCTCCTGCAATTCAATATTACACATAAAACGTACCTATATTGAGTAAACAATTGCTTGCTCCCGTTCAATCGCCCATTCGATACAAGTGTCTTGGACGTTCAGTTCAATTGAAAATAGTGCTGCAGTGAAAATATGTTTTATTTTATTTTATTTTTTAGGCCAAAATCAAGAAACACTTAGCACTTCTGGTTCCATCATCCTGAATGGGTTTTTTTAATGGATTTTTGGTTAAATGCCAAAGTTTGTGATTAACACAAGCTCAAGATATTTTCATGTTTTATTCTACAACATAAAATTCATCAGTAATGCTCATAAGTCTCTAAAAGGGACTAAAGAGGTTGCCAAGGACATTAAACGACACCATGCCAAACAGCTAATCTTTTGTATCTTGGCTTCAAAATTCATGAAAGTTGTATTCATTTCGGTAAATTACAATGGTCATAATAAGGCCATAAGAATCATAATTTTTCTTGGTCACAGGTATTATTTTCGGCGATAATTCAAAAGCCAATGGAAAAATCCTATTGAGTTTTTGTCAAGGGAACCAGGGTGATGCTTACTTTCGGGTTGGCCTACAAAAATTTACATCACTATATACAATGAAAAGGACACTACAAGCTAGCTGGTTCTGATTGCCTAGAGTCTTGATCCCTTCACAGTGTGTTTGCCAAGATGGGTGGAAAAAGGTGTGTTCACAATTGGAAGTAATCACTCCAGCGTCAAAAAGATGGCCAATTTTTGAATGTCATACGGTATGTGGTTATGTGGGATACTTTCATTACAACCTGCCCAAAAAACAAAAAGAAAAGTAAATAAAAATATATTATTATGGGTAATTCTAAAGTGATTTTTAATAAATTCCTGAAGAAAGCCTCTGGTTAACTAGGTAGACAGAGAGGTGTAACATTAACAGCAGGTCTCCATAAAATTCACACATAAATACAGAAGAACAGGTGTTTAAATAAAATACACTATGACAAACCCAATGCCTAAAAGAAAACTTTTGCACTTTTTTGAATAAATTAAACATTATTTATAAGTACCAGATCTAGCTGATCTCTGGGGGTAGTTCAAACACCCCCAAATTATAGTTAGGTAAACCACACACATGATGGCTATGGTTATTCATTATCTACAGTCTCCTAGCTGTTCCTCGCACCACTTCTATTATAACCAAGAACACCATTTACACTTTATCAGCCATAATACAAAAAGCACTCAATAATTCTACTTCAGATTATGCTGTCAAACTAATATGGGTTTCTCTTTGGCTAACAGAATAGAACTAAACTGTTCTACAACTCCTTGAATCACAATTCTTTTTCCAAGTAGCTATTGTGAGGCATACAAATTCGGAAGCAACACCTATATGTTTGAGCGTAAGCAAATTAATAAGTCATACCTGTATTTTTACAAAGTTGTTGTAGGTGTTAGACATTGGGAGAATACACAACAGAGATAAAGTTAACGTTTAAGTAGGCCGTGTGTGCCTCTCTAATTAAGGAAGCCCTGTTATCTTGATCTCTTATAGGCCTGAAGTAATACATCATGTATAAGGTAGAGAGAGTATGCCGGAATGCTGCTCTGCCTGGTGTAATAGTTAATGTGTTTCTATGGTTGTGAAGCTTAAGTAACTGTACACTGTAAACTATAGCTGCAGCTGTAAAATATCTGCAAATATTGTTGTGTTTTATCATTTTTTCTTTTCATTTTTCTCTCATTAACATGTGGAAACACCTGATCTGGTTACATTTCAAAATTTCCTCAGTAGACACAGCCTTAGATCACACACACACACACACACACACACACCAAAAGTGCTCAGATTTATGTGTTCCTGAGGGTTTAGAATCTTTGCTATGTTTATAATGGAAGACTAGTTTACTTCTTACTGAGTACTGTGCAGAAAACACTGTATATTCACTACTTTTGTTTAAGTGAAACACTGGTGCATTGTGGGACCCAGTATTCAATGCCGTGTGCTAAGTTCTCACTGATTTCAATGCATTCACATTCTGCACACAGTAGGCTACTCATACTACATACATCAAAATTATTAAAAGTTATTACAGGCTATTTTCTATATATATATATATATATATATATATATATATATATATATATACATACACACACACACACACACATATATATATATATATATATATATATATATATATTCATTTTGCTTATTTAATTCAAATTTGCAAGAAAAAAGAACAAGTAATAAGCGAAGTAAAAGTTATTTTCTGTTATTGTTCTGCTATTTTTTTAAGAGAGAAAGAGAGAGAGAGAGAAAGAGAGAAAGAGAGATTTTATTTATTTATTTATTTATTTATTTATTTATTTGGAAGATGCATGTTTTCTAAAATGAAAGTTTCTGTCTTGTTTTGCCTCATTTGTTATTTACTGATACAGTGTGGATAAAAATGTAAATATTACAAATACGTATTACTTATTACCATATACTTAAGCATCGGCAATAATGTAATAGTAATATTTTAGTAATCTATTTTGAACATAACCATTAAGTGTCCGGCTCACAGCGCCACCTACTGGACACAGTAACACATACACAACCAGAAAACTCTGAAATAAGGTGATCCTCATTTTACCAGGTGCAAAATAACACGTCACTTTTTGGTTAGGAGAAGTTCAGACAGGCGACGGTTTGTGAGAGAGAAAGACATTGCGTTGGTGGACGATGGAGGCGTTTAGGTGACAACACAAAACACACAGAGGTGTAGCTGTAATATAATGAACCGCACAGAGAAAGCGTGACAGAGAGCAGTTAAACTATTGTGTGTTGGTGGGTGTGTGTAGTGTTCCGCTCCGAGGATCGTGTTGCTGCTGTCGCGTGGCAGCAAGTGTGTCTGACCGGACCACATTACTCGACCCCTCACTGAAGAGCTGACATCGTGCCACATATCAGCAAATACAAACAATTATATTCTTACAACCACTGCTATTGCATGAATAAATAAAACATTACATTAAAAAGGAGAAAGAAAGTGTCATTGTACAACAGAGGACTTCATCATTGTAGTCAATGATTGGCTGTAGAAAGACATTTGCAGTCTTGAACTGATCATCAGTGCTTAACCATTCAGCTGTCAATCAAATCGTTCATCCTTAACCGCCGCATTGCACAATAGTGGCAGCTTATATCAACTATCAACCTTAAGCAAACACGGCACAGACCACCCACTTTTATACAGACTCAAATATGAAAAGATAAACTCACACTTGCACAAGTCCTAATGCACTTTTGACCCTGTGAAAGTTCCTTAAAAACAATTTTAAGACATTGTTTACTGTCTACAATTTAAAATAGTGCATTTACATGCATCACAGGAGGTCATTTTTTTAACCTCATGAATTGTTATGAGTAAATGTCATTTCCACCACATCTCAAATCTTATTTTTATTTTGTGGTGAAAATGAATGAAAAAATGACTGAGCCCTTTGTTTTACTAGTGCTAATTTTACTGGCTAGCATTTTATGTGTTCAGAATACGCAGACTTAAATATTTTCACACTTTTTCAAATAATGACAAAATCATAGCTTGTTTGGAAATGACAGTGATGTTACCTTGAATTTTACCTTCAAGTCTCATGCATGCTGAATGAAGCATGATCTTCACTGGTAACTAAGAACTCTTGAAAAAACTTAATTGGTGCAAACATGTTGGTCATAATGAAAATGACACTTTGCCAGAAATATATATGAGAGTCATGTTTTTCACATAATAAATATTCAAATGGTTTATATTTAACTCACTTTTTGTTTAGATTATCATAGTTTTAAAAGTGTAAAAATTTAATATTTTTATGATTGTTATTATATTTTAAGATCAAAGTTCTAGGTCTGGTAATTATATAAACAAAAGCCATTTAAAAAGTAGCAAAATAAATGGAGACAGTGTTTTAATTCAATCTACTGTATAGATAATAAAAAAGTTATCTGTTAATAAAAATTAAAATCTAGGACATACAGAGACTGTAGCTGAAGAAACACAGATATACTTCACACTGATGTTCACTGGTTTTATAAACCTCAGATGTTATCACATTTAGTTTAGATGAGTCACTGCTTTTCATTCAGCTGTCAGATTTCACTGTACCTGAAGGACACACTCATAAATCTGTACAGAGTCCCATGGGATAAATGTTACAGAGATCATGATGGGACAAAGCTGTTGGTATTTGCGTAGGCACACGTAAGTGATTAAATACACACGCACACACACACACACAGAGAGAGAGAGAGAGAGAGAGAGAGAGAGAGAGAGAGACCAGCATTCAATACTTCAATAAACATTTATAGTTCCTGATTAGCAGAGAGGACATGAAGAGAGGAAACAAATGCAAACCAAGAGCCTCAGGAAAAAAGACATTTTGAATAATCATTTTACTGAGCAATGATAAGGCATGCATTGATCTGAGTGTGTGTTTGTGTGACAATTCCCAGACTAACTTGACCAGTGCTCATACTTTGATATTGCTTACCTATTATTAACATTCTGCAACAACAAATATTATTGCACTTTTTATTTGTCAATTTGTTTTAGTGGCATTGAACCACGTGAATTCCTTTGTCCAGCTTTTTAAATAAATTTTATTCAAATTATAATAAACAAACCTATCTATCTATCTATCTATCATGACCTTTAACCTTTACATTCCTCAACTCACATCTGCTTTATTTTGCCAACATGCATCTGTCATATACAACACATATATGCATTCATACATGTAATAATAATATAACCTGCTCATCCTCAGCTGTTTACATAGTTTATCCTGTTAATCCTTTGCAACCAATAAACATCGAGTATGTGTCATCCTCAGCCATGTCTAACGTTACACCAAAGTTCAAATAACACAAATTTACTGAGATCTAAACCTAAATATCAGCATCATGAAAACAGATAAATGATTACTGATTGTATAAGGCTGTTGTCTTTGTACAGTTTATAGTCACGTTAGAGTTAAATTGCACTCACGTAAGGTAGAAGTGAAATTTTAGAACTCTTACAAATTGATAAACAGCTCCCTCAAGTGGAATTATGTGTAATTGTCTCAAGTGATGTCTAGACTGAAACACATGCTGGGAAATTTCACAAATCATTTAAATAAAGTAACACGTTGAAATAAATATTTTAAAGTGTAAAGTTTAAAGTTTGGTATCATATATATAAAGGAAGAGGGGGAAATGAAACTGCGCTGACAGGATGCAGACACTAGTAGTTACTGAATCACTGCACCGTTCTTCAACGGGACTAAAATTAAAAAAAAAATGTAGACATATTATTAAAAACGTATTTTAGGTTTGAAACGGGTGGAATTTTGTATTGTTGATTCCTCGCCGATTTCATAAGCAATTATTCAAAGCAATCTTTCCACTGCAGTTGCCAGAATCTGCAGGACAATAAGGGTCAGAATAACGTTCTGTCCTTTTCACATATTTTAGTACATATTGGTACAGTAGGTGTGTATAAAAAGATCACAGGTTCACTGGATTAAGTTAAAATGCAATATTGGCTTGTCAAGTCAAGTCACCTCTATTTATATAGCGCTTTATCCAATACACATTGTGACAAAACAGCTTTACAGTTTTAAAATAGGAAAAAGGTGTGTCGATAATGCAAGAGGACAATATAAAATAGTCAATTTTTTGGTTAAAGTCAGTTCAATGCTGATTCAGTGAAGTCATCGTCCAGCTCAGTTCAGTTCAGTGTCTGTGCAATCAAGTCAATAATATTGCTAGAACTTGTGTTGACATACAACTTAGACTACATGAATTTTAATACATGTATTTTAATATCAGTTTAGCTTTTACATAGAGAAATTAGTAGACACAAAAGACAATTCATGTTTTGAGAGAACCTTACAAAATTGCAAAATAGGTTAAAACATAAACAATCAAATTAGTTAATAAAATCAAATCAAAGTGCAATGGCTAGATAGGAGGACTTAAATACAACTCATAGATATATTGTCCAGTTTGTTGCTTATGTCCTTGTGGCATGAAGATGTGGAAAACTGACAGAGGTTAGTGTCAACAAGAGTCACCGGAGAACTACTACTAAATATGCTAACTCAATACTAAATAAAACTCAGTCTAAAGTACAAAGTCTTAAATAAGCTGGAGTGAAAGGTCTCATAATCAGTCTCTTTACATTTTCAGATATATAATGATAACTTCAGTGCAGAAGAATAAGAAAAGTGTATTTCTTTAAATACTGGTCTCTAATAATGATGTTGTCCATACTGTAGTTTTTGGAGTTGATAGTTGGGGTCATTCTTCATAACAGAGAACTGCTGTATTCTTGAATCTCCTAGATTGTTCATGTACAGATCCAGTTCTCTCAGGTGTGAGGGGTTCGATCTCAAAGCTGATGCCAGAACAGCACAACTGTCATCTGTGAGACCACAATATTCCAAACTGCAAAGACAACTTGTGATTAAGGAAGATTGTTTCAGTCACCCTATCAGAGAAGATATAGAGCAAAAGTAATGATCTTACCGCAGTATCTCCAGTTTGCAGTCAGGCTTTTCCAGAGCGGTAGAGAGCATTCTTACCCCAGAGATTGAGAGTTTATTTTGAGAAAGATCCAGCTCTCTCAGGTTTGATGTCAATGCTGAAGACAGGGCAGCACAACCTTCCACTGCAATTTTGCAATTCCTCAGCCTGTAAAGAAAAAAAAAGAAAAATCTTAATGCTATTGTTTTATACACATTGAGATTTTTTGATAAAAATAAATAAAGTTGTATCAAATAAACTAATTTCTCCTTGTGATCTACCAAAATAATGGTTTGAGTAGGTATTTTCATTAAAGCATTGCATTCACAATTTATATACACACTATAATAAAAACTGTTTGTGTAAAAAGTTTAGCATGAATGATGGCTCTGTCTGTGATGGATATGATGAACTGAAAATCAATGGACCAACTGCAATATAAAAATAAATAATGAAATTAGCATTTTCAGCATGATTTTGACATTAACTTACCGCAAAACTTCCAATTTATAGTTTGGATTCTTCAAAGCATCAAAAAGTTCTTGCACACCTGAGTCACCTAGTTTATTCTCACCTAGATTCAGTTCTTTCAGGTGTGAGGGGTTTGATTTCAAAGCTGAACCCAGAGCAGCACAACCCTTATTAGTGACTTCACAATGTTCTAACCTGCTGAGAGAATTACAATAATTTCTATCCCTAATTTTGGAACAAAGGACTTATTTGACAAATGTGGTGAGTGATGATCTTGCCTGAGCATCTCAAGATTACAGTCTGAATTCTCCAGATCAACACATAACTTCTGCAATCCAGTGTCTCCAAATTTATTTGCAGACAGATCCAGCTCTCTCAGGTGTGAGGGGTTTGATCTGAGAGCTGAAGCCAGAGCAGCACAACCTTCATCTGTGATACCACAATCCCTCAACCTGCAGAAAATATACAGCATACAGTTTTCATTTAATGTGTCTGTGGGTGTCAGTTATGACTCTCAGTACATCTATTAGTCTCTGTGAGATAACCTTACCTCAATATCTCCAGTTTACAGTGAGGATTCTCTAGTCCTTCAGTGAGCTTCTTCATTCCTAAATCTCCCAATTTATTCCCAGACAGATTCAGCCCTCTCAAATATGAGGGGTTTGATCTCAGAACTAAAGCCAGAGATGCACAACCATCACCTGTGATAACACAAAGTCTCATCCTGCAGAGGAAATGGCAACAGATCTAGGTTAATGGACACATAGTTCTTTATGGTAACAAAACAAAACATAATGTCAAAATATATGTTTTAGGATAATTATAGAAGTAATCTTACCACAGTTTCTCAAGTTTACAGAGGGGATTCTGTAATTCAGTAGAAAGAATCTTCAATCCAGAGTTAGTGAGTTTATTTCCAGACAGATCCAGCTCTTTTAGATGTGAGGGGTTTGATCTCAGAGCCAAAGCCAGAAAATCACAACCCTTATCAGAAACATCACAGAACTCCAGTCTGCAAAAAAAAAAAAAAAACAACAACAACAACAACAAAAAAGACTTTTTCATTAAAGACTTGTTTAAAGTCAGTTTTGCAATACATTTTTTCTGATGATATGCAGGCCTTGAAATGAAGGTACATTTTTTTTTTAAATGATTATTTGCCTATTAAGACTTTTTTAATAGATTGTACTTAACTGTATATTATGTCTTGTTAAGCATTAACTATATTTACTACTTCATTATGATTTCAATTTCAGCAATAAAGAAATTAGGTAAATAAACCAAATCTATGAAAATTAATGGAAAAAATTAGGAAAATAAAAAACAAGAGAAGAGGAACTTACTTCAGTGTTTCCAACCGACATTGAGGATTTTGCAGGCCATCACAGAGTAGCCTAAGTCCTGAATCACTTATATTACTCTGAGCCAGGTTCAACTCTCTCAGGCATGAGGTTTTTGATGTAAGAACAGAAACTAAAGTGGTATAACTTTTTCTTGTTAGGTTATGCTCACCAAGACTGCAAGAAAAAAAAAAAAAAAAAAGAAAAGAAAAAGAAAATGTTTTGTTCTGTTCCCCCCCCCCCCCAGAATTTGTATGTATTGAGAGTTTTGAGTAGATTAATTCTGGAATTACACAAATCTTTTAGATTACACAGTTTTAATTAGGATTAATTAAACTTCTAAATGAATTGAAATAACTTAATGCAAGAAAAAACTTGTGCAAAAACTAATATAAGATAAATATAAAGACTACAAAGGAAAATATTCCATTATACTATATCGAATTTTTATTATACATAAACTTTAACAATTATTACTGGCATGACATACTTTGCGGTTCTGGATGCTTCAAGCACTGGTTGTAACCTTTGAAGACTTTCATCTGGCATATTTGTCCAAACATACTTCTTTAAATCGAACACATCTAGTTTTTGCCCTGAGGTCAGCAATACAAAGACCATAGCTGACCACTGTGAGGCTGTCAGTGTGGTATTTTTTTCCGACCCTGATTTTAAGTAATGCTGGATTTCCTCCACTAGGGAATGATCATTCAGTTCGTTCAGGCAGTGGAACAGATTGATTGATTTCTCTGGAGAAGGATTCTCTTTGATCTTCCGCTTTATGTACTTAACTATTCTCTCTCTGCTGTCAGAACTGCTTTCTGTCTGTGTCAGTAGGCCTCGTAAGAGAGTCTGATTGGACTCCAGTGAGAAGCCCAGAAAGAAGCGAAGGAAAAGGTCCAGATGTCCACTGGTACTCTGCAGAGCTTTCTTCACAGCTCTCTGATAGAGGTCAGATATTGATATTGAACCTTGCATAACACAAGTCAGAACACTGGGCAGAAGACTAGGTTGGTCTATCACATTTATGTTTTGATTCACAAAGGAGAGGTACACATATAAAGCGGCAAGATGTTCCTGAACACTCAGATGAACAAAACAGTAGACTTTCCCCTGAAACAGCCCTGATTCTTCTCTGAAAATCTGAGTGCACAATCCTGAGTACACAGACGCTTCTTCCACATCAATGCCACATTCTTTAAGATCTTCCTCGTAGAAGATCAGATTACGTTTCTCCAGCTGCTGAAAAGCTAGTTTACCCAGTTTGAGAACCATGTCTATATCTTTAATGTTCTTATCATAGGCCTTCTCATGCATAGTTCTCATCTGAATGATCAAGAAGTGTGTGTACATTTGAGTGAGAGTCTTGGGAATCTCTCCACTCTCTGCTTGACTCAACATCTTCTCTAGAACAGTGGCTGAGATCCAGCAGAACACTGGGATGTGACACATGATGTAGAGGCTCCTTGATGACTTCAGGTGTGAGATGATTCTGTTGGCCAGATTCTGATCTTTGAATCTCTTGCTGAAGTATTCCTCCTTCTGAGGGTCATTGAATCCTCGTACTTCTGTCACTCGATGGACACACTGAGAGGGAATGAGATCAGCTGCTGCTGGTCTGGAGGTGATCCAGATGAGAGCAGAGGGAAGCAGATTCCCCGCAATGAGGTTTGTCAGCAACACATCCACTGAGGCTGATTCAGTCACATCACACAGCTTCATATTGTTCTGAAAATCCAGAGACAGACGACACTCATCCAAACCATCAAAGATGAAAATGATTTTACCTTCATTTGGAGAGATTTCAAGTTGTTTTGTGCCTGTGAAAAGTTGCAGAAGATCTTGAAGATTGAATGTTTGGTTCTTCAATAAATTGAGCTCTCTAAAGGGAAGTGGAAATATGAGGTAGACGTCCTGATTCGCTTTCCCTTCAGCCCAGTCCAGAATGAACTTCTGCACAGAGACTGTTTTTCCAATGCCAGCAACTCCTTTAGTCAGCACAGTTCTGATGGGTTGGTCTTGTCCAGGTAAAAGTTTGAAGATGTCCCTCAAGTTGATTGCTGTATCTTCTGTCATTGCTCTCCTAAATGCAGTTTCAATCCATCCGAGCTCATGTTCATTACTGACTTCTCCATGTCCACTTTCCGTGATGTAGAGCTCAGTGTAGATCTCATTGAGAGGTATGAGGTCACTGTGTTTTGATATCCCTTCATGCACACACTGAAACCTGCTTCTCAGATTTGATTGGACTGCTTCTCGAATTTTATCAAGGGGTAAAGCAGCACTGGAAAATAAAAAAAAATCTTATACATTTTAAACCATTACTCACATAGCAGACCATTTAATTATTGTAATATATATTATTTAATAAGAAGATTTTAATACTTGTAAAATAATACTTTTAATACTTGGAAATTCAAGTAAATTAAATAAAAATATCAAATAATGACAAATAAACAGATTAAAAAGGACTACCTACAATAACCAGCAAGACAGAGCTGAGAACAAGCCTGTGCATAACCCTCATCTTTTTTAAAAAGCATTTTTTCCCCTTTCATAACACATGTAACTAAAGACTCAAAAATGATAAAAAAGAGGGTTTAATCATGTTAATCTTTTACCTAGGTTCTTTTAAATCCAGTGGACAACTCACAGACTGATCACTCCGTATAGACTCTTCGTTGGGACATGATCTCCCCTGCTGCTCTGAGCTACAGTGAAACAGAAACATTACAGTGTGAATTAATTGTATTTAATAGTAACAGCTGTAAAGTAGTCACAAGCGTGAGACATAAATTCACAATTGTTAATTTTTTTAAAATTTTTTTTTTTAATGTGTCGTTTTAAATGACACTGCATAAAACTAAAAACTGAAAAGTGATACAGAGGAAAACCTAATTGTTATTAATGTAAATCTTTACCTGGATTCTTTTAAATTCTCTGGATGACCCATTGACTCATTAGTCTTCATGGACTCTTCGCTGGGACATGGAGATGCCGATCTCCCCTGTTGCTCTGATCTGCAGTGAATCAGAAACATTACATCATTAATAAGATGGATTTAATAGTCACAAATGTGAAATAGTCACAAGCTTGAGATATGAATTCACAGTTGTTAATATTGTTAACATTGTCTTTTTTTTAAAAAAAGTGTTGTTTTTAATGACATTGCGTAAAACTAAAAACTGAAAAGTGATAGAGAGGAAACCTAATTGTTATTAATGTAAATCTTCTACCTGGATTCCTTCAAATTCTCTGGATTACCCATTGACTCATTAGTCCTCATGGACTCTTCGCTGGGACATGGAGATACCGATCTCTCCTGTTGCTCTGATCTGCAGTGAATCAGAAACATTACATCATTAATAAGATGGATTTAATAGTCAGAAGTGTGAAACAGTCACAAGCATGATATATAAATTCACAATTGTTAGATAGAATTGTAACTTTTTTGTAAGATAGAATTTTAACTTTTTTTTAAACATTTTCTCTTCTTTTTTTTTTTTTTTACAATCTTGTATTAAATGATCTTGCATAAAACTGAAAAGGGATAGAGAGGAAAACTTTATTATTAATAATATAAATCATTTACCTGGCTTCTATTAAATTCTTTGGATGATCCATTGACTGATCACTCCTCATGGACTCATGGCTGGGACTTGGAGATGCTGATCTCCCCTGCTGCGCTGAGCTGCAGTGAAACAGAGACATCACAACAATAATTCAGTGGATCTTCCTGACATTCAGAACTAAGGTGTAATTGTGAGAGAAAGAGAAGACATTAAAAAATGTGCAATAGAGAGATATAAAACATGCTTTATTTTGTTTACATAATAAAGACTGACAGAGTTTTTAAAACTAGCTAAAAGGGAGTTTGATCATGATCATTTACCTGGGCTTTTTAACCTTGAGATGATCCATTGAATGATGACTCCTCAAGTCTTGTTAGCTAAATCTGATCTCCCCTTCTGGATTGTGCTTCGGGGAAATAGAGATGGTGATTAGCTAGACTAAAGACTTGTTTGAATATTACATGAATTAAGAACAAATTCGGCCATTACAATGTATTAATTAATTACCACCCTGTATACAATAAGCCAAGCATTCATGCATTCAGGTATTTATTTATTACTTACTACTTACTAGTGGGCCTCAGTAATCGGTCACATTTTCGCAACTCATTCCAGCTACAATGATTCTGAAAATAAACCAAATAAAAGTAATAGTAACAAACAAACCACTTGACCAAATTATGGCCAGAAACCTTATTCATTCAATAGACTACCAGCCGCCTATATGAAACAACATAAAATAGCGACAAATGTAAGTAATGCAAAATACTGGAAAGTATTTACGTACTGTAAACATTCCGATTCCTTTTTGTTTTTAAGCAAACTAGTTATCTCTCAAAACAAGTGTTGTTTTGTCGGAGTAAAGCGCAAAACATGTAGTCCAACTAGTTGTGTACCTACGTCACTGTACCTATTTTCTTAGACGGATAAACTGATAACGAGAATTCTTTCAAATTCCAAATTCTTAAGGTAAAACAAAACAAAAAACAAAACTTAATGATTGATTTATTTCAGTAGCCTATATAAACATTAAATCCACACCTACTTTATAGCGTTAATAATGTTATTAGTCTGGCTGAACCATTTTTCTTTTGTAGGTTAAGGAAACAAAATAGGAAAATTAAATTCAAAACACTTTGATAAAAAAGGTGACAAATGAATCTTTGATATCAAGCTAAAAAAAAAAAAAAAAAAATTCTACCGTTCATATCTTATTTACATACAGCTCTCATATCATCAATCACTCTCGTCTCTAGAGATCACGAGGATATAAACAAGGACAGGACAAACCAGTTTCAGATTTTAATTGTTAGGCAACGCAAGGCTTCTTATTAAACAACTTTTTATACAACTACTTGGGTAAAATTTGTCTGAAACAATTTACTCGGTATTTTCTGCGCGTCGTCCTGTTCAATCGTGCTGTAAAGCACCTGTGATCACCTGCGAATTACAGTCTTCACTAGTAGCCTAAACATTTGTTACAGCGATATTAGATTAAGTAATACGTAGGCCTAAATCATTTCTTTTCGGTTTTCAGCTCGAAGAATTTCAAAACATTAACCAATACATACGACTATACCAATAACCACGACCTACCTTTTATACTGACCTTCTTCCTCCAGCGTACTTACTGTAAATGTTTTCACTTTCTGATTTGTGTACTTCTTATCCAAACAAGAAGTAAATGGGCGTACACAAGTACAAACAATTGCTACATTTCAAAAAAGGCCTTGTTTTCTCCTGGAGAGAAGATAAAGCTAATTTGTTTTTTTTTGTTTTTTTTTTAATGACAAAGATGGGAGATGGGTTTTCAGTTTAATTCACACAATTTGAATTGACAGCAAAACACCTGGGTTTTCCTTAAAACACATCTTTAGCACAAATATTTTAAATAAATAAATACTGAAATACACACTGTTAGCAACTTTTTAATAGATATATTACAAGTTGGAAAAAAAATGCACATTGCAGCCTTATCAATCTGCAAAATGTAGAATATATAATTACAATATAAACTAAGCACAAAAATTTTGCAAGGTTTAACTATATGCATTTTCATTAATAAACAACTATATTTGGGTATAAAGGCATAAGATAACATTAAATAGTAAAGATCATTTAACAGAGAGAGTGCAGAGAGAAGTGTTCCTCATTTCATGACATGTCGTCATCTGCTGGAAGAGAATCTCAAACACATTCAGGAAATAGTTACAGCACCTAATGTGTTGGACAAGTTAAAGGGATAGTTCACCCAAAAATGAAAATTCTGTCATTAATTACTCATTACTCACGTTGTTCCAAACCATAAGACCTCCGTTCATCTTCAGAACACAAATTAAGATATTTTTGATGAATTCTGAGAGCTCTCTGACCCTCGTAATTTTACGAAGCTACGGGATTACTTTTTATGCACAAAGAAAAAATAACGACTTTATTCAACAATTTGTAGAATAAAGTTGTTTTTTTTTTCTTTGCAAACAAAAAGTAATCCCGTAGCTTCGTAAAACTATGGTTGAACCCCTGATGTCACATGGATTATTTTACCGATGTCCTTGCTACATTATTAGACCTTGATCATAATGGTAATTACATTGCTATCTATGGGAGGGTCAGAGAGCTCTCAGAATTCATCAAAAATATCTTAATTTGTGTTACGAAGATGAACGAAGGTCTTACGGGTTTGGAACGACATGAGGGTGAGTAATTAATGACAGAATTTTCATTTTTGGGTGAACTATCCCTTTAAATTGTGACAATGAATTATGTACTAAAACAGTGTGTATCATTCCCTGGTACAGCTTTACTGCAACAACAAATCCACTGAGCAGCCAATCCGTCAGTTCTTAGCTGAACTCTCTTCAAATGCAACTTTTAAAAAAGAAAACATTAAATTAAAACATCTATTACAGATAAAGGATAATTCTTCAAAAATTCTTTATGTTGACAATCTTATTTTCCTAGTGCAACATTTGTCCCTTGGTTAATAAATATTGTGTTGCAAAAATTATAAAAATCTCAAACTTACTCTAATTTCTCCAGTTTGTAGTGTGGGTCAAATTTTATAGCAGAGAGCAGGTTTGCTCCCATGTCTGTGATTTTATTTTTAGTCAGATCCAGTTCTCTCAGGTGTGAGGAGATTGATCTCAGAGCTGAAGCCAGAGCAACACAACCTTCATCTGTTATATCACAATCTCTAAGCCTGCAGACAGAACAATGACACTTACATTTATCCTCTCATTTCAAGACACACAGTATATACACTTTGTTATATACTTTTTCTATATATTTTTTTCTGCCAGGTACTGAAAATGTGCATACTTTAAATTAATTTTCCATTAACTGAAGAGGTTTTCATCTCACTAATCTTAAATAAAAATCTTACCATAATATCTCCAGTTTACAAAGAGGATTCTTAAGTCCATCAGAAAAAAAGTTAACACCATCATCTCCCAATTCATTCTCCGACAGATCCAGCTCTCTCAGGTGTGAGGGGTTTGATCCCAGAGCTTCACAAGTTTTATCTGACAAATTACAAAATCTCAGCCTGCAGAAAGAACAATGGGATACTCTGTAAATTCTTTACATTTGCTCAGCTCATTAAGAAGCTCTCAGAGTACAATACTACAGCACCCTAATATCTTAGTAGAGTAAAAACATCAGTAGGACAGATTTGGACATCTACATTTATAACTAGATTTTTATCTATTTTTTTTTAAATACCAACACATCAAACCATTTAATTATTTTTTTATTTTATTTGTAGCTTTTGAAGAATTTACTTCAGTTTCTCCAGTTTACACTGAGGATTTTTTAGTCCATCAGAGAAAAGGTTAACACCTTTATGTCCTAGGTTATTTTCAGACAGATCCAGCTCTCTCAGATGTGTAGGGTTTGAATTCAGGGCCAAAGCCAGAGCGGCACAGCCTTCATGTGTGAGACCACATCACCATAACCTTCGGCAGATAGTTTTATTTGCTCACATTCCAGTTCCAGGAATACAGCGCATGATACAGTATGTAAAAATGCTAATAATTCTTCAGAAACAGTTTAACTGCTCAAGATATATTCATAGTTTTGAAAACATGGAGGACTTACCACAATGTTTCTAGTTTGCAGTGAAGATTTCCCAGTCCAGCAGAAAGGAGCTTCACACCTGAGCTCTGCAGATTATTGAAGTTTAACTTCACTTCTCTCAAACATGAGGATTCTGAGCTGAGAGCTGATGCCAGATCAGCACAGCAATTCTCTGACAGACTACAACAGCCAAGCCTGAAAAAATAAAAATATGAAATAAAAATAAACTAATAAAATAAAATCGCTCATATAAACAATAAAAAAGGAAATATTGCAGAAATATTATTTATTTGGTTTTTATGTGATCACCAGTAAGTACTAAAAATACTCTCAACCTGATTTATTAACATGTCGGTACTTAAACGTTACAAGGAAATAGAATTAATGCTAGTAAAGTCCTAGTCAAATGCACATATCTCTACATTTAAGTTCAAAACAAGGCCCTTTTTGTACAAGAAAATATGCAAATGTTTAGTCAAATCTAATCACATATATACATTTTACTTACTGAGCTGATTTGGACAATTCAACCACAGGAAGTAGATTATGGAGAACTTGATCTTGTGTGGTGTGTTTTTGGTTGAACTCATCCCTGATGTATCTGTTTAATTCAAACACTTCCAGTTTCTCTGAGGTAAGCAACACAAAAACCAGCGCTGACCACTGAGACGGAGACAGAATGGTATCTTTGATTGAAAAAGAGTTTGATTGGCCTCTAACGAGAGAAGATCTAAGTGCACAACCTCGAGTACACTGATGCTTCTGTCACATCAATGCCGCATTCTCTCAGATCTTCTTCATAGAAGATCGCATTGCCTTTCATAAGGTGTGTAAAAGCCAGTTTCCCCAGTTTGAGGATCATGTCTTCATCTTTCACTTTCATTTTAAAGGCCTTCTCATGCATAGTTCTCATCTGAATGATCAGGAAGTGTGTGTACATTTGAGTGAGAGTCTTGGGAATCTCTCCACTCTCTGCTTAACTCAACATCTTCTCTAGAACAGTGGCTGAGATCCAGCAGAACACTGGGATGTGACACATGATGTAGAGTGTCACATCCCAAAATCTCAAGTTGTTTTGTGCCCGTGAAAAGTTGCAGAAGATCTTGAAGATTGAATGTTTGGTTCTTCAATAAATTGAGCTCTCTAAAGGGAAGTGGAAATATGAGGTAGACGTCCTGATTCGCTTTCCCTTCAGCCCAGTCCAGAATGAACTTCTGCACAGAGACTGTTTTTCCAATACCAGCAACTCCTTTAGTCAGCACAGTTCTGATGGGTTGCTTTTGTCCAAGTAACGGTGTTAAAATGTCATTCAGGTTGATTGGAGTATCTTCTGTTGCAGCTTTCCTGGATGCTTTTTCAATCTGAAGGGCCTCACGCTCATCATTGATCTCTCCACCTCCACCTTCTATGATGTAGAGCTCGGTGTACATCTCACTTAGAAATTTTGGGTTTCCCTGCTTTTCTATTCCCTCACATAAACAGTGAAACATTGTCCACAGATCTGATTTAAGTTTGTTGTGGACTTCAGCATTTTGACAGTCAGTGCTTCAACATAAGATAGAAACACACAAATTAGCAAGCACAAACAGATTTATACACATGCAGGCATGATTATTTTCTAAAAACTAATCAATGATCAATTTTAATTTACATGTATTTATATGTGTGAATACCTGCACTCACGGACTGTTGGCTTTATCCCATCACAACTCTGACATTGTCTTTTTGCATGTGACCTGAGCACATTACAGACTTCAGTATATGGACAGTCATTACTATGGGTAATTATAGACAGATCAAGCTTCAATATTCAAAGATTCCTTGGGTTTACATTACAGAAATGCCTCCAATGTTTTACATCTTTATTTTTAAATATACCTGTGTTCAGAGTTGTCTACACCCTTGAAGAACACTGGAAGCTCTATTGACTGACCACTGTTTATGGACACACAACTGGGCGCCGGTGAATCTGCTCTCTCTGGCTGCATCGATCTGAAACACGACAAATTAATGCCCACCCTATTCAGAATGCTTTTATCATATACAGTAATGTTCTTGTATTCAGATCAGACGTTATTGTTAAATACACTGCAGAAATTATTTTCAGAGGTTGTAATTTTGAAAGACATTTTTCAAGAAATATTTCAGTTTTTTCTACTTTAAGCTTTCATGTTTAATTCAGTGTATTGCTTGCTGTTTGTTTGTAATTGTTTGTGAAATATATTGAGTGGGAAAAAAATATATATTTTTTTCAGTATATGTAACCGGGGCTAATCAGTGTGACACACACTCGACTAACTCCACGACTGAAGGTGCGTGACGTAATCTCCAAATATATATTGCTGTTGCTCAGAGACTTTTAAGTGGCAGAACCTTCTGCTGCAAGGAGACTTTCACTTTAGTGGGGTTACGTTTAGAGGTGGGGTTAGGAATGAACTTTCTGTACAACCCATCTGGAGCTGTCCCGCCCACCTGGAGTTCGTTCTGATGTTCTAGACTCCGTCTCCACCTGTTCCCTAACCTTTTGTCCTAACAATAATAAAGACAATTTTATTAAAAGTGCGTGCATGCTTTGTGATACAGCTGAAAGTCAGGGTTGTAGCAATAATTGACAACAAAGTGTGTGCTTTGATGTTAAAATTTGGTACACGAGTACTATACTTACACAGCAATATAATACAAACAAAATGTTGGATACTGACAAAAGTAGTATTTTTAAACAGTTTAATGATATTAACAGTGTAAATTAGTGTTAAACAGTGGTAAGAGAGTCCTTATACACAGTGAATTTCAGAAAAACATCCTAGCATGGCATGCATTGTTGAAATGTGGCTAGACATACAGAGAGAGATAAATTATAGTAAAAACTACAGATAACAATTATAATATCCAGTGCAGTAGAATAAATACACATCTACTTATGGTGTTTCTTTTGTGCTAACATACAATACTTTCTTTAAAGTGTAGTGTAGAAGGTACAACAAACTTTAAACTGTGTTCAAATATCTAATCTAACAGGTTTTTCCAGTTCTAGCTCCTCCTAAAGATAAAAAAAAAAAAAAAAAAATCCTTCAGTAAAGGACCAGTATGAGGTATCTTTCAACTCGAAGTATTTCTATGACATTAATAATAATAAAAAAAATAAAAAATTAAAAAAATTAAAAAAAATTCCGATATAAAGGAGACAGATACAGGGAGGGTCTGCTGTCAGTAAAGAAACAAAATAGTGTGTGTGTGTGTGTGTGTGTGTGTGAGAGATAGTTAAAAGAATAACAGCTACAGAAAACCTACAACTACTTCTAATATATTTAAGGTTTGAAAATGAGAAGAACATGTCTGGAAAAAACTCAAATTAGAATTCAAAGCAACAGAGGCACTAATTTTAAGAAACAATGGCTGTACTGGCTAGCATAAATAGCTGTTAGACTACTGCTAAGCAACCAAATAAGAAACACAAAAAGATACCCAACCCTGCACTCAATAAAAAAAAATAAAAATAAATAAATAAATAAAAAAAATAACCTCATCTCTGTTGAACTAAATATAGCAATATAGCAACACCCCCATCTTATAAGGTGATTTGGAAAGAATTTAGCTTTTGATAGTTTTGGCACTTTATGTCAACATTGTACTTAATGTTACTTAATGATACTTAATTGTCTTAATGGTGAATGCTGAGGAAATGAAAACATGAGTGAATTATGTTGACACCCTTCATGTTGTTTGTACTCAAGTAGTGTATGCAAAGCTAGTAAAGTGGTTAGCTTGCAAAACACAATCGAGGTCTTGGACGGATTCTATTTAACAACTATATTTATATACTGGAAGAGAACACATGCATTATACATTATAATGTTTGTTGATTACAGTGGGAGAGAGAATATTTTGGCACAAAATACGGTTTCAGAGTATTAAATAAATCTATTTATAAATAATTATTGTCTTTTCTCATGATTTATATGGTATTGCAGAACCATATAATACAGACAAAGCTAGTCTGGACATGTATTATATTCTGAATCAGGTTCTCCATCAAAATCAGGAATGGAGTCGAGAGACTCCAATCCAGAGGTCATTTCTGAACACAGCGTCTTTTCAACTTGGTACTTTTCAAGTGTTTCTTGAGAAAAGGTGCACATGCACAAATATGCTGACGTTCCAGAAACTGCAAAGAAATAAATTCATATATCAGGTAAACATTTTGATACTTTCCTACTTTGTGCAGATGAAGAAAAAAAGAAACTTACGACTTAAAGGGATATCCAAACGTCCCTTTCTTTTAGTGGGAACATGATCTGTTCTTTCAACCCTCTCTTTTTCCGTTTCATTTTTCAGCTGTTGATTCTCAATCTTTCTTTCTTCTCTTCAACATGCTGTAAAGTTTTTCTGTCTATTTCATAATGTTGTTCTCTGTTTCTTGCCACCATCTCCTCTATCTTCTCCAGGAGTTCAGTGACTTGAGATCCATCACCCCAGTTCTTAGTGTTGAGAACATGATCCCTGTTCCCACATTTCTCAATGAGCCACTGGAGAGAACCACCTTCACTTGCAATGAATAACTCTATGGGAGTTTCTCCTAGTTCATCTCCAACAGCGAACAGAACCAATGTGTGATTCCAGACTCTTTCACCAAAAGAATCTATAATTTTCTCTAATGCGCTATTCTCTTCCTCTGCAAAGGAAGATTCAACACTCTGGACTAAAATGAAAGCATGTATTGCAGAGGAACACTCCATTGCACTTCTCAGGATGTTAAGTTTAGCATCTTCAAGTCTTTTCCCAATAAGGTAATCTTTCTCAAAACCTGGTGTATGAACCACAGTGAGCTTCCTTCCCGAAACGTCCCCTTTTTCTTTTAAATTCCCTTCTTTTCTTCTGGTAAATGCCTTTCTACCCAAAATTGTGTTCCCTGTTGAACTCTTGCCAGAATAATGTGGCCCAAGCAACACCAACTTCATTTCAGAAAGTTCAGCATTTCCTTTAAAAAGCAGACCATAAATATTTTCAGTGACTTCATAACTTTAAATAGAAGTATGTAAAGTACCATTAAACCATGTATACTCACCTGATTTTGAACGTCTCATTTCATTTCTTTTTTGCATTTTAACATTCATTGCTTTGCTCTTTTCTTTACTATTATCCTTCTGTTTTTAACTCATGTATTTTTGGATTATCCATCTTAAAATAGCATCCTTTGTTTACTGCGACCATCTCTTCTATCTTTTCAAACAGCTCTGTCACTTGATTGCCATCATCTTTGCTCTTGTTGTTGAAGACATGATACCTGTTCTCACATTTGTCTATTATCCACTGAAGAGCTTCTCCTTCACTCTCAATGAACAGCTCAATGTCTGTGTCTTTCAACCAGTCGCCAAATGTAAAGAGAACAATCATGTGATGCCAAATATCAAGGCCATGACATGTTCCTCCGCTGCCCTTCTATACACATTAGTATAAGAGTCATCCACGTGTATGACTAGCAGAAAGACGTGTGGTCCTGGAGGACAAAGAGATGAACTCAACACAATCTCATCTTTATAGAGTCTGGGGGTGTATTTTGAGTTGTAATTTCTTCTTCGGCCTGGAGTGTCGACCATAGTGATGTGTCTTCCTGCAACATCTCGTACTGAAGATGTTAGTGATCGTTTTAAATCAAATGCGGGATTTGCCCAGGATGGTGTTTCCTGCTGAACTCTTCCCAGATCTATTATAACCCAGCAGCACCATCCTCAGCTCTGAGAGGGGATGTTTATCTCCTGATGTGACATGCAAACATAAACAGTCAGTATGAAATTCAAAGGCAAATCACTTCATTTGACAGCCATCTTGGTAATGCTATAAAAGTAATAGGCATGCAAGTGCAGTTCCTATATCTGCTTGAATGAGGAAAAACATAAATGTCTAAAATGGTAAAGATTACATTTCAATAACATATTTCTGATAACAATGGTGAAATAAATTTCTTTAGCTCATATCACCAGTTAGTGTGCATGTGCATTCTCAAGTAAACAAACTAGAAATGTGACAGGTAGGGCTTTATTTCCAGAGCTTTACAATTTCTTCCATTCATTATTATTTAGTATAAGAGGTCATTCTGCTCCCATTTAAACTCTCTCTGGTTGAAAGCATACCAGTTGTTCTTGTCTTGTCTGTCAGTTGATTTTTCTTCTTTCTTCTCTCTGCTCCCTTTTCCTGTTCTCTCTTCTTTTCTTCCACATATGGTAGTTTATGAGAAAATAATGTTGTCACCTGATTGATCAACAAAAACAATTTTATACTGTTAATATTGTTGTGTAATATGTACAGTGCAAATCAGTCTTACCACAGTCTTTGACGAGTCTCAAAATAAAGCGAAAGTAAGAAGATGCTGTCACAATTAATTGGAGATCAGGCAACAGGATAAGCGTTTTCAGGAATTCATTTCAGAATGCAAATAAGTAGTTCAGGCTTTTGAGATTCACGATATAGACTTAACTGGTAAGTAACACCTTTGTGTTTGCAGGATGAACCGGGACCAGCGTAGACACTGGCAGGATGATGATGATGATGATGATGATGATGACGATGACAGAGGAATAGGTAGGTACAGGGTCAGGTAAGTCTTGCATGTGTAGCGAGAGACGAGATCAGATAACAGAGTGCAGCTGAGTATGGGTGTATATACATGTCCTGATTGATGACAGGTGCAGGAATCAGTATGCAGGTGAGAGTGAGCGAGAGAGGGGGCGGAGTTGCAGGGTTTGGCACTGTTGGAATGGAAATAGCTGCTTTCTTATGCAGGCTAACACAGGCTAAAACTCTTGTGTTTCTTTCTCTTATTTGAACTGCTGCTTTTATTGAGACTAGAATATCTTGGAAAAGTAAAATAAATTGTTTAACTGTCTGGTGTGTTAAATCAAAGAGAACAGATACAGTATAGACACAAAGAAGTCAATACACCTGATGCGAAATTAAATTAGTAATAAAGAAGTAGCCAAAATAGTCAAAAATAACTCAGTTTCAGGCAAATAATAGAACTGACTAAAAACAAGGCAAACAACACCCCCTGTTTCATGAAGGCTATAATATTCACTAATAAAATCAGAGGTGAGAAACATTTTGTTAGGGCAATTTCCTGTTTGTACAGTTTTTTTTTCAACACTCTTAAAAATAAAGGTTCCAAAAGGGGGTTTTGTGGTGATGCCATAGAAGAACCATTTTTGGGTTCCTCAAAGCACCATTCAGTGAAAAGCTTTTAGTTCAGTTCAGTTTTTTTAAGCATGAGAAACATTTTACTCATCTAAAGAACCTTTATCCAAAGAACCTTTGGTGCAATGGCAATGTTCCATGAATGTTCTTCAAGGAACCATTAATGCCTATAAAGAGCCTGTATTTTTAAGAGTGAAAATGTGAATTTCCCCACCTGGAGTATCTAGCTGAAATCATTGACAGTGATAGAAAGTGTGATACAGGGTGTGTTATTTGTAAGTTTATAATAATCAATATTAATCACACTAACTTGAGGAACTACGTGAATTATGTGGATTCATAATGACACGGAAATTCTTCTTCCAAAACTGTTCTTTAATCGGTAAAAGTCTGGATCAGTCTTTTAAAATAATGCATTAACCGCAGTTATATACAGGTAATGATAATGTATTTTCAGAGACATTGAGTTGCCCAGTATACCTTTATTACAGAGAACAGCAGAACTTTCAATTTCTACTGCTGTTTAATTGATATATTAATATTAATAATAATATATTGTTATATATTTTTAAGTGGTTGATTAAAAAAACAGACCTATAACAAAGGAATCAATATGTGAAATGCAACATTTAAGCTCTGCAATAAGCCACAATCACATTTGCTAAATGAATGAATGAATTAATTGTAAACATACTGTACATGATAAACTAAATCGCACAAAAAGTGCAAAAATTGTTTTTAAATATTAAAAGTTGTATTTTATACAATCTTTAGAGATGTTGACAAGACATATAGCTGTACACAGAATAGAGGTCCAACCTATTTTAGCCAGATCTACTCATTTGCAGATTTATGGCCTCACCACTGCAAAGATGGATAACTGCTCAGATGATTCTCAAATGACTATTAGAGTTTGTCTTCATGAAATGTATGTCGTCCTCTGCTGGTACAAGATTTACATTTAGTCCACTGTGTCCTCTGAGCAATCACTCTTCCAAGTGACTTCAACAGGGGCAACAAAACATTCACTAAATAAATACTTACTAATAGCCAATATGCCTTATTGGACTAGACCATAAGTCTTAATGACATGATCTTACCTGAATATTTCCACTTTTCATCAAGAATGCTTAAACACAGCAGAAAGCAGCTGCACTCCGAGATGCTCAAATATATTAACAGACAGATCCACGTTTTTCAGATATGATTGATCTGATCCCAGGAGAGAAGAGCAGAGCAGCACAAGCTTTATTAAACCACGATGTTTCAACCTGTAAAAGAGAGAACAGCAAGACACTCTTCACTTCTTTATTCTGTAAGAACAACTAAAACCTAAATTTAGTGTAAAAGGATCTTTATTACAGACTGTTGTACTTACATATTTCAAAGTACTTTGCTTTGTTGTGACTGTACTATAAATTTACGATAATACAATTTTTAAAAAGTAGAACATTAAGACTTTTTTTTTGGCCCTTTTGATATGTTTATTTATGGGTATAGCAGAGAAAGGGCCAGGAAGAAGAGGGGGAACATGATCGGGAGACGACAGAAGATTCAAAATCATGTGGTCTCCATGAGCAATACCACTAGGCCACATCGCCAAAAGAAAAACAGATGTATATATTTGTTTTAGTCAGGAATTAAATGATGACAAAGTTTTCAAAATCTTTTTATAGAATATTGTAATGGGTTTGACAAACAGATCCGGCTCTCTCAGGTGTGATGGGTTTGATGTCAAAGTTGAAGAAAGTGCAGCTAAACCTTCATCTGTGATACCACAACTCACCAGCCTGCAGAGAGAACATCTTTATTAAAGATAACTTAAATCTTAAACCACTTACCAGAATGCAACATTAGATGTGTAGGGTACTATATATATTCCAATAACTGTTGTACACATGTTCACGAGACAGTGGCATTCCAGCGGGTGACATAGGACGTATTGTTTAACACAACACTGTGTTTTAAATTGTTCGAATAGCCACAAGTCATAGGCTTGTTCCAGTATGGATATTCTCGAAAGTACATCTCAAAATTGGGAAGATTGTGATTCAGATTTTGGATCGTGATTTTGTGTGATAAGATCATGATATGATATTTTGAGAAGATCGTCCACCCCTATTTCTAATCAGATCCAGTGCTTTCAGGTGTAGGTTTGAATTTAGAGCTGAAGCCAAAACATCACAACCTTCATCTGAGAAAAGGCCACAGAATCTCAGCCTGCAGAGAGGGGACATATTAGCATGAAGTAATGAAAAAAGTTTATTGTTTCAGAATATTTCTTTAGAATGTTGACAGAGATCATTTGTTTGCTGTATTATTAGTTTAATCAAATTTATAGACATTAGTGACTTGCAGGATCAGGTCATGAGAGATTTAATTTTACCTCAAAATCTCCAGTTTACAGTGAGGATTCTTCAGTACATCAGAGAGAAACTTGACTTCTTTGTGTCTTAACTGATTATTACACAGATCCAGATCTTTGAGGTTTGATTTCATAACTGAAGCCAGAGCAGCACAACCTTTAACTGTGACACCACAGTAATTAATTCTGTATTGATAACACATTTTAATGTTAGGGTTAGTGTATTTGGCAGGTATGAAAAAAAGACTAAGTCTAATTTAGTCAAACTTATTATTTTCCTATTAATATAATCGTATTATATTCTTTAAATATGTTTGTAAGTGTCAAGCCCCTGGACTGTTTTTGTTGTGTTTTTCTCCCCATGTGCTCTGTGACCCAGTTTCTGTCTCCCATTGATTGTGTTAATTTGATTCCAGGTGTGTCTTATTCTTGCCTGATTGTCCCGTGTTCATAAGCCTCAGTCCATTCAGTTCGTGTTTGTCAGGTCTACTTGTTGGATTTCATGTGTTTCCTCTGTTCCTGTTGTGGATATACCCGTCAGACCAGGTGCGAGAGCCGGCGACAGTGCCCACCATGAAGGAGCAAGCCGTGGACGGTGAGAGCGCAGAGTGGAGCTCCGCCCCCTGCACCGTGGCTGAGGGTGAGCTGGATACAGATCTGGGTGAATGGAAAGCGGAGGAGGACCTAATTGACTGGTATGCTGACCTGCCCTCTCTCCTCCTTCCTACTATGGAGCCCTCTGTTACCCTTGTTCCCACGTCCAGCCCAGAGTGGGCTGCGGTTCCAGAGTTAAGCCCAGAGAGGGCTCCAGTCCCCGAGTCCAGTCTAGAGCACTCCTGTGCCTGCGCCTCCAGAGTGCCCTCCAATGCCCGCTCCTCAAAAGTACCCTCTAGTGTCCACTCCTCGAGAGCGCCCTCCCATGCTCGTTCCTCCAGAGCGCCCTCCAGTGTCGACTCCAGCCCCAGAACTCGCTCCAGTGTGGGCTCCAGTTCCTGAGTTTATCCCAGAGGGGGCTCCCGATCCTGAATTTAGCCCTGAAAGCCCGGAGGCTCACAAATGCCCACCCTCCCACCAGCTCCTGTCTCCTCCTCCACTGTCGTCTGTCAGCCCCTCAGCTCGCCCTCAGCCCACCATCAATACAGTGCGAGCGTCGCCGTGGCTGGAATATCCCTCACCTCTGCATCCAGCCTCCGAGGCCCGGACTCCACCTCGGCCCGTAGACTCAGCGGCTCCACCTCGGCTCCTAGCTCCCTCCCCTCCACCGTCACGCATTGATCTACCAGCTCCACCGGGCTCCCTCGTCCCTCCGGCTCCGCGTTGGACGGGCGTCGACCCGCCATCACCTCTGGACTCCACTCCTCCGGCTGCGCCTTGTTGCTCTGTCCCACCGGCTCCGTTGGGCGGATCTCCGGATCTCCGCCTCCGCCTCGGTCGCCAGAGCCCTCGGTTCCACCCTGGCCCCCCGGATCCTCAGCATCCCCCTGGCTCGTTGGCTCTCCGTCTCCGCCTCTGGCTCCTCCACCACCTGCTCCGCTGCCGTTAGTCGGCCCCCTGGAGTCAGCAGCCATTCCTCCTCCATGGCTCCTCCCTCCGTCTGCTCCACCGTGGGTCGACATTATGGCTGTGGCCTGGGTCCAGCTGGGCTCCTCCTGCTCGGGGTCCCTCCTATCTCCTCCCTCCTTCGTCGCCTCCCTGGTCTCTGTCTGCCCGCTCCCCCTCCCCAGTAGTAGTGTTATGGCACGGGACGCGCCTTCCGGGAGGGGGGAGTAATGTCACACCCCTGGACTGTTTTTGTTGTGTTTTGCTCCCCATGTGCTCCGTGACCCAGTTTCTGTCTCTGATTGTGTTAATTTGATTCCAGGTGTGTCTCGTTCTTCCCTGGTTGTCCTGTGTTCATAAGACCCAGTCCATTCAGTTTGTGTTTGTCGGGTCTACTTGTTGGATTTCATGTGTTTCCTGTGTTCCTGTTGTGGATATCCCCTGTGATTCAAGTATTAAAGACTGTTAAACATTTCCTCGTGTGACAGAGGCCAGCGGGTAAGTGCTGTGCAGGTAAAACCTCACTCCCCGATCTCAAAATGAGGCGCTCTAGCGACAGACGCTAGAGGCTGTGGCCTTTAGCCTCCTTGTTAGAGCGCCCGCCTCCCATGCCGACGACCCGGGTTCGAGACCCACTCGGAACGAGGTGTGGCAGGTGCGGATCCGGGGGGGGGGGGTTACACTCATTTCCCTCGTGTTCCTTACGACAATGAATCGTGACAGTAAGTTATTAAACCCTATTAGGCTTATTATATTTGTGATACGGCTGAAGGTTAAAAGGACCATTATGAGGTGTCTTTCAGCTCTAAGTATTACTATAACATTGACAAGCATTTAAAAAAACTGCAGATAAAGGAGAGAGATACATGTAGGGTCTGCTGTCAGTAAAGAAACAAGATGTGAGGGAGTTAAAAGAATAACAGCAAAAGAAACCATGTACCGAATTTATACCATGTTTGGCATGTTTATATTAGTTTCTTAATGTATGTAGAAGGAGAGGAGTTGTAGCTTTTGGATTGTGTTTTGTATATGTATATGGAGATGCTGATAATTGTCTTTGGAAGTATTCATTCTATATGAACCATGTGTATCAATTTAATTAATTCTAGTCCTGTGTTCTATTTCATTATTGTTAATTATTTTTATTATACACCCTCTTTCAGACACCCATACAACCATGTGCACAAGTGAAATATATGGTGGTTTAAATGACGTGTCAAAAGAACTTTAAAACGGTTTCTTCATGTATCTGAACAAAGATGTGTTGAACTAGTTTCCAACCAGCATCCTCTACTGGTTGAAGCTTAACCAATTTTCTACAAATGAAATGTTGTTGGTGTTTTTAATACAGTGGGAGAAATATCACATCATTCTCTCTTTTACATACATTTTACATACTTACCAGTCTAAGTGGGTTCCTTAAATGAATAGAGTGCAATTGCAAAATCCCTTTTGTCGTTGGAGCAGCCAATCACACAGTGACACCATGCATTCAGTCAGATAGTCTGGTGAGCTTATTCAAAGATCCACATACCCATTTAAAGTTGTATTTTCAAAATCTGAAATTATATTTTACTGAAAAACTGTATGAAGTACATGCCTGATAAATTACATATGCACAAAAATGAAGGCAATAGATTTGAGAAAAAATTTTCAACATATGAAGTCATGTTTAAAACAATAGCAGAGATTTGATTGTTAATATGTTGCTGGTTACTGAACACACGAGTAACCTTTTTGCTACTACTCTGTTTTCTATGTACAGATCTAAACAAGTAATGTATAATCTGAAGGAAACTGAAGACAATGTTAGACTGCACGTGTATCTTAATCTGAATCCAGTTCTCAATCAAACTCAGGAATAGAGCCAAGAGACTCCACTCCAGAGCTCATTTGTGAGCTTGACTTCAAATGCCACTCTTCAGGTGCTTCTTGGGATCTCTGGGACAGATATGCTGAACTTATCCCTGAAGAAGGACTGCATCTTTCAGCAACTACAAAGAAAAGATTTAATACATCAGACAAACCTTTACATATTGCACAATATGCAAATAACTTCAGAACAACTTACGATTTAATGGATCATCCATACTCTGTGCTCTTTTAATGGGTACAGCTACTGTTCTTTCAGCCTTCTCTAAAGTTTCTTCATCTAGTCTAAAATGACAGCCTCTATTTTCTGCCACCATCTTTTTAATCTTCTCCAGGAGTTCTGTGACTTGAGATCCATCACCCCAGTTCTTAGTGTTGAGAGCATGATACCTGTTCCCACATTTCTCAATAAGCCACTGGAGGGCATCACCTTCACTTGCAATGAATAACTCTATGGGAGTTTCTCCTAGTTCATCTCCAACAGCGAACAGAACCAACATGTGATTCCAAATGTTTTCGCCAAGAAGCTCTATGATTTTCTTCAGTGCACCATTCTCTTCCTCTGCAAAGGAACAGTCAACACTCTGGACTAAAATGAAAGCATGCGTTCCAGAAGACCGTTCTGTTACACTTCTCAGAAGGTTGAGTTTAGCATCCTCAAGTCTTTTTCCAAAAAGGAAATCTTTCTCAAAACCTGGTGTACAAACCACAGTGAGGTTCCTCCCGGCCACTTCCCCATTATCACTTAGATTCTCTTCGATTCTTCTGTCAAATGCTTGCCTTCCCAAAATTGTGTTCCCTGTCAACCTTATGCAGGAATAGTGTGGTCCAAGCAACACCAACCTCATTTCAAAAAGTTCAGTATCTCCTTAAAAAAGACAGAGCACATACCGTAAATATTGTCAGTTACTTCACTGTTAAAACCATGTTTTCAGTGTTTACTCACCCGATGCTGAATGTCTCAATTCATTTCTTTTTTGAACTTTAGCCTTTATCTGTTTTGCTCTTTCCTCAGCTTTCATCCTTCTGTTCTTCACTTCTTGTAAATTCTGATGCTGTGTTATAAAACAGCACCCTTTGTTTCCTGCAACCATCTGTTCTATCTTTTCAAACAGCTCTGTCACTTGATTGCCATCATCTGTGTTTCTGTTGTTGAAGATATGATACCTGTTCCCACATTTGTCTATTATCCACCGAAGAGCTTCTCCTTCACTCTCGATGAACAGCTCAATGCTTGTGTCTTGCAACCAGTCACCAAAGGTAAAGAGAACAATCATGTGATCCCAGCTTTTGAGACCAAGAAGAGCAATGTGTTCCTCTACTGCCTTTCTGTACACTTCAGTGAAAGAAACGTCCACTCTTATGACAAGCAGAAAGGCGTGTGGTCCTGGAGGACAGTGAGATGGACTCAACACAATCTCATCTTTATAAAGTCTGGGGGTGTATTTTGAGTGATAATTTCTTCTTCGGCCTGGAGTGTCTACCACAGTAACGTGTCTTCCTGGAACATCTCCTTCTTGTACTGAAGATGTAAGTGATCTTTTGGAATCAAATGCTGATTTACCCAGGATGGTGTTTCCTGCTGAACTCTTCCCAGATCCATTGTAACCCAGTAGCACCATTCTCAGCTCTGGGAGGGGATGTTTATTTTCTGCAGGCAGACATAAATATTTTATTATGGTAGGTCTTTGAGCTCAGTTTTTTAATGACCTTCAGTAATATGAAGGAATTTCTGTGGAGAAGGAACAGTGTTGTGTTATAAATAGAGTAGGCTATATAATTTAAGGGACTTTCACCTCTAAGTCAAATTAGTCCATTAGATGGCTGTCTATATAAGTAATGTTTTCAGGCAGCCTATGCAGGCATGTAAGTAAAGCGGCTATTTAGTTAAACAGAAAGACTGAAAGCTCTAAAACTGTCTGTTAAGATTACGTTTCAATAATATTTCAAATGAACAAATTACTATGACAACAATAGTAAAACAAAAGAGACCCTGTTAATGTGCTTGAGTGTTCTAGAGTAAACTCTAGAGTACATTCAGAAAGAGATTTTGATTAACTGAAAAGTGGGACTATTCTATTTTATTCTATTCTTAGAGGTGCCATTTTCAATGTTACAATTTCTCTCATTCATTAGTTATATATAAAGTGCCAGGCTCTTTCCCCCATAAACTGTCCCTGGTTAAACACAATAGCAATATACAGAGTTATAAAAAAGCTCACCGGTTCTTGTCTGATCTTTCAGTTGTTGATTTTTGATCCTCCTTTCATCTGCTCTCTTTTCCTGTTCTCTCCTCTTCTCTTCCACATATTGTAAAGTCTCTCTGTTTATTTCATAATGGCCACCTCTGTTTCCTTCCACCATCTCCTGTATTTTCTTAAGCAGTTCTGTGACCTGAGATCCATCACCCCAGTTTTTAGTATTGAGAATATGATGTCTGTTTTCACTTTTCCCAATGAGCCACTGGAGGTTTTCATTCTCAATAAACTGTTGAGTGGTTATATCTCCTTGATGATCTTCACAGGTGAACAGCACTATCATGTGCCTCCATACTTCCTCACCAAAACATTTCATGTTATCACATAGAAAGTCTTTTTCATTTTGTTTAAATGCTGTTTCTACATTTAAGACCAGCAGCAGCACATGAGGTCCTGGAGGACATTTAGTCACACTCAGGATAATTTCTTGTTTATACAGTTCAGGGTTTTCTGCAAAGGGTAAATTTCCCCACCACCCTGGAGTATCAACCACAGTGATCTTTGTGCCGGCTATTTCACTGCATTTCTCCACACAGTGCAAAGTCTTCTTCAGGTCAAACTCCTTTTTGTCCAGGATAGTGTTTCCTGCTGAACGTTTCTCCGCATTTTTTGGACCCAAAAGAAGAATCCTCAGCTCTGTCAGTGAAAACCAGGGCAGAGGCATATATGTACTTTATTAAAAAAAAAGCAAGCCTAGAGAGAACATGAGCTGTTTATGTTAATATGGCATTTCTAGTAGGGCTGCACAATTGATTATTACAATAATGCCATTACATTAATGGCTGCCGTGATTAACTAATCGTGAAAAGTGTTAAATTATAATATTCTGTTTCGATCTACTTTCACTGCTTCAATGGTTTCTATTTAGTTTAAGTTCTAGCTGAACTGAAATGATTCACGGCATAAGTTATAGATAATGTGATACACAGGGAGTGTTATTTGTAAGCTTTCTGTATATAATTTATACAGTTTGTTTTTCATACTGTTTAGATGATCAATGTTAAGTCTTGATATGCTGATGCATAAAACAGAAATAAACAAAACAGTTCTCAGCTTGTTTTGGATGTGTACTTTATCCATAAAAATATGGAATCTAAAAAGTATTTAAATATAAATTAACCAGCATAATTAATCACGATTACAATACCAAAGGCAATGAAAAATATTGTGCAGCTATAATTTCTAGAGTAAAGTAAGTTCAAACCGTGCGATAATCAATATTTTTCACACTAACCTGAGGAACTATGTGAGCTGCTTGATTTCATGATGACAATGCAATTCTTCTTCCAGAATTCTTCTTTAATGGGTAAATGTCTGGTTCATTCCCTTAAAATAATGCATTAACTGCAGTAATATACAGTTAATGGTACAAGTATTTTTCAGAGACGTTGTTGCGTTGCCCAGTATAACTTGTTTACAGAGAACAGGAGAACTTTGTTCCCTTATTGCTGCTGTTTTATTGCGCCATATATTTTACAACGGTCAAAGAACAATCAGATGTGTTGATTCCAAAAGAAATGATCCACAACAAAAGAATCAGGTTGTGAAATACAATATTTAACTGCAACATTTAAGCTGTGCAACGAGCAACAATCACATTTACTAAATGAACGAATGAGTAAACTGCATACATATATGGCAACTAAAGGTGCACAAAAAGGAGAAAGTGAAAAAAATTCTTAAAATTACAAGTTTTGCTTTAAACTCATACATTAAAGGCCCAGATTTTAAAGATGTTGACAAGACATTTAGTTGTACACAAAATAGAGGTCCACCCTGTTTTAGCATGGTCCACTCATTTGCAGATTTAAGCCCTCATGAAGGGTAAAGAACTGCTCAGATGATTCTCAAATCACTATTAGTGTTTGTCTTCATTAAATGTGTCACCTTCTGCTGGTACATGATTTACATGAAGTCCATAGTATCCTCTGAATAATCACTCTTCCACTTAAATTTGAGAAAGCACCAAAATGTGAGAAACTGCCATCTCTGTGGTCCAATCATCATCTCTTGGGTGGGGAAAAAGTCATCAAATAAAAACAAATGAGACAATTACTATGTATGCCATTTTATTCTTATTACACCAGGGAAATTATTTCAAGGTATTGAGTTACTCAGATCTTGTTAATCTAATTCACATATAACCACTGAACTAAATAAAGTCAGGAAATAACTAAATCCTCACAAATAGCTAATATGCCTCATTGGAGTATCAGCCTTAACAACATGAACTTACCTGAATATTTCCACTTTACATCAAGAATGCTTAGTAAAACACAGCAGAAAGCAGCTGCACTCCGAGATCCTCAAGTATATTAACAGACAGATCCACATGTTTCAGATATGATTGATCTGATCCCAGAACAGAAGCCAGAGCAGCACAACCTTCATATGTGAAACCACAATGTTTCAACCTGTAAAAGAGAGAACAGTCCTTCACGTCCTTATTCTGTAAAGAATGACTAAAACCTAAATTTAGTGTAAAATGTTCTTTATTTCTGTGTGTTGTACTTATATACTTTACTTTGTTGTGGTTGTACTATAAATGTACTATAATACACAATTTCAAAAGAGGAGAACATTAAGACTCTTTGGGCCTTTTGGTACGTTTATTTATGGGTATAGCAGAGAAAGGCCAGGAAGAAGAGGGGGACCAGGATCAGGAGATGACAGAAGCCGGATTCAAAGTCATGTGGTTTGCATGAGCAATACCACTAGACCACATCTCCAAAAGAAAAAAAAAAGAAAAAAGAAAAAACTGTGTATGTGTTTCTTTTGGTCATGAATTAAATGATCACAAAATTCTCAATACAAAGAGAAATCAGGAGGTCAAAAACATGAGAGGGAAAAAAATCAAGTAAATTGGTGGGTGGGGTTAGGTCTAAAAACAAGTTTAATTAAAGGATAGTTTCTAGATAGTCTAGATAGTTTTCATTTGTGATAGTTTACTTAAGTATCTCCAGTTTACAGTCCTCCAGTCCAGTACTTAGAAGCTTCACTCCTAAATCTCCTAGTTTATTATCAGACAGATCCAGTTCTCTCAGATATGAGGGGTTTGATCTCAGAGCTGAAGCCAGAGCAGCACAACCTTCATCTGTGACATCACAATCATGCAGCCTGCATAGACATCAATAACACACTTTTCAGTCTCTCTGTTTATTCTATAGGAGAATGGGTTCCTTATAAAACATAGTCTACAAACATGGTTAATAAGTAAACAATCTTAGGTGAAACAGTAATGGTTTGCTTCAAAATTAGTCAATACACCATTCATGTATGCTCACAACAGTAATATAACTCATGTACTAGTATATATTTAATAAGAGAAACTGTAGAAAGATACCCAAGCATCTCCAGTTTACAGTGAGGATTGCCCAGTCCAGTAGAGAGCAGGTTCAGTCCTGAGTCTGACAGTTTATTTTTAGACAGATCCAGCTGTCTCAGGTGTGAGGGGTTTGATGTCAAAGATGAAGAAAGAGCCGCACAACCTTCATCTGTGATACCACAATTCACCAGCCTGCAGAGAAAACATCTTCATTAAAGATAAACTTAAATCTTAAATCACTTAGTATGCAACATCAGTATGTAACCTTAGATGTGTACAGTACTATATATTAAAAAAAAAAAAAGATTTACAGCACAAAACCAATAAATATCACCCAGAATTGTGATTGATTATAAATGAAATAGTGCTTGTCTAATTAAATATGATGGTCTTACCTCAGTGTTTCCAGCTGGCAGTAATAATTCTCCAGTCCACTAGAGAGCATCTGTACTCCTGAATCTTCTATTTTATTTCCAGACAGATCCAGCTCTCTCAGGTGTGTGGGGTTTGATGTCAGAGCTAAACCTAGAGCAGCACAACCTTCATCTGTGATACCACAATTCACTAACCTACAGAAAAAAAACAACAGCAGTGTCTCCATTTGTTCACATCAAGACACAGACCTGTGATGCTGACCTCCTAGAACAACTTAAAAGAAAAATCACAATTAAAATGACATAAAATATGTCTTAATGAGGTCTAACTTGTAAGTGTCACTGGAAATTAGGATCTTACTTAAATGTTGCAAGTTTAGATAGCTGACTCTCTGGTCCAGCAAAAAGAAGCTTGACTCCAGAATCTCCCAGTTTATTCTCAGACAGATCCAGCTCTCTCAAGTTTGAGAAGTTTAATCTCTGAGCAGAAACACAATCTTCATCTGTGAGATCACAATCATTCAATCTGGAGAGAGAAGAATGACACTTTTCACTCTCTCAGTATGACACTTCCTCATAGTTGTAGATCGTATTCCATAAGCACTAAGGATACGCTTCCATATTCCTTAAGAGTTTAGAAGGAACATGCTGATCTAAGAGGGATTGCAGTCTAATATTGTGCATGCTTAGATGTCACAATGATCAAAAAAGAATAAGGGCATACTATAAAACTCAAAAATACTTATTTTGAGAACCAGGTCAATTGCAACACTCAGAGCAATGATCTTACTTCAATGTCTCCAGTTTACAATAAGGATTATCTAGTGCATCGGAGAGCAGATTTATTCCTAAACTCCCAAGTTTATTCCCAGACAAATCCAGGTTTCTAAAGTGTGAGGGATTTGATCTCAGAGCTGATACCAGAGCAACACAACTTTCATCTGTTATATCACAACTCGCCAACCTGCAGAGAAAACAATAACACAATGTTAACTTCATCACGTTGTCTTTCACAGATTAAAGTCGCTTTGCTGTAACTACAATACTGAATGTGACTAGCTTATATATGATACTCAAATTCATCTTACTTAAGTGTGCCAAGTTTACAGTAAGGGATCTCCAGGGCAGCAGAGAGCATCTGTACCCCAAAGTCTCCTACTTTATTTCCAGTCAGATCCAGCTCTATCAGGTGTGAGGGGTTTGATCTCAGAGCTGAAGCTAGAGCTGCACAACCTTCATCTGTGATACCACAATCTTTTAACCTGAAGAAAAGCAACACCATCACTCCATTTAGGACACACAGCTTATTTCAGAAGATTTTGAAGAAACCACTCATTAGCATGTAACTATGGTTCATAAAACATGTTGTCAGACCCAGAATTTACCATACAGGACCACAATCTAGATATTATTAAAAAATGTTGATGCTAGTATGGATCAAATGGTTCACTCAAAGAGATGACCTTACTTCAATGTTTCAAGTTTCCAGTAAGGATTCTCCATTGCAGCAGAGAGCAGCATCATATCTAAGTGACTCAGGTTATTCTTTGACAGATCCAGCTCTCTCAGGTGTTTTGATCTCAGAGCTGATACCAGGGCAGCACAACCTTCATCTGCGAAACTACAGCTCACCAATCTGCAGAAAAAACAATACAATTTTTCCTTTTTTAGTTCAAGACAAACTGATCTTTTAAGCTGTGACCTCCAGTGGCTGCCCAAAGTCATACACAATTTTTTTTTAATCAACAATGTACGAGTATAAAAAATCTACACACCCCTGTTCAACAAATAGCAGGTTTTTGAGATATTTTCTTGGATTTATTTTTTACATCTCAAGTTTGACACTTCAATTCATGATCTTACTTCAATGCTTCCAGTTTCCAGCAAGGATTCTCCATTACAGCAGAGAGCAGCATCATGTGTAAATAACTAAAGCTATTCTCAGACAGATCCAACTCTCTCAGGTGTGAAGGGTTTGATCCCAGAGCTGAAGCCAGAGCAGCACAACCTTCCTCTGTTAAACCACAACTCAACAACCTGCAGAAAAAAACAATACATTTTGCTACAGGGTCATAATCACAATAGACATCATGTTTATATATTTACATTTTGAATGATATATGATATGGGTTTCTCAAAGGTTGAAAATTATTGCTTAAATTAATACACTTGGTCCATCAAATGTTGAATATGTCACCACATCCCTGCTTTTTAGTTCAAGATATCATGGGCAGTTCAAGGGTGAGTTTCAGGGCTTAAGCCCTCAGTGTTTTTTGTTTGTTTGTTTTTCATTTTTTGATGCTCAAAATCTTTAAAAAGATCTTACTTCAATTTCTCGAGTTTGCATGAAGGATTCTCCAGTCCAGCAGAGAGCAGCATCATTTCTACATCATTTAGGCTATTCTGTGACAGGTCCAGTTCTCTCAGGTGTGAGGTGTTTGATGCCAGAGCTGAAGCCAGAACACCACAGCCTTCATATGTTACACCACAACCAATCAACCTGCAGAGAGTAAAATTACATGTTCCTCACTGCCACTTCCATTTCAGATAAAACTATAACCTTACACAATATTTTAAGTTCCCATAGATGTAACTAGATTCTTAAAGACTCAAAAATCACTTTACAAGATTAATACATACCATAAATAAAAATTTAAAATTTAAATTAGTGATATGACGTCGGCTTTATATTTAGAACATATCAGTCACCATGATCTCTAAAATATCAGTTAACCACAATTTCATTGTAGTTTGGCCATACAAACAAATAAATGTATTATTTTTGAGGACCAGATTATTTGCAATAATTCAATGTATAGTGGTTTTAAAGATTTAAGTGGACTTACTTTAGTGTTCCAAGTTTAGACAAATTATTTTCGAGTCCAGCAGAGAGCAACATCACTCCTAAATCTCCTAGTTTATTTCCAGACAGATCCAGTTCTCTCAGATGTGAGAGATTTGATGTCAGAGCAGAAGCCAGAGCACCACAACCTTCATCTGTGATACCACAATCATTTAACCTGAAAAGACAAAAATGTCACACGATTGAACCTCTCAGGGATTACAGTACAACCAACCTGAAATCTAGAACTGATAAAGTTGGCATTTCATTGGTAATTTGACTGCACAAGAGAAAAAATACATAGAGAGAACCTGATGATTTACCTCAATGTTTCCAGTTTACAACGAGGACTCGCCATTGCACCAGAGAGCAGATTTACTCCTGTGAACCCTAGATAACTCGTTAGATCCATCTGTGACTGTGTCAGTTATGACAGCTGAGAGCTTTGGAAGAAATCACTGCTACCACAACACACTTCACTCTCTCTGAAGTCAGTTCAACCCACTAGTCGTCAATAGTGAGTTAAATTTGATTAAACACAAATGAATAATACAACCAACAACAAACCTTATAATGCATGGAGTTATGTACAAGCAGTCAGCCCTATTCATGAGTGCAACTAGCTCCAGTTTCCTCTACGCAGCTGTTAACCATTATTAGACAGAATGATGCTTAATCGGAATAATGTCTTAAAATAAACAATATTAAAATGAAGTCAAATATGTTTCTGCGATTTATATAAACATAATCTTTTAAATAGTCACGTTTAATCAACTACATCTTTGACAGAAAATAGACGTACTCCATCGATTCTCTGAACTTTAAGTTTCGTTTTCGATTCCTGTTCGTTTACAAGCGGCTGACATCATTTTCCTCTTTCCCCATATAACTCAGTTTGATCTGAATAAAGATGACATGCGTGCAGAAATACATACGTTTACAGGCGATTCCACAGGATAATGACATACAGTAGCCTACGTAGTGTAACACGATTGTTACCAGCTGCTGGGTAGGTTATGTCACGAGTTAACTACCGTAATATCACAGCATTATGCTATTCACCTTGATTCCTGAAGGAGGCGTTGTTTCGATCGTTCTAGAGTGCAGCAGAAGATGAGGATTTCCAAAATTCATATAACAAATTTAAACAAATTGCTGTGCCTCTGTCAAATCAGACAGTTTATATTTATAAACAGGATGTTGATATAATGTCAAAATCTTTTCACAATTCACATAAATCTATGTAATTTTACACATTGCTACTTGCATAATCGAACTAAATAAATTAAAAAAACTAAACATTTTTTTCTGTTGTGCAGATATTGTTCACAAGGATTATGTCTCTGTAGAGCTGAAGAACTAGGTGAGAGTGCTGGATGTGTACACTTTGGCTATAAAAAGAAAGGGAGGTTTTCTATATATTTTCCATGATGCATACTCAGTGGACTAATATGTCTTGCTTTCTCTTCAAATCATTTATTGCAAGTCGTTTTCCAAAAGATTTGTAAACAGTTCTCAGTCATTTGAAATTAAAGCAAAAATGTAAAAGATGTCAAAGTCACAATGTTGAAGAAAAAAAAAACACATTTTAAATAAATTGTACAATCATAATAAGCCTACCATTGACAATAAACAACCATTTAATCATTAGCAACCTTTTGTTCGCTATAAATTAAATTGACTATACCTGCACAATGTCTAAAATAGTCTGAATGACTGGCAGATGTGTGAAAATTAGGGCTGGACCAGAATATTCGATTATTCGAATATTAGTTCTGTGGGTTGCATTCCATTTTCAGTTTTGAGATTCGAATAATCTTATTATTATTTTTTTTTTCCCGAACACCTGGCATCCCCCGCGAAACGGTTCTCATTCGTGCTTGAATATGAATCGCCCATGAGTGAACGTTATGAACATCATGATTCAGTTCATCTGGAGGAGAAGACAAAAAAGCCCAAGACCTCAGCTCTGTGGGAGCACTTTAAATTGAGTGAGGAGACAAAGGCAGTGTGCCAAATTGAACAAATTGAACTTCGTTCATTTATTTTTCGTTCTTTTAGGTGTCAGTAATTAGCCTACTGTGATGCTAATTTCAGATTTGGGAGTGATTTGTTTGTTAGAAAAATGTTAGACTACCTTATTAAAAGTACTGCACAGACCTGTGTGTTTTGTATCACTAGTGCAGTGTCCGTTCTCGGAGCATATAAACCCTGTCCGCGTGAGGCGCGCCGCTTCCGGCTCGCGCTGTTCTGTAGTTTATCAAAGGTTTATTAATTCTGAACGTGTGTCGTGTCCATATTGCACCAAAATGCAATACTGCACTCCCTTGGGTCGGCAGCAACAAACCCGCCACGAGTGAAGTCGATTGGATGAACGGTTCTCGACATAATAAAAATGCAAACAGACAGACAGACACACAGAGATTCCTGCCTTTATTAGAGAGAAGAATATGTTCAGCCCCCTCCCTCCGAAGCTTCGAATATTCGGTGTTGATTACTAACGAAGCATCGAAGCTCAAAAAATGGTATTCGGACCAGCCCTAGTGAAAATGTAATTATTTATCTTTTAATTTATTACATTTTTAACAAAGAACTGTGTATATGTATACACACGTTTATATCATGTTTTAAATTAATGCATTATTTTAGTGCAATGAGTCACATGACTCAAAAAGTAGATTTGTCTGAATTTAAAGGGATAGTTCACCCAAAAATGAAAATTGTCATTAATTATTCACCCTTTTGTCATTCCAAACTAGTAAGACCTTCGTTCATCTTCGGAACATAAATTAAGATATTTTATGATGAAATCCGACAGCTTTCTGACCCTGCATAGAGAGTAACACAACTGAAATGTTCCACGGTCCAGAAACGTAGCAAAGACTACGAAAATACTTTTTGTGCACAAAAAAACAAAAACAAAACAAAAATAACGACTTTATTCAACAATTCTTCTCCTCCTCATCTTGTCTGCTGTGGTTATCCTTGCTACGATTCTGGAACTGGGAACAATTCAGTTGTGTTGCTGTCTATGGAGGGTCAGAGAGCTCTCGGATTTAAAAAAAAAATATCTTAATTTGTGTTCCAAAGAGGAACTAAGGTCTTATGGGTTTGGAACACCACGAAGGTGAGTAATTAATGACAGAATTTTCATTTTTGGGTGAACTATCCCTTTAAGGAGGATTACTATGAGTCCTGTTCATGATATGAGTTCTCTTTGAATTTGTGTAACCTGAAAAAACAAAGAAACACACAATGACATTCTTGATTAAATGAAAATATAGTTCAACTGCCTATAAAAAAGTAAAATAAACATTCATATTTTATTTAAAAGTGTGTAACTTACATAAATTTTTCTACTTTTCTATTCACATCAAAATGTGGTGAGGGTGGATACTCTATGAGGACTGAAGACAGAGGTGCTACACCCACACATGTGATATCACAATCATATAGCCTGCAGAGAAAATAATGACACACTCTTCAGTCTACAGATCCACTCATCTTTTAGGAAATTTATTATCAGAGTGAAAGAACATAAAGGGCTTGTTTGGGAATGATTAATCATCAGTTTGACTGTGACGTTGAGCAAGCAAAATGTGGTAAAATTCTTCATACCCCAGTGTCTCCAGTTCACAGACAGGATTCTTCAGTGCGACAGAAAGATGTCTCACTCCTGTGTTTGTTACTTTTTTGTCACACAGATACAAAATTTTCAAATGTGAGAGGTTTGATGTCAGAGCTGAAGCCAGTGCTTCACAACCCTCATCTGTGATGGCGCAATCAATCAACCTGTAGGGAGAAGAAAAAAAAAAAAACCATAACACTTAATTTTCACAGAAAATTAGATATTTAAAACTGTTTTTATTATTAATAAAAACAGTTTTAAATATTATTAATAATAGTAATTTGTATGAATATAAAATAAAATTCACTGTATTAATTTTGCCTAAACCAAAAGACACAGAATATGTCTTATATGAATCACACATAGTAAAATGATCTTACCAAAGTACTTCCAGTTTGGAGTGAGGATTCTTCATTTTAGAACAGAAGTGTTTAATTCCAGAGTCTCCAAATTTATTTTCTGACAAATTCAGCTCTCTCAAACATGAGATGTCTGACCTCAGAGCTAAAGCAAGATCAGCACAATCTTCATCTGTGAGACCACAGTCTATCAGCCTGCAATTGATTGTAAATAAAACATTGACACACTCTTCATGCTTTCTGTTCAAGGTATACAGGATGATTTTTTTTAAAATTCATAAAATACCTTTAAACAAATAATAATTATAACGATTTGTGATACATTCATGTGTGAGACTAGATAATGCAATACCTAAGTATTTCCACTTTACAGTGAGGATTGTCTAGAGCAAGAGAGAACAGCTTTCTTCTTGAATCTCCTATATTATTATGAGACAGATCCAGTTCTCTCAGGTGTGAGGAGTTTGATCTGAGAGCTGAAGCTAGAGCAGCACAACCTTCATCTGTGAGACCACAATCATACAGCCTGCAGAGACAATGATTAATTATTTACTGCCATAGAACATAACTGCTAATTTACCATATTTAAAAAGGCATTCTATTATGAGTACTTGTGAAGTATTTGGTGAAGAATGTTGATGAAAAAAGGAGATAATTCTTACAGTAATATAATCAAATGTTAACTCCCTGACCCCTAAAATTACTTTTCATCAAATAAAGACGACAAAAACAATACAGAAAACTAGTTAACAGAACAAAAGTTAGCTCTGAGAAAATCTCTAGCAGCATTTGTTTTCAGATGCAACATTTTAAATGTGGCTCAAGTGTTCAAATACTATTTGGGAAATCTGAATCTGAAGTTGTGGAATTTTGTACCATAAATCGAAATTGTTCTCATTGTTGAAGTGAATGATATAAGCTTCCTTAGTAGGCACCATGTCATATGTAAAAGAAAAATCTTACCAAAGAGTTTGCAGTTTGGAGTGAGGATTTTTAAGTATAGCAGAGAACAACTTAATTCCGGAATCTCTAAGGTTATTTCCTGCCATATCCAGTGTTTTCAGGTATGGGTTTGAATTTAAAGCTAAAGCCAAAACATCACAACCTTCATCTGTGAAAAGGCCACAGAATCCAAGCCTGGAGAGAGGGGGCATATTAGCATTAGATAATGAAAGACAGAATATTTCTCAGAATACATTTCAGAATATTTCATCAGAACGTTGACACAGACCATTAATTTGCTGTCATATTAGTTTAAGCAAATTTATAGAAAGTGACTTACAAAATCAGATAATGAGAGATTTAATTTTACCTCAAAATCTCCAGTTTACACTGAGGACTCTTCAGTCCATCAGAGAGAAACTTGACTTCTGCATGTCCTAATCGATTATTAGACAGATCCAGATCTTTCAGCTGTGAGAAGTTTGATTTCATAACTGAAGCCAGAGCAGCACAACCTTCAACTGTGACCCCACAATCATTAATTCTGAAATGATGACACATTTTAATGTTAGGGTTAGAGCAGATATCAATGAAAAATTACAAAACCTTTTATTAATGCCTTTTAAAACTAGATTTTACTGTGTATGGAATGTCAAAGGTATTAAAAGAACAACTAAAGAAATCATACGTCAATTTTTCCACTTTAGAATGAGGGTTCTGTAGTGCATCACAAAGCAGCTTCAATCCTGATTCTCCTAGTTTATTCTCAGACAGATCCAGCTCTCTCAGTTGTGAAGAGTTTGATGTGAGAACTGAGTTCAGATGAGTGCAACCTTCATTTGTGATGTCACATTTCCTCAACCTTCAGTGAAAATAAAACAAGTGATTTTGTGTGTGATGTTAAAGTAATCAATATAATTACTATGTTAAAGAATTGAAATGGGTCTAACTGAAAACATAATAGACACCACAACACTGACAGTTACCTCAGTATCTCTAGTTTACAGTGAGGATTCTGCAGTCCTTTAGAGATCAACTTGACACCTTCATCTTTCAGTGTATTTTCACTCAGGTTCAGCTCCATCACGCATGAGGCTTCTGAGCTGAGAGCTTTGGCTAGAGGAACACAGCTTTCTTCTGTTAGTCCACACTCACTGAGCCTAAAAAAATACAAATAAAATCTCAACAAAACTCCTTATGCACCTTGAAAAAACGGAAAAACAATTTAAAATTGTTTGGTATAATTTTTTGATAATGTGTCCATTGTCATTATTACTTACTGAATGGATGTCGATGCTTCAATCACAGGCAGTAGTTTGAGGAGAATTTGCGGCATGTGTGCATAATCGTTTACTGAAGCATAATTCTTAAATTTAAACACACCCAAGTTCTCTGAAGTCAACAGAACAAATATTAGAGCTGACCACTGTAAGGAAGATAGGGCGTTTGTGAGAGATTTAGTGTTTAGATACCACAGCATTTTTTCTAATAGTGAGCAATCACCCAGATCATTGAGGCAGTGGATCAGATTGATGAATTTCTCTGGAGTGGGATGTTCCTCTATCTTCTTCTTGATGTAATTGACTGTTTCCTCTAAATTGCGGAAACAACAAATTCCTCTAAATCTGCTTTCTGTCTGTGTCAGAAGACCTTTTAAAAGAATCTGATTGGACTCCAGAGAAAAGCCCAGAAGGAAGCGAAGAAAAAGGTCTAAATGGCCAGTTTTACTGTTTACAGCCTCATCCACTGCTTTCTGATGAAGGTTAAATATTGAAACCTGTTTGTTTTTGCTTCATGAGTTGGTTCAGTAACATTAAACACATTGATGTTGTTTTTTGTGAAGGAGTGATGCACATACAGAGCAGCTAAATGTTCTTGGATGGTCAGATGAACAAAACTGTAGATCTTCCTCTGATGCAAGTCTTCTCTACAAGTGCACAATCCTGAGTACACAGATGCTTCTGTCACCTCAATGCCACACTCTCTCAGATCTTCTTCATAGAACATCAGATCACCTTCCATAATTTGCTGGAAAGCCAACTTCCCCAGTTTGAGGATCATGTCTTCATCTGTCTCGTTCTTCTCATAGTCCTTCTCATGTTTGATTTTGATCTGAATGATCAGGAAGTGTGTGTACATTTGAGTGAGAGTCTTGGGAATCTCTCCAATTTCTGCTTCACTCAGCATCTTCTCTAGAACAGTGGCTGAGATCCAGCAGAACACTGGGATGTGGCACATGATGTAGAGACTCCTTGATGACTTCAGGTGTGAGATGATTCTGTCGGACAGACTCTCATTAGTGATTCTCTTCCTGAAGTATTGAACCTTCTGAGGGTCATTGAAGCCTCGTACTTCTGTCACTCGATGGACACACTGAGAGGGAATGAGATCAGCTGCTGCTGGTCTGGAGGTGATCCAGATGAGAGCAGAAGGAAGCAGATTCCCCACAATAAGGTTTGTCAGCAACACGTCCACTGAGGCTGATTCAGTCACATCACATAACCTCACGTTGTTGTGAAAATCCAGAGATAGATGACACTCATCCAAACCATCAAAGATGAAAAGGATTTTACCTTCATTTGGAGAGATTTCAAGTTGTTTTGTGCCCGTGAAAAATTGTAGAAGACCTTGAAGACTGAATGTTTGGTCCTTCAGTAAATTGAGCTCTCTGAAAGGAAGTGGAAATATGAGGTGGACGTCCTGATTTGCTTTCCCTTCAGTCCAGTCCAGAATGAACTTCTGCACAGAGACCGTTTTTCCAATGCCAGCAATTCCTTTAGTCAGCACAGTTTTGATGGGTTGGTCTTGTCCAGGTAACGGTTTGAAGACGTCTTTGGAGTTGATTGGTGTATCTTCTGTTTCTTCTCTCTTGGAAGACGAATCAGTCTCTCCATTTTCACCTTCTGTGATGTAAAGCTCTGTGTAAATCTCATTTAAGAGGGTTGGGTTTCCCTGGTTTGCTATTCCCTCATACAGATGTTGAAACTTCTTCCTCAGATTTCTTTTGAGTTTAGCGCTGTTCAGTTAATTAACAATCAAAAATAACACAAGTGAACGAGTACACTGACAGGAACACAAAAAAGTGAATAAGATCAATAGCCCTACCTGTGATCAGAAGTGCTGCCAATTTCAGATTTAGCACACAGAACATGCTTTGATGTGTCACTCTTCTTGGACACATAGCTGGACTCTAGTGAGTCTAGTCTTTTCTGTCTATAACACAAATGTAGACTACTTAATAAACAACATTCCAGTATTTAACCGAATGAAACTAGGCTACATGTTTCCTAATGTTCAGTTGGTGGAGTTTGAGCTGAAGAACAGACATGCTGAGTTTATTTATTTATTTATTTATTTAAATAAATTTAAGTTTAAATTTGTTCTAATTTGTCTTTTTAATCTCACTATATTTGGAGTTCATAGAGACTGAAGAAAATTATTAAAAGAAACATCATATTCAGTCATTCAATTTTAGCCGATTAGACTTAAAGTTATACAGGCCAGTTGGCTAATATGATTTTCACAGCTTACAACAAAGGACAGACTCCAAACCGGAAGTTATTCATTTACAATAAAGTTGCATGAGGAAGATCATAAAATATATTCCCTCCAAAAGTATTGCATTGATTTGTCCTATCTGAGTAGCTCATTATTCATGGTGCTTTACTAGAAACACAAACAGAAAAACTGCAGCTTCACAAATAAACTCAAAGATGAAAAACTGTCATCAATGGAAGGGCGAAAAAAGATCATTAAGAATTAAATAACACATTTAGAAAAAAATGTTTAAGCAAGTATTCCCAATACTGATTATTGCATTGCCTCCTGACTGTAAATTTACCTGTGATCAGAATCACTGTCACCTTTAAATACATCAAATGGCAGATCCTTTGACGTGTCACTGCTCATGGACACACAGCTGGGCTCTGGTGAGTCTGATTTCTTATGTCTGTAACAGGGAATAGATTATACTTCATTGAGTAAATCACGAAAAATAGCAGTGTAAAAACTCTTTATTTCTCAGTTTAATGTAGGTGTAGTGATAGGACTGTAGGTGTATTATTTCAGTTGTTTCTAACAATGTTCAAGTATTACTATTAAAATGTTTTGAATGACATACTATAATATATACCTGTGTTGAGAATCACTGTCACCTTTAAATACATCAAATGGCAGATCCTTTGACGTGTCACTGCTCATGGACACACAGCTGGGCTCTGGTGAGTCTGATTTCTTATGTCTGTAACAGGGAATAGATTATACTTCATTGAGTAAATCACGAAAAATAGCAGTGTAAAAACTCTTCATTTCTCAGTTTAATGTAGGTGTAGTGATAGGACTGTAGGTGTATTATTTCAGTTGTTTCTAACAATGTTCAAGCATTACTATTAAAATGTTTTGAATGACAGCAAATGGCAGATCCTTTGATGTGTCACTGCTCATGGACACACAGCTGGGCTCTGGTGAGTCTGAACTCTTCTGCTTGTAAACAGTGCTAAAGATATAATCTTAATAAAACTAAGTTGCATTGAAAAAATTATTCACAGTTATGACCCTCCTTGTCACCCCTAAATTGATTTGCTACAGATTGTTTAAGTGAATTTACACCTTAATAGTTAACAGTATGTTAGTCTGATGGGCTTTAACCAGTTGGACTAGTTTCTTGGCCATTTTTTCCTTTGTTCACCTGAGTGCAGGAGAAGCTCCACCTTTTTCGTGCAGAGGAGGATCCATTGACTGTTTACTGGGCTCTGGTAAATCTCATCCACTCTATTACTGAGTTAAAGAAAAATTAGGAGTTTTAATTAATCATGTAGAGTACATATGACAGAATTAATAACATTTTATTGTCAATTTTACTGTATGTGGAATGAAAAAAAAAAACTTTAGTAAATTCACAAATATCAAAAGCACAGTAAGAGCTCCTTTAGCATGTTTGATCAACACTTTGAATACATTATATATAACCTGCTTTTAGAATTACAATACATACAGGGCACATTTATTACAAGCTGCCATGTTAGTGACTGAAGTATTTCTTTGTCTAGTCAAGGATTTATCAATTAACAATATTTATTTAAATTTTGATAAATAAATTACTAAACATGTTCAAATCAACATCATTTACAACTTAAATGTCAAGATATTGTAATAATATGAATAATACTTACAGTTATCATAGAGCTTCATGCTGCGTCTGCCAGCAAACTAAAATGAAAGTAAAAGACCGCTTATTAGGGACTTTCTACCTACATACTTCAAAACTCACTTTTCTGGAAATGTATCTTTGCTGAAACCATGTAAATCTTATCTGTGTTTCCATGAAATGTTGTTGTACACGTACACACACATATACATAAATACACATAAAAAAATGTCTGAGAACTTGAAAAAAGAAAGGGGGCTTTCTTTTCATGTATAAACATAAACGCAAAAATGTCAAATCCTGTCTAGTCTGTCACAAATCCATAATGGAGTTATTTATATGTAAACAAACAAAAAATAAAAATAATCAGAGTGAACCTTACAATGACCTTTCATTGCTCTACTTGACCCTGGTATGTTCAATGGAAATAATTTTTTCAATTTAAAGTTTCTAATAACTGAAAGCACTAGATGTCCATTTTGTAAATGTATTTAAATGGACTCACAAACCTAAGTTATACTTCTATAGTCACGCACACTTAGTGAAAACATACTGACTTCTATTGCTTTTACAAAATCTGAAACTCACCATTTGTATTGTGTTAAAAGCCTAACACAATTAGGCCTTCTCCTGAAGCATAAATAAAGACTCACGGCCGCATTACAATCTCATTGTGCATTCTCAATAATTCAATAGTCTCTCATCGATTATTCCTTAATCAATTACTATAATAACATTTGAAAACCTTTGATAATTCTGTTTATTATGTTAATTATAAAACACAAAACTATTAAACAGAAAGTAAACATTAACATATAAAACAACACTATTGATTGATTATTATTTAATTTATTTAAATAATTTATTTAATATTAATTATATAAAATTACATTTAAAAGACATGACAACGTGCCTCATCCTGACATTTATTTAAACAAATAATACATGTAAAAAAATTCAACCTTTCAGTTAAAATCATCTGTTGTATAAAATCATATAGTTGATTCTTTACTGAATGTATGTGTGAATTCTGTTCACTTGTTTAAGAAACATACAGCAAAATATGACACAATTTTAGAGGAAAGAATACATAAATGTTCTAGTTCAGTTTTTTTAACCAAACAGGTAACTATAGCCATAGAAAAACTACATTCATAAATGAAAAAACATTTAACGTAACATTTTCCTTTCCTAATTAAGAGAGTCATGTTTTGCTATTAAAATGCATCCACATTGTTCCATTAATACTATTTCTATATTAGTCTTCATATATAATCTTCAATATATACATTTTTTTTAATGACATAAGCACACTGTAAAAATAAATAAATAAATAAATAAATAAATGTCAAAGTTGTAATTAAAACAATGATTATTGGAGTATGTCTCTATAATGGATTCTTCAAAGTATACAAATAAATGCTGAAAAGTTCAGTACTGATTGACAAGGGCGAGGTGAATCTTGTGTTAATTTTATTCAGATATTAATTGAGTATTAATTCTTGTTTAAATGTGCAGCAGGATCATTGTTGCTCCTGACATCTCAAATACTCTGAGTAAGATTCAGATCTGCAAGTGGATAAACTGAAAGAAAAGCAAAGACAAGCAACAAATAAATTACATCTCTAAAATATATAATTAATGTTGAATGCAGAAGTCAACAGATCTACTAGTAACTGCTTCCCAGCAGGCACCAGACGTCTATGTAACGTCAGATTGACGTTGGACATGACGTCGGACAGACGTTGCATTTTGGTTGAAAATGAAAATCGGGTTGACGTCAATTTGACGTTGACTTAACGTTGGATTTTGGTTGCACAACCTAAAAACAACGAAATCTCAACGTCAGCTGACGTCGGTATTGGACATCAATTTAACATTGACATTAGACGTTGAATTTACATAGAATTTTGGTCACCCGACGTCGCAACCAAAATTTAACCAAATATCAACGTCTTATGACTTTTATTGTACTTTTTAATGAAGCTTAAAAGTGTGAATCACCATCCATTTTAATTGTATGGAAAAGGAGAATTTTCTTTAAAATAGCAGAATAGGAACGGTTTAGGTTATGGTGATTAAAAAGTTTTTTTTTTTTTTTAAAAAAATCATTTTTGGTGAACTATCCCATTAAAACTCACTTGACTTTTTTCAGCTTATTGTCTGGATGATCCTTAAGAGCCAAGAGCTTCTCCATTGTTGACTTTTCTATTTCATTCCCAGACAGATGCAGCTTACTCAAGTTTGAGGTGTTCAATGTCAGAGCAGATATCAGAACATCACAACCTTCATCAGTGACACCACAATCATTCAACCTGCAGAAAGAACAAAGACACATCCTCACTGTTCAGGATACTCATAGACACGTGTTTGATTTCTGACTTTGGCTTGCAGAGTAATTCAAGTGTTGTGACTCTACCCGAGTGTCTGTAGTTTACAGTGAGGATTCTGCAGTGCAGCAGAAAACAGCTTCAGCCCTGAGTCTCCTATGACATTGATAGACAGATTCAGCTCTTTCAGCTGTGAGAGGTTTGATGTCAGAGCTGAAGCCAGAGCACCACAACCTTTGTGAGTGATACCACAACCAGTCAGCCTGCACAGAGAAACTTATTAGGATACGCTGTACTTAGGATCAGGTAATGTGTAACTCAGGAAAGTTTTCTTACCACAGTTGTTCAAGACCAATAGCAGGACACTTTGGTCCTTTAGAGAGAAGCTTAATTCCAGAATCTCCCAGTTTATTCACAGACAGATCCAGCACTTTCAGGTGTGAGGGGTTTGATCTCAGAGCTGAAGCCAGAGCAGCACAACTTTCAGCTGTGACACCACACTCCTTCAGCCTACAGACAGAACAAAGATGCATCTTTCACTTGTTTTACTCATAAAACACAGATCAGTTCACCAGTAACCACTTAAGCAGACTAGATGAATTCATACCTTAGAATTTTCAGTTGACATTCAGGATTCTTTAGAGCGACAGATAGCCACTTCACTCCTAAATCTCTTACATCATTTGTAGTCAGATCCAGTTCTCTCAAATGTGAGGGGTTTGATCTCAGAGCTGAATCTAGATCAGCACAACCTTCACCTGTTATATCACATCTCCTCAGCCTGCAGACATAACAAAGACACACTTATTTGTATGTAAGTGTACTGTGGCCAGTATTCCATTAACACAATGACCAAAGAGATCTTACTTCAGTTTCTCTAATTTACAAAGAGGATTCTGTAGTCCATCAGACAGACACTGTATTCCTCTATCTCCTAGTTTATTAAATGACAAATCGAGATATCTTAGGTGTGAAGGGTTTGATCTCAGAGCTGAAGCCAGAGCAGCACAACCTTCAACCGTGACATGACAATCATTCAGCCTGCAGAGAGAACAATAAATAATTTTCTCTCGGTTCAAGAAACAGCAAATACTTCTTCATAAAAGGATAACCACAACCTATGTACAGTAAAGTATTTGCTTTAATATTATGAATATCCTTCAGTGTTTTTTGTAATAACAAGAATGGTTACCTCAGTATCTCTAGCTTGCAAGTAGAACTTTGCAGTCCTTCAGAAAGCAACTTCACGCCTGCATCCTTTATTTCATTTCCATTAAGATTAATTTCCGTTAGACATGAAGACTCAGAGGCGAGAGCTATGGCCAGAGGAGCGCAGCACTTTGGTGTCAGTTCACAATGAGTAAGTCTATGAAAAATAATATTTATGATTTTATTTCAAAATAAATCAGTTGATATGAAAAGTAAGAGAGTTTGTATCATGGAATCATATACAAGGACTGTCTGGAAAGTATCCATCCATGCAATATGAAATATACAACATGAGAGATGCAATACAATGAAAACGGTCGCAGCTATTGGCAATTGGTGATGGGCAGCATCATCATGACAGTGCACCTGCCCATGCATCACGTCTCGTGTAGAGTTTTTTGGCAAAACTTCAAATCACCCAGGTGACTACAGCTCAGATTTGGCACTCTGCAACTTCTGGCTTTTCCCAAAACTAAATCAACTTTGAAGGGTACTGAGTCCTCATTGTTGTCCTATGTACAAAATTTCTTGTATCTTCTTTGATAAATGTCTCCATATTTTATATTACTTGGCTGGATACTTTCCGGGCAGCCCTCGTATATGTATTGTCATTATGTCATACCGAACTGATTTCGAAGCTCTAACCACAGGTACAAGATTCAGAAGAACTTGCTCCAATTGTGCACAGTTGGTTCTCCAAGCATATGCTTTCAATTCAAACACATCCAAGTTCTTGGAAGTCAGAAGAACAAACACAACCGCTGACCACTGTAAAGCAGTTAATTTGGCTGTGGTAAGAGCTCTTTGGTTGAGATAATGCTGAATTTGTTCCACTAGTGAAGTGTCACCCAGATCATTGAGGCAGTGGAACAGATTGATGAATTTCTCAGGAGTGGGATTTTCCTCTATCTTCTCTTTGATGTATTCGACTGTTTTCTCTAAATTGTGGCACCTGCTTTCTGTCTGTGACAGAAGAACTTTTAAAAGAGTCTGACTGGTATCAAGTGAGAAGCCCAGAAGGAAACGAAGAAATAGGCCCAGGTGTCTATTTTTATTTTGTAGGGTCTCATCAATAGCTTTCTGATGCAGGTCAAATATTGGAATCTGTGTGTATGTTGCTATGTGAGATGGTTCAGTAATTGGGTCAAACACAATAATGTTCTGTGTTGTGAATGTGTGATGCACATATATAGCAGCCAGATGTTCCTGAATGCTGAGGTGAACAAAGCAGTATATTTTTCCTGAATGCAACCCAAACTCCTCTCTGAAGATCTGAGTGCACAACCCAGAGTACACTGACGCTTCTGTCACATCAATGCCACACTCTCTCAGATCTTCCTCATAGAAGATCGCATTGTGTTTCACAAGCTGCTGAAAAGCCAGTTTTGCCAGTTTGAGGATCACGTCTTCATCTGTCATGTTCTTCTCATAGTCCTTCTCATGTTTGATTTTGATCTGAATGATCAGGAAGTGTGTGAACATTTGAGTGAGAGTCTTGGGAATCTCTCCAATTTCTGCTTCACTCAGCATCTTCTCTAGAACAGTGGCTGAGATCCAGCAGAACACTGGGATGTGGCACATGATGTAGAGACTCCTTGATGACTTCAGGTGTGAAATGATTCTCTCGGCCAGACTCTGATCTTTAAATCTTTTTCTGAAGTACTGAACCTTCTGTGGGTCACCAAAGCCTCGTACCTCTGTCACTCGATGGACACACTCAGAGGGAATGAGATCAGCTGCTGCTGGTCTGGAGGTGATCCAGATGAGAGCAGAGGGAAGCAGATTCCCCGCAATGAGGTTTGTCAGCAGCACTTCTACTGATGACTCTTTGGTTGCATCCCATAGAATCTCACTGCTGTGAAAATTTAAGAGAAAACGGCACTCGTCCAGACCATCAAAGATGAACAAGCCTTTATATTGATCACTGGAAATGTCCATTCCTATAGTTTCAGGGTAAAAAATATGGAGAAGACCTAAAAGACTGAGCTTATTGTTATTTATCAAATTGAGTTCTCTGAAAGGAAGTGGAAATATGAAGTGGATGTCCTGATTTGCTTTCTCTTCAGTCCAGTCCAGAATGAACTTCTGCACAGAGACTGTTTTTCCAATGCCAGCGAATCCTTTAGTCAGAACAGTTCTGATGGGTTGTTCTTGTCTAGGTAACGGTGTGAAAATATCATTGCAGTTGATTGGTCCACCCTCTGTCACTGCTTTCAAAGCTGCTGTTTCAATCTGTCTGATCTCACATTCTTCACTGAACTCTTTAGCATCTGTGATGTAGAGCTCAGTGTAGATTTCATTTAGCAGTGTTGGGCTTCCTTGCTGTTCTTTTCCTTCGTGTAAAAACTTAAATTTTGTCGTCAGTTTCATTTGGAGTTGAATTCTGCAAAATTAAATAAGAATCACACGTCACTAATAAATGCACTGTACAGTATGTATTTTGAAGTCTTGTGATGTACAATCCAAAAATAAAACATGATCTTTATTTGATTATTTTAAGTATTCCTCATGTGTCTCCACAAAACCTGTGTTAAATATCTTACCTGCACTGTGTATATTCTTGGAAATTTAACAATTCATTTATGGACACACTACTGCTTGAGTCCATTCTCTCCTGCTTTATTAACCTAGAGTAATAGAGAGAGGAAGCGTAGACAGATTTGCTAAATAGAATATTATCAAAATACATCAGACTTCATAAAGTGATATTTAAAATAGTTCACCTGTAGTTAGTCTGTCTGTTTTGATTGGTTATTAACTAAGAGCTTCTCTTTTACCTATAGCAAATATTGTTTGTATAAAGGGTAGCATATAAAATACTGATGTAACAGCTGTAAGGATAAAATAGTAAAATGATTTATGTAAACAAATAATGAAATGCTCAAGTGCACTGATTTTTCAACTGAACCTGAATATTCATAGACCACCAAGAGGTACAGACACACAACTGTGCTGAATCTGATCTTCCCTGTTGACTTAATCTGATACAGGACACATATTTCTTGCAAATAATAAATATAAAGAGAATATTTCGGAAAACTGTGCAGTACTTATAGCAGCCATTTGATTTTCTGAAATTTGAAAACAATATTTGCAATTGTTATGTCCTGTGTAATTTTGATTATTGATACATGATTGTCCTATTTATAAATTTACCTGTGTTTAGAATTGCGGTCACACTTCATAGACAAAAGCAGATGTTTTGCTGTGTCATTGCTCATGGACACACAGCTGGGCTCTTCTGAGTCAGATCTCTTCTGCCTGTAAACAGGGAATAGATTATACTTCATATACAACGGTAAATAAACAAAACACAATAACAGTCTGTTCAGAAAAACAGTAACAATAAGTAACAATCACACGTATTACTTTAGTTTGTAAGCTTAATACAGATTCAGATCATTTCCACATGCATTACACCATGTCAATTCAAATCTTTGATTTAATGAATTGAAATATTAGCAAAATCATTTAATTTCAGTAAAAAGAAAATAATACCAATAAAGTATTACCATTAAATATATTTATGATTACAAATTTGAATAGTATGTGTAATTAATTGCATCTAACACAATAAGTTGCAATTAATAACAGGAAATTATTATTTATTTATTTTTATTTATTATTATTTTTTTTTAATGATTCACAGTTGTAATTACTTTATATGTTTGGATGTGTTTCTCCACAAGACTTGTGTTAAGTATCTTTTTTATATTATTTTGACATGACATTTTAAGGAGAGATATGAAGCGACAGTGACACAAGATTGTCCATAAATTTACCTGTCTTCAGAAATGCAATCACCTTTCAATTCAACATACAGTTCCTTTGATGCATTACTCTTTAAGCACACACAGCTGGGCACTTCAGAGTCTGATGTTTTCTGCCTGTAACGGTGCAAATTTTACTTAATTTACAAGAGTTAAAAAAAAAAAAAAAAAAAGGAATAGCAGCAACAACAACTAGGGTAAGTGTACCCATTAAGCCCACCAAAATCTAAGTTTTGTTGTTTTTTAGATATTGACATTGTTTATAAGAAAAATAATTTGTTAAAGTGCAAGATATATCTCTCATTTGAAAATGTATTAATTAGTTGATGTACATTTTAGAATATAAAATTTAAATATTTTATGAATAAAGTCAAAAGTCTGGCATGGGCTTAATTGGTACTTCGGCACCATTTAAGCTCGCATGTGTTCCAAATAAGCCCACATCATGATTGATTCACAAAAACATTAACATTTATTGATTTTAAAGAATTAAAACATCAATATATTTATTCAGTGAGAGCGAAGTATTTAAAAAAATGTTTTTACTAATGTTTGCCAGTGCTCATCACTTGTACCAATAACATTCAACCTGATGAGCATTAACTCTGACCTTGGCCTTCATACTCTCTCCCTTAAAGACTTTCTGTCCACTCCAAACTGTTTTGCTATTACAGAAAAGTTTTTTTTTTTTTTTTTTACTATGCCCTCAGGGTAAAGGTGACATGCCTCTATGATTTTTGGACAAGTGCTATAGTTTTTTTTTCTTCTTCTTCTCTTTTTTGTCATTTTCTCACTGAAAACAAATGATACACATTAGCAGACATCTATTATATAATGGTGCTAAACAGTGTGTAATTTGTAGGCCTCTTTGTAATAAGTAAGTTAATGTAAAAAGCTAGTAAGGTAAAAGCACACAAAGAACTGTTATTAAATACTTTCACTCAGAAAATTTACCAAAGATTGTAATTAGAGGGATTCCTCATTGAAATACATAAGGTGGGCTTAAATGGTTCCACAGTGAGTAATGGTGAAAAAAGACAATGTTTACCTTTAAAAATGTAAGATATGTTTACAAAAACATGCATGGAACTTAAATATACTGTGGACTATGCATCACAGTCATTTTCATTGTGCCCACAATTAAGAAATGTTAAGTTTTTTTTATTCAAGGTTAGCTTGTGTTGGATATAGTTTTTGTGGCACTGTACCATTTAAGCCCATCTTTAAAAATAGTTAATTTATTAAAATAATATGCTATACATAATTTATGATGCATTTATTTGTAAATTAATATAAAATGAATAATAAAAAAACAACACTTAGTGTTTGTAATTCACATGCTTAATTCGTTGGTAGTCTATCTTTCAGTAAGGCTAATGGTTTGACCTTGAGATTAGCTTTGTGTGCAAGCTAATAAAACTCATCTATACATTTAAAGGAAAATGATATAAAATGATAAAGTACTATTTGTTCATACACAAAAAACAATACATTTACCTCTTGTTATTATTATCTCTTACATTATTTGATATAATATTAGTGTACTTATCAGAGAAATGGCTGAACACTGCAGAAATGTGTGGATTTCTGAAGGGTCCTTTGGGGTTTCTTTGTCTGAAACCCCCTGAGGCAGGATGCACAAGGGTGGGGCTAACTCAAAATTGTCAAATGTGATTGGTATGCAATAAAAATGTCTGGGAATTAACACATTACCGGATTGGTTAAAATAATGATAAACATAAAATATGATTTTCTCTTTTTTTAATTTGATGTCAAAGTTGAAAGTAGGGTACATGGGCTTAATAGGTACACTTACCCTAGATGAGTAAAGTTTGAGAACAAACTTTGAAGTTGGCTTGAGAAAGCCTAGACTTAAAGTTTGAAGCAGTTGTAAAAGCTTGAAGTTTGAAAGTTTAGATAGATAGTCTAGATTAGATGGATGTTGGTAATATATTGCTAACATGATTTAGCACATTGCTAACATAATTTAACAAGTTTCCAGCATGTTTGTAGCATGTTGCTAACATGTTTTTAACATGACTAGCATGTCACTAATCATATTTCTAGCATGATTAGCATGCTGGTAACATGTTGCTAGCATGATTACCATTTTGTTAGCATGTTTTTAACATGATTAGCATATTGCTAGCATGTTTCTAGCATGATTATATGTTTTTAACATTATTAGCATGTTTGTTAGCATGATTAGCATGTTGTTCGCATGATGCTAGCATGTTTCAAGCAAGAATAGGATGTTGATAGCATGTTCTTAATGTGATTTAACATGTTGCTAACATGAATGAAAAAAATCCAGTTGAAACCACCTGACTTTTGTTTTGACTCACAAAACAAAAAACAAACCAAACTAAAACCAGCTCATATAGCCCAAAAAACGAAAAACAACAACTACTATTATTATATATGAGGATTTTAAAGTCTGGTTTACGAAAACCGTAAGTCAGGTCAGTTAGAATAGATATTGAACACCAAGGGCCCTATCATACACCCGGCGCAATGCGGCGCAAGGTGCGGAGCTAGTGTTTTTGCTAATTTCAGCCCGACGCAGTTCTCATTTTCCCTTCATGCGTCTCGTTGTTTAAATAGCAAATGCATTTGCACCCATTTGTGCGCCCATGGGCATCTAAAAAAGAGGTGTGTTCAGGCGCATTGTTGACGCGTTGCTATTTTGAAGAACTGAAAATAGACTGCGCCATAGATCAACTCAAACCTGGTCTAAAGTCTAAAGTCAATGGCGCAGTATTTATTTATTTATTTTTGTTATTTAAAGAGCGCGTTAGTAGAAAATGCACCTCCAGGCGGGTCCACAACACGCGTTCACTTTGCTTATTACACACAGGGCAGCAGCACACAAACATGCCAAATATTAAAAATGAAAGGATTACAGTGTAAAAGAATATTATTGTGTAGGCTACATCAATATAAAAATGTCATAATGGATAGTTATTGCGTGTATCAGAATTAGCCTACCTATTTGCTTGCGCATGAGCAGATCCCGTTTGCTCTCTAGAGACGCGTTCAGTCTGTGCGCCTTAAAATTTCGCCATTTAAATAGCGAATCCGCCATGGCGCGATCGCAACTCGCTCTTAAAGGGAATGGGAGATGAGACTCTGATTGGTTTATTGCACATTATGCCCAAAAACACACTCATTACTCATTAAGAGAATAGGGACAACCCTTTTAGACAACGCGCCGGGAGCGCCGACTGTTTTTCCCGTCGTTATACTAGCAAAAGTGGATTCAAACATGCCCTAAGTGCACCTGTGCCATGCGCTTTAGACCATGCGCTTAGATCGTTAAAATAACCAGTCTGAAGGTCTGACCCGAATTTGGTGGTTGTAGCTTTAAGGCTCTAGGAGGAGTTAGGTATTAAAACTTGGCTCAGAAGTAGTAGAAGTAGTAGTAGTAGTAATAGTAGTAGAAGAAGAAGAAGAAGAAGTAGAAGTAGAAATGGCATATCAGTAAGCTGGCAGTTGAATAAACTGATTAAACTTAAAACTCTTTGTTGGGACTCAACAAATCTATATTTTCACATTTTTCCAAATTTACTCTTCAAAAACACACTAATATGTAAATGTACTTTATGTATGTTGATGACATATGATCTATAAATAAAACATTAACTTTATTTGATTATTTTATATATTCCTCATGTGTCTCCATGAAATCTTCTTCTTTATTAACCTAGAGAAATAGATACAGGATGTGTAGACAGATTTGCTATTTAGAATATACATCATATATACATCAGACTTCATAAAGTGATATTTCGAGTACTTCACCTGTAGTTTGTCCATCTGTTTTGATTAGTAATTAACTAAGAGCTTCTCTTTTATCCATAGCAATTATTGTTTGTTTAAACAACAACAACAAAATCATAATAATAATTCACTGATCTTTCAAACAAATCAGGATAGACCACCAAAGAGATTAAAGGCACACAACTGTGCTCTGAATCTGATCTTCCCTGTTGACTTGAAACAGGACATATATTTATGTAATAAATCATGCAACAAATATAAAGAGAATATTTTGGAAAACAGAACAGTACTTATAGCAGCCATTTGATTTTCTGACATAAATATTGGCAATTGTTATGTCATCTGTAATTTCGATCACTGATACATGATTGTCTTATCTATGAATTTACCTGTGTTGAGAATCACTGTCACGTTTAAATTCAGCAAATGGGAGATTCTTTGACGCATCACTGCTCATGGACACACAGCTGGGCTCTGGTGAGTCTGAACTCTTCTGCCTGTAAACAGGGAATAGATTATAATTCATATACAACAGTAAATAAACAAAAAAACAATAAAAGTCTGTTCAGAAAAACAGAAACAATAAGTAACAGTCACACATATTACCTGTATTGTAAACTTAATACAGTTTCAGATAATTTCCACATGCATCATGAAATATTAGTGAAACAATTTAATTTCTGAAAAAATAAAATATAGCATCAATAAAGTATTACCATTGAATATATTTATTTATACAAATTTAAATATTTATTGTAGTTGATTGCATCTAACAATAAATTGTGATTAAAAACAGGAAATTATTCATTCATTTTTAATGATTCAAAGTCATAATTATATATTTGGATGTGTTTATCAACTAAACTTAAATATCTGTTTTTATATTATTTTGACATGACATTTTCAGGAGAGGAAGTGAGTGACAAAAAAAGGCTGTTCACAAATGTACCTGTCTTTAAAAGTGCTGTCACCTTTCAATTCCACACACAGTTCCTTCAATGTGTCAGTCTTTATGGACACACAGCTGGGCATTTCAGAGTCTGATGTTTTCTGCCTGTAATGGGGCAAATTTTATTTTATTTACAAGTAAATTAAGGGCCTCAGCCTGCCTGACTGCTCAAATCTATATTTTCATATTTTTTCTTTTTGTATGCTTACTTGAGTGCAAGAGATTCACTTTGCAGTAAAGGATCCATTGCTGTTTACTCTTAACACCACACTCACCGGTTCTGAAAAACTCATTTGCTGTGTTACTGGGTTACAGAAAAAATAAGAGTTTCAGTCAGAAATGCATCTTATACACAGCAGTAATTTAAAATGACTTTTATACAATATCAAAATTTAAAAGAGCATTTAAAAATATATGCAGTGCAATAAACAAAAAGGTAGGAACAAAAGACATGGTAGAAAGACATGGACTTGGATGTAGCTATGATTTAAGAGGTCTAGTATTTAAAAAACTAATTCAAAGACTGCTGCACCAAAGACTTTTGTGTTCATTGTGCTCCAGTGTAGTGACTTTCAATTCATAGCTTTCAGTCACGTGACCGGCTTGAAGACCTGGAGGGCAAAACATCCGTAGAACTGCAGCACAAGCCTGTCAATTTTCCATTTGTTTCCAAGCCACAAATATTTAGATCACCTCTCAAAAGAATAAAAAAAGTTGTGAACAAAAGGCAAGTTTTAGCCATTTCCAATCCATATTATATGCACCCACCGGAATATTTCAATCACTAAACACAAAATGTTATGAAAAACACTCAAAGTGCCTTAATGTATTAAAACAGTGATATTAAAAGAACAAATTCAGTACACACCTTATTGATTATATCTACTTTATATAGGCAAGCAGATGAGCCCGGAATACGAATATAATGCGCTGGTTCCGTGTTTTCTACATAATGGTTGAAAATGTAATTTTGCACGTTGCGTTTATATTCTGGGTTCATCTGCTTGCCTGTACAAAGTATGCATCATCAGTAAGGTGTGTACTGAATTTCGTCTTTTAATATCAGTGTTTTACTACATTACTACTTAATGCAAACCGTGTAAAAATAACTGGCGGTCAGTGGAGCAAAGCCTCATTTTGCCCTCCAGGTGTGACGTCACGTGAAAACTATCAATATACCAAAGATTTTCCACTTTGAATAGCCTAAACCACCACCTGTTGAACAAGTTTAAAACAACTCTATTTATGTTCTATTTCATAAGCCTAAAGATCTTATAAAACAGACATTACAAGACTTATGGTAGTGATATAATAATTTTATTTTTCTATATTGTTGTTGGATGCCTAAGGCCCGTTCATACTAAGAACGATAACTAGAGGAGAGTGGGGCACAACTTAATGCTTTTTGACTTTCTCAGTTTGTGTAAATCCACATTTTTTTCCCCACAATCATTTCACACTTGTCTAAATAAGTGGTTTTGTTTCATTATTTACCCCAAAAGAACAGAAGTGAAATGTAGCAACATGCCCCACAGGTGAAGCACATTGTAACATGACCAAATAACAGCTTGAAATGTTATCTGAAAAAATATACAAGACAAACTAAAATATTTTGTCAATAAAATAACATTATTAACTTTTTAAAATAAAATAATGGCGATTTTAAAGGACAATGAACACATTGCAACCAGGGCCCCAAGCTTGGGACGGCTCTGATCGCAGCATACAGCTATACAGCATAGTTGAAGACAATGCGGGCCAATAGCTGAAGAAACACATTCAGAAAAACACGGAGATGAACAGAACACTCCCTGGCCACCACACACATCTCTCACAGAACATGAGACAAATAGACGAGCCAAAATGCTATTTCCTGAAATAATCATTTCTGAACATTGGCTCTTTATGTGACTATTTCTTATGGTTTCTCATTAAAATTCATGAAAGTATTTAGTGTAAATTATATCGCTTAATGTCATAGAATAGCATTGTTCTAATAATAGCAAAGCACATTGGTTAGTGGTAAACTGGTTAGTGTCTTCTGCTAGTTAGAAAAACTGATAAATAACAGAGCAGACATTAAAATAATAGCAGATTTGGCTCAGTTTGAATAAACACTAAAAAATGAGGTGAAATATTTGTTTCAGCCAGAAATCTACTTTTGCTGTTATAAATGAGAGAGATCAACTTATTTTCCATAAGTATTTCACAAACATATTTCATTTACAAACTCTAGTATTTAAACATGTAATAAATTGAACTTACCAACAGATTTATCCGAGCTTTAGATGCTGCGCTTTTCACAAAATGAAAGTAAATGTTCTATTCTCAGCAGATAATACATTCAAATGGCTATAACCTGCCTTACTGGAAATGCAGCTTTACTGTTACGTTCTTAGATTACGTAATTGGGTTTTAAAACAGACAACACCCTCATAGCTGCAGACGGTGACATGATGTGACCTACAGCTATGTGGAAATTCCAATCTCAAGTTCATCCATTGTTTGCAGTGACCAGAATTTAAAATGTTTTTTATTTTATTTATTTATTTTTTTTTTTGGTAAAAGACTGTGCTGTGGTGAGTTATGAGATGTTTTTTGTTACAAGGATAAATGACGGGTAGTTCACCTAAATATAATTTACACTGAAAATTTAAGTAATGACATAGAAATGTAGGATATTTTGTGGGTTTAACTTTGCAAGCAAGAATAATAATTGTAACTTTTCCTTAGAAATAGTGTATGTGTTCAGTTTCAATAGTTCAAGAAAAAATCTTCTGAATTTTTCCGAAATAGTTTATAAGCAGGATTAGTGGTGACACACTATTAGAGAGGCATTAAACATAAACAAGTGAAATCATAATGCTAATCATTTTCATATAAAATATTATTCAATTATTGTTTAAATAAATATAATAATGTCTGACATGTCTTCTGAGACTCAGGAGGTTAAAAAGTCAAATTTACATATACATTCAAATTAACTGACATCTAATTTGCCATCACTGCTTCCAGCACATCCCCTTTACCTTATGTCCAGCACTTTTAAGGTCAAAAAAGTCAGAGCAGACCACTGAGACAGCTAAAGGCTTTTTTCCTCTCACAGTTCCAGATTTCAGATATTGTGGGATTTCTGCCACTGGAGAATCATCATTCAGTTCATTCAGGCAGTGGAACAAGTTGATGGACCTTTCTGGAGAGGGATATTTCACTTCTTTTTGATATAAGCAACTATTTTCTTGTTGTCGTAGGAGCTGATTCTTGTGTACATCAGAAGATCTTGCATCTGATTAGACTATAGAGAGAGGCCCAGGAGAAAATGGAGAAAAAGGTCCAAATGTCCATTTACACTCTTCAGACCCTTTTTCATGGCACGCTGATGCATCTCGAACACTGACCTCTTTTTCTCAAAAAAGTCATAAACTCTTTGTGAGGAGAAGAAAGATATGTGTGGGGGTGCCGAACATTTTAATGTTTTACGTAAAGGAAAGGTGCACATATATAGCTGCAAGATATTCCTGAATGCTCTGATGATGAACAAAGCAGTACACCTTCCTTTGGTACACTCCTAATTCTTCTCTGAAGATCTGGGAGAGCATCCCAGAGTACTCTGATGCTTCTGTCACATTAATGCCACACACTCTTAAGATCATCAATGTTTAAAATGTCTTGTGTTGCTTCAAAAAGTATTCCTAAGTTCATTTTCAGTACCAGACAGCATTAAACTACATTTACAATAAATACTTATTAATTTAATATTATACGTCAATATCAACCAACCTAGTAATCTTTATTAAATGTAAAAATCAGTGTTTGGAAGGGGGTGTCTGTATCCTCGTGGACAGCCGAAAGATGCATCCAAGCGATGCATGCAGTTTCATTCATGTGTTAAAACGTATTTAATTGCCATTGCCAAGCCTTACATTGGCCAGAAGAAGTGAATTAAGCATTCTCTTCTCAGCAGATCTTTAATGCCCAAAAAAGAGAATGTTTCAGAGGCTGAGATCATGTCTTATAGGCCCACTGGAAATGCAGCTATATATTACTTGATCAAATTGGAAAGAAGGAACAATTTAAATTTGGAGAAGCCCTCATGGATGAAAGTGATGCATGGTACAGCAAAGGAAGTGGCATGTAAATGTCAATGTTTAATACTGAGAGCTTTAAGAAACAAAAACAAATCCTAACACATGTAAGTACTGAGGAAAGAAAAAGGTTACTAAAATTGTTCCAGTTTAAAAGCAAAGTTGTTTCTAGAGCAGTTAGCCTTTTGCACTATATATAATTAACAAATATCATTTGATTAAATGTATTAAATTACAGAACTCCCAAAGGTTTTATTTTGGGCAGTCTGTAGATTTAAAACCAGATCCAGGTCTGTGCAGAGAGAAGGGTTTGATCTCAGAGCTGAATTCAGTGCAGTACAACCTTTATATGTGATGCCACAACCTCTCAGCCTTCAGATAGAAGAGTGACACAACCATTATACTTTCATTACAGGTCAACTACAGCGTTTAATCATGACAATGTGGTAATTTAAAGAAAGACCGTAAATAATATTTAGTACAAAAGTCCTCATATCTAGTCTACTTTTGTAACATTTTGAAACTTTATTACTTTGTGAATGAACTATGCAGCTACAGTGATTTGTCACACCAAGTTAAAGATCATAAAAATTATTAGTGAGAACACAACAGCTTGAAAGCTGAGAGATTTTGTACTTAAATGTCTCCATAAACAGGTTGTTACCAACTCTTCATCATCAAAACTTTGAGTACCCTTTTATAGCCCTTCATCCCTGTTTCTGCACTGCTCTGAACTTACTTTCATTTTCAGTATAATGACCACATTATGATTCGCTAGGCAAACTTACTGAAGTGAACCTAGTACAAACAACTCAGAAAAACAACTCAGAGATGCATTATTCCAGAATCCCTTTCTCGACAGATGCAGCTCTCCCAAGTGTGAGGGATTTTTTTTTTTTTTTTTTTTTTTTTTTGTCAGAGCAGAAACTAGAGCTGCACAACCTTCATCTGTTATCCTATTATCATTAAATAACACACCTTCATTCTCAAGCTCAAGGCACAGAGCTCATTTCAGCATTTCATTTGATTTTATTTATGCTAGGTTTTATTTGGATGATTTTAACTAGACTTGTTTATATTATACGTCATTAGTGCATTTATTTACAGTTTTTCTCGATTGCTTAAACACATTTCTCGAAATTATGCCTCTTTTTTGCAAAGCGAAATCCATAACTTCTAACTCAGTTCCCCAAACTTCCTATATTCAGGTCAAAATGAAGCTCTCCACTCAAAACAACTCAATCTTGCTGAAAAACCAAACTTTGCTCTCAGACATGACACACAAACCCTCAAAAACACACACACACACACACACACACACACACACACACACACGCTACAACAGTGTGTAAGTCTTACACACTGATGAGATAAATTCAAAACAATACTACAAAAACCAGTAATAAATGTTGCTTGTGGTACTCCCCAAATATTTTATTCCTTAATTTAATGCACTGTAGAGTATAGTACAATACAGCAAACAACAACAAAAGCAATTATTCTGTCCCAGCATTCTGTCTTTGGTCTGGGACAGACCAAAGAACCTCTTCAACATCACAGGCTATATTGGCCCTGGCCAGGCAGCAGGGGTAAAATCCTCTCGCATGCCTAATCCAACCCTGGCACGCATCAACTCAAATATCTGAGACTGCTTTTCTTCTTGCCCTTCCATATTCCTCTTTCTCTTCCATATTGTTGTCCTCCTCCTCCTTTTTCTTTTTCTTCTTCTCCTCCTCCTCCTCTTCCTCTTTCTCCTCCTCTTATAATTTTTTTAAATTATTTTTTATTAATTAATAAATATTATTAATTAATCAAGTCCACTGTCAAAATTTGTTACTTGTGTTGTCTATATATGCTTTCCAATTGAAGGTTTTCCAGTTGAGATGTACCTTTGAGCTACTTCAGAGAACTGGTTTGTCATTGGTTGATCTATATTCTCTTCATTAGTGAAAGTCAAGATTCACTTGAACAATTCATGGTAAATTTATAAAAAGTCTAATAGAAATGCGTAGAAAATATGCTTGACAGTTTATGACAACTAGATCAACCATTTTGCATTTATCGTAATGACTTATACGATGAACTATTGACTTGAGGTTTTGGGGGTAAGACTATGGCACAGAGAACTATATAATACATTTTGAGCAACATGACAATGTAGGTGTTTGCAAAGGTGGTTTCAAAATACTTTATTTTTTTATTCTCTGCTAAGAGATACTAGTATTGCAGAAACTTCATACCTCCTATAAACCACTTATTATTTGCAGTGTTGGGCACATTACTTTAAAAATGTAATTAATTATAGTTACCAGTTACATCTCACAAATAGTAACTGAGTTAGTAACTGAGTTACATCATTATAAAAGTAACTAATTAACTATTGTGTTACTTTTTTAAAAAAAAATGTTCAAATGTCAAATAACTTGGATGCCCCCAATATTAAATATGTTAAATTAATGAAATGGACTCTAAATAGAATAAATTATTATTATAAAACATTGTACATTAATCTACACTATTTATCCACTGACACTGACAGTCAGTCAAGCATTATAATATGATATTATGATAATTTAGCATTATATGATGATAGAACTTTAGTAATTAGAATAACCAAGTATGAATGCATATTTGTCATGTTGACTGAACTTGGGACTGGTGGTGTTGCTTAAGATGTTGTTTGTCATTTAGTGTTTTTATTAAAAAAAAGGGGGGGGGGATTGATAAGATAACAAAACTACTATGAATTCTACTACTAATAACAATATAAAACGGGCTAAGGATTAATGAGCTGCTGGGTTCATGAATATTAATCACGTAGTCTGCGTCTGCTCGAATTGATTTGCTGAAATCAAAACAGGGACGATAATAGGTGAGCGCCAGCCAATGAGATTGTCGTTTGCGCATTAGCTCCGCCCACTACCAGAGAAACCGGCAGTTCTTAAAAGCCGAAGAATTCCAAAGGAACTCCGTTATTTTGACAGGAAAATACAACAAAGAATATCGTTTACATGTAGCGCGTCAATTCTCCATGTTATGAAAGACTCTCTTGCTCTGTATCTTTCTTTGCGTGTGTGAGACAAAGCGACGATGAGTTGTGCGCCTTCACGCTAGAGTTTACGGTACGTCAAATACAACTACACTGCGCATCCATTCAGATGAACTGAAAAATAAAATTATAATAATATTATAATAAATTATAGTAACGCCGTATTTTATTGTCAGTAACGGTAACGGCGTTGTAACGGGGGAAACAGTAATTTGTTTGATTACTCGTTACTGAAAAAAAATAAATAAATAAATAACGCCATTAGTAATGCCATAACGCCGTTATTCCCATCACTGATTATTTGGTGGAAAACCACTGGGAGACTTAAAGCTTCCATTTTGTTGACAAACTATTCTCAACACAAATTTGGGATTTGACGCTTGGTGTGTGTAATTTTTAGGCAAATTTTGCAACTAAATGTATCAGTAATTTACCAGCTGGATGTGTCCGAGTCATTGTTTTATAGCTGATTCACTTCAAAGAGCCACCTCATGAATGTCATTCACATTGGAATAAGACTTCAGCAGTGTCAATAGCATCTACCTGACAGCACGAAATGGACAGCACCATTGCGGAGTAGCACAGCAAACAGTATTTTAGCATGATATTCCATGCTTAACCCTGTAAGGTCCACTGTTGTAATATTACAACATCAGTTTTAGCTTGACTAAAATAAAGCTGCTCATGTTTTTTTTTTTTTTTTCTCTCTCTAAGACCACATTTACACAACTAAAGGGTCCTATTCTTCAGCCTTGCAATGCTATTGGATGCTAGATTTTAAAAATAGTCCTATTTACCAGACCATAAACTCACACAACCTGCGAACTTCCCTTGAAGCACATCATCTTGTTTTACTGGACTGGATAAATCTACATTCAAGTAAGTAAAATGCCTAAAAATATATTTTTTTGGACTGTGAAACAAGAGAAGAAAGTTTTAAAGTCAAGTCATGAAGAATATTTTAAAATTTCATTCAGTTTGTCAGGTTTTTTATAATCAGAACATTTTTTCATAATAAAGGTTTTTCTTTTGTTTTTGTTTTTTTAAATTAAAATGACTTATTTTTAGGGCTGGTCCGAATACCATTTTTTGAGCTTCGAAGCTTCGTTAGTAATCAACACCGAATATTCGAAGCTTCGGAGGAAGGGGGCTGAACATATTCTTCTCTCTAATAAAGGCAGGAATCTCTGTGTGTCTGTCTGTTTGCATTTTTATTATGTCGAGAACCGTTCATCCAATCGACTTCACTCGTGGCGGGTTTGTTGCTGCCGACCCAAGGGAGTGCAGTATCGCATTTTGGTGCAATATGGACACGCCACACGTTCAGAATTAATAAACTTTTGATAAACTACAGAACAGCGCGAGCCAGAAGCGACGCGCCTCACGCGGACAGGGTTTATATGCTCCGAGAACGGACACTGCACTAGTGATACAAAACACACAGGTCTGTGCAGAGCAATACTTTTAATAAGGTAGCCTAACATTTTTCTAACAAACAAATCACTCCCAAATCTGAAATTAGCATCACAGTAATTACTGACACCTAAAAGAACGAAAAATAAATGAACGAAGTTCAATTTGTTCAATTTGGCACACAGCCTTCGTCTTCTCACTCAATTTAAAGTGCTCCCACACAGCTGAGGTCTTGGGCGTTTTTGTCTTCTCATCCAGATGAACTGAATCATGACATAACGCGATTCATATTCAAGCGCTTATGAGAACCGTTTCGCGGGGGATGCCAGGTGTTCAAAAAAAAAAAAAAAAAAAAATTAAAATTAAATTAAAAAAAAAAAGATTATTCGAATCTCAAAACTGAAAATGGAATGCAACCCACGGAACGAATATTCGAATAATCGAATATTCTGGTCCAGCCCTACTTATTTTATCATTATTTTGTGATTATTAGTGTGTATACATATATAGACTGTTGTAATGGGGTTACAGAAGCATTTCACCCAGCAAATGAACCTTTAGATGTTCTCTACATTTGTTCAGACAGTGAGTAAAATCACTGAAATTGTGCTACCCAAAGAGCACAATGTTGTAGTATTACAACATTTCCCTAAAAACTGACTAAAATGTCAAAAATGTAAAAACACATTTATTTCTGTATTAGAGGCCTACAACAACAACAACAACAACAACATTTAATAGTTGAAATATTTTTTTCATAGGTTTTTTCTATATTTGGGTCTTCTAGGGTTAAATACTGTAAACAAGTGTGTGAACCAAAACATAACCAAACATCAGTTTTTGTCTTAATGAAACCAGTTCTGAATAAGAATGGCTCTTCTCAGCCCTACTAGCATGTATAAGGTGCATAAAGTGTATGTGACTGCACTTTCATTGTGATGGTGAATCCATTCACAGACACACTGACAGCTTTGGTGAAACTCACTGCACTGCTCCAACGATGATCATTCTGAATGGTCACATTAAAAGGTACCAGACCCTCTTTATCAATGCACAGGGCTGCCTACTGATACACACACGTGCCCTGGAAGTCAAAATGGAGGCCGTTGAATGTGCTGTAATGTGGGTCTCCTGTTGCTGCACATATGGCAGAGCTCATTTCATGACAGCCGTGATTTCCATTAATGCGAGCAGCTCTCATCAGGGGCACAAGACGATTCATGGCACACAATGGCCAAACTATGGTCACATTTGCAAAACTGATGACGCTTCATCAGCCCAAAAAATTTGGCCTTGTTGGTAGTAGGCGCCTTCGTAAAAACAGCCACATCGTTTGGTGGGCACACAAGCGCCAGCGCTGAGGACAAATCCGCCGTCACACTCACAGACTTCCACACAGGTATCAGTGCAATTTGGCTGCTGATTTGGGTATGGACACGTTGCTGGACACAGAGATGCACAGGCCTCATAATGACTGTTGGGTGGGCAGCTCATAGCTGTTTAAGAACAAGAAGAGGTTCATGGTTAAAGCAGGGCCGGGCAATAAATCATTAATGATAATTATCGAGATATAATTTCCTGATAACAAGAGTTCGATAAATGTTCGATATAAATGTGTATGCGCCAAAAGCAGAACAAGAGTGCCACTCATTTGAACTGCGGCACATGGATCATTTATCTGCTTGGATCAAAGTTCAAATGGCAGTGCTGATCAGTCTTGGTCACGAAACACTAAACAGCACTGATATCCAGTCTGAAGCACTCGAATTCGGCAAAGAACACAAATTACTCGCTGATTTAAACTAGTTTAAAATCAGATGAAACAGCGCTGACAAACAGCAAAAACACTGTGCGTCACGAAACAGTTTTCAATCTACAAATTGCCATCATTTGCCATGGATTTACTGTAGTAATACTAACTTGATATTTACGATTTGAGTTCAGGGATGCTCCATCTCGATTGGGAGCAGTTAAATAATCGTAATGACACCACACAATAGAGGACTTTTTGGTTTCTACAACTTTCACTTGAGCAAAAATCTTCCAACTTCAAAGAAATAAAAATGACAAATTTGATAGTCGATCGATATCAACTGATATGAAAAAAAATTGTGGTAATTTTGGCTATATCACCCAGCCCTACAGTTAAGGAAACAAACATGTGCCCTATGAGAGTTTCATAAAACTTACAGCAATTGAATCTCCCTCTCCAATCTGTAATGACTACACCCTCTTGACGAAACAGATCAACGTAAGTCTCCAGAGCCTCACAGAGAAGTCTTCGGTCTCCGTTATTGAAGCACAGATCGTACACACAGCTTTGCTGGAATGCCTCTGGGTTTACTTTAGCATGGCATGCACTAAAGACATTCTGACCTGTAGATGTCAGGACACCACAGAAAGCATCTGATTCATAGAGGGCATGTAGGTCACGAGGGCAAACGGCAGTCGGTCTCACAGCCATCACGACACACTGATGTGACACTGTCTTCTGCTCTCCAGCTCTTTGCCCACTGGTGTAGACTTGCCAGGAGGTTTCCAGCAGGGCCTCTCAGCTCATCTCCACCATTACCGTTTAAATTTCCACAAAGGCCACACACAACTCCATAGTAACTGCTAGGCAGCTGCAGGAGAACTCTTGAGTTCCAGTTGAAAGAGACATGCAGACCAAAATCTGTTTCCAAAAGGGCAGCTTTGCCCCTCCATCATGAAGACCAAGCGGAAGATAAAACTGTAAACCATCCACCTGATAGAAGAAAGTCAGAATCATTAACACAACGAGGCTGTTTAAATGGAAACGTCTGATTCAAGTGCGGGAATAAAGAGTTATGTCCCAATATAGAAATATCAATTGGGCAAAATATATTTGACACATTCCAAATATGTTGTAAAAAGTAGAGTTAGAAACAGACTTTGCAAATTGGTTAAAAAAAATAAATAAAATAAAATAATAATAATAATAATAATAATTAAAAATACTACAGGGACAAGAAAGGCAAAATATTGAGAATAAAGCAAATGTTTTCAATTCTTGCTGAAACGTTTAAAATGAACAGTTTTACTACATTAAAAACACACTTGCATAAATACACTTTTCCAAACAAAGAAAGAGTGATGACCCTGAGTGAGTATCATTACAACATTAGTGTAAATAAAGTGACTCATTACCAGGATCCGTCCTGTCTGGTGCTTCACTAAGGTTTAGAGTTTTGCCATATACAGTAACTTCCACTTCCTGCACATAAGACACAGCAGGATTGCCACGGTTTTCATTGCTCTGGGTTAGAAAAAAGGGCACCAGTCCACTCAGATTCCCAAAGGTCTTAGACAAAACATCTGCAGGTGCCCTGGAAGTCATATTTGTAGCCGTCAGAAGTGTGGTAGTGCGGATCACCCCATGCCAAATGCGTGCTGTTGTACAGGGCACACACACTGCCTTGCCATGTTCAGAGCGGCATGTCTCTTTCTCACGACAGCGGAGATCTTGACAAGGATCTGTATACAGTATAAGTCAGTAGAAACATAAGAGAAAATTTGCTATTTAATAACAGATTAAGGCAATGCTCTTTGCCTTGAGTAATATCTTACCCTCACAGTTAAGTCCCTTCCCTGGATCACACTGACACATCTGCTTATTGCTGCCCAGGTAAACCACCTCTCCAGCCTGAAAACAGAATGTAAATGCAAATGGACATTCACAGAAAAGCTAAGATGTTCGCTAATCTGAAATACCCACAATAAACTCAAAGCCATCACTCCACCTTTAAAGTGCGTGCCTGATCATAGCACCCACACTGTTGGTGTTCAACGCACTGCTGGCCATCAAAAAGATAACCACTGTCACAAGCACAGCCATCCGTGCAGGTTTTAGGACACTGGACTACTGCAGTCAGACCAGGACAGGCAGCAGAGCAGACGTGTGCGCAGAGCTCATAATGACTGTGAGCAGGACAAGACATTGCTGGAATACAGTGATAGACAAATTATATAGTGATGAGGAAAAAATATATAATAAGACAAATAGTCACTTAAGTTTCAGACAGTGATAGATAATTATCACTAAATATCTAAATGCGCACACTTTCGGCAGAAAGAGTCTGTCCTCCAGTTTTGGATAACAACTCCAGCTGTGTGGCAACTAAAAGCGTATCTTGCCACACTGTCACTAATCACCTTGCTGTTGCCGTCAGATGCACAAGCATCAAAGACACAATCATTCAGATACGTTGAGCAGTTCAGCACAGCATGACAGGCAGCAAATGGCCCCTTGGGGTCAACCAGAACTCCGCAGTAGGGAGGCTTCTCATAGATGACTTTCAGTCAGGGATTACAGTCCAGACATGTGCTGCCTTCACATCCATCCTCACACACTGTCCAGGGACGTCCACTTTCCAGGCTCTCCTGAATATATTCACATCCTGTGTGACATTGCCATCTGGGAGCCTAAAGTCATTGGAAGGGTCTCTGTCAAAGTCAAATCGTGTAATAGCCGGAATTATTGTATGACCCTAACACACCATCATTCCCACAGGTCAATGGGGTTCTGACTAACCTCCCATACAGTCCAAAGAGTTTAAATGGCTCCTTGGTCCAAGCCTATAAGGACGGTGTTAACAATGTCATCAAGACTGGCTTTGGTCTCAGAGTCATCTATGACCTCTCTTACTACGTTACTGTTACCATCCCGGCAACTACCGCCGCAAAATCTGCGAGAGAACTTGCTTGGTAACAGAGACTTTGTGATCACTACTGGGCCACCATCTCTCATTTTCCACCTGGATGGAAAAAGGGGTCAGGTTGGTTTGTTCCAGGCCAAAGGTTTGGGACAGAATGTAGGCACAGGTGCCCTGGAAATCAAAACGCAGCCCATCAAAGGACACATGGTGTGGGTCTCCAGAAGCTTCACAAGTGGCCTGCCCGATTGGCTGGCATCTGCGAACACAGTCCACCAACTTGCACTTCTCATAGGGGCCACAAGATGATCTATTACAGACCACCTGTGGAAAGAACAGCATTGCTTTAATCTTTTTGGTAACTAGCATCAAGAAATGAAGCTGTCCTTAGAAGGCTATTACATGATTTGAGAACATCATTACCAGTGTTGGGTAAGTTACTTTCAAAAAGTAATTAATTACTATTACTAATTACATCAATATTGTATTTAAATTACTAATTACTCTGTCTAAAAAGTAACTTAGTTACTCAATAAGTAACTTAATTATTCAAATCGCTAATTAGGCTACATCTTAAAATCCCTATAAACCTTAATAGAAATGAAACTCTTTATTCTTTCAATTTGAGTCAAACAGAATAGTTTAGCCTTTTAGCTTTAAAACAACTGTAATACTTAAACAGTTTTATAAAAAAAGTAACCTTCTTTGGTTAACAAATAGAAATACTCTGAATAACAAAATATCTGAATAACAAAAAAGCTTGAGAAAAGTTAAACAATACATTTCAGTTTGGCAAGATGTTCAGGAAAAGCCCAACTAGTAAAATCCGTACAGGTTTATGTAAAAATAACACGTTAACTAATGTAGGTAAGAATAAATTACAGAAATGATCTTCACTGCTGAATAAAGCCGTGTCAGATCGAGCTGTTCTTCTGAGGTAAATTGCTCATAGCAGAACTTCTTTCAAAAACGAAATTAGACAAATCTTGGTTTTATTTTATTTTTTTTTAAATCTATTTTTTTTTTTAAATCTAGATGAGGGTGTTTGGGCGCAGGTGACTGCATATAATGAGCTCAGATACGGGAAAGACTGTGCCTCTCTTTAGTTTCATAAGGATTACATAATCAGAGAATATTCCTTTTCGATTTGAATTAATTTATTTAAAAATAGACACTTCAAGCTTTCACATACGGGAAAGACTGTAACTGGCTTTACGTTCATATGGATTACATAATCAGAGAATATTCCTTTTCGCTTTGAATTCGTTCATTTAAAATTAGACACTTCAAGCTCAAATACAGGAAAGACTAACTCGTTAGGATTACATAATCAGAGAATATTCCTTTTCGATTTTGAATTCGTTCATTTAAAAGTAGACGCTTCAAACTCAGATATGGGAAAGACTGTACCTTGCTTTAGTTTCATACGGATTACATAATGAGAGAATATTCCTTTTCGATTTGAATTCGTTCATTTAAAATTAGACGCTTCAAGCTCAGATACGGGAAAGACTGTACCTTGCTTTAGTTTCATACGGATTACATAATCAGAGAATATTCCTTTTCGATTTGAATTCGTTCATTTAAAAGTAGACACACAAGCTTTCTATAGACATATTTGTCATGTCTCTGTGTCAAATATTCGCTGAGTTTGTGATGCGTAGAATGTTGGTCATGGAGACTTAGACGGTAGAAAGTGTACCCTGTTTGTTTTGTTTATTTTGTAAAAGCACAATGTTTTGTTGTTATTGTCAGTGTACACAAATAAAAGTAGGCCCTTTTAGATTCGATTGATTTTAGTCTTATCTGTATCTGAGTATTTAAGGTTTCTTTGTGAATCAGGAAAATTTGAACGTGAACGCGCTGGGGCGTAGAGGGTTAAAGACGCGGCATTCAATTTTATCTTTAGACGTTAAATTTGGATTTTAAATTCAATATTGAATTTAGAACTGTTGAAATTATTTACTGTATGTAATGCAAGTACTTTATAAGCAACTGTAATGAAATTACCTAAAAATGAGCAGTAATCCCTTACTTTACTTTTTCAGTGGATAAGTAATTTAATTACAGTAACGCGTTACTTAGCAACGCGTTACACCCAACACTGGTCATTACTAATCAAGAAAAAAAAAAAAAAAAGAAATACATGTACAAACTGAACTCTTATTTCAAAAGAGCAATGAAATAAAAATTATTTCTCATATGACAGAGAACAAATTGTGGTCCACAGAAAAGTAAAGTAAAATTAATAAATGTGCAAAAAGTGAAAAAAAAAAAAAAAAAAAAAAAAAAAAACACATTGTGGGGGGTTACAAAGATTACAATCTGTGTAATTTACAAATTCTTAATCATGTGATAAATCCCAAATTCACTGCAGGTCATATTTGTGGTCACAATTGTGGTCCACAGAAAAGTAAAGTAAAATTAATAAATGTGCAAAAAGTGAAAAAAAAAAAAAAAACATTGTGGGGGGTTACAAAGATTACAATCTGTGTAATTTACAAATTTTTAATCATGTGATAAATCCCAAATTCACTGCAGGCCATATTTGTAAATGGGTCTTCATATATAAAAATATATTTGTATTTGGGGTGCAAGTTGTGGCAAGTTTGAAAACCCCTGAGCTAAATTACATGTCAGATTTGATTTTGAACTCAATACTCCTATGCTAAACGTCCTGTACAAACACACCCTTCTACCCATTCCATTGTTTTGTGCTTTGCTTTATATTTAAGGCCTTTGTTGAAATAAATGGAACTGGAGTGTCATGAAAGTCTATCACTATTCATACAAAAACTCTTTTGTATGAACACAATATTGCCATGTATATAGTTTCTCAGAAAGGTCTAGATACAATTGCCCCGGGTTTCTCTCACCACAGAATTCAGCAGCTCTCCAGGGGCTGATGGTCCTACTTATCGCCTGACAGGTAGATACATATGACGTTATGGCCTGGCATTGTATATCTCTCCTTTCGTTGTACAAACACACATCATAAACACAATCCTCAAAACACTGAGCAGGGTTTAGCATGGTTTGACAGTCCCTGAAAAGCTTTTCTGGGTCACGCAGGAGTCCACAGGAATCAGACGTCTCATAGAGACTCCTTCTGGTTGGGTCGCAATCTTGACAACTGTCTGTGCAGCCATGGACGCAGTCTGGGATCTCAGCTACACTCCAGCTGGCACCGAACTCCATTGGTCCTGAAGCAGGTGATGTTGTTCCTCTGACAATCAGATCATCTTCTGGATCTCCACTGTAGTTTCCACAGAGGCCACAGACGGCACTCATGTAGGCGCTGGGGATGGTGACGGTTGCAAAGCTGTTCCAATCAAACATGACTTTGAGACCAAAAGAGGTTTGAATGACAGCAGACCAGCCACTTCTGAAAACAGAAACCTGGCCTTCAATAAGATGGCGAGGGAGGTTCACCAGCTCACCACTGACCTAAAACCGAAATCCATTTTTACTTAATGAAATTACTTTCATGCAGGGGCGTAAATGTCATCTAACAGTAGGGGGGGGGGGGGGGGGGGGGGGGGGGGGGGACAACAAGAAACATAAAATTTCTCAAAAGCAATTTTTGAAGGGGACATGAATAATACAGCCAAAATTGTACTTGTAAGGATAGATATGTGTACACAGCATTTTGACTTCTGCGATTTATTTTGATATCTATCGAACACCTGAGATCAACACATTAGACTATTCTGAAATCCCTAAGATGTTTTCTAACCACACCAGAAGAAAGAATGTAGATATTATACCAAGAGGAGACATGCCACACCTATTAGTGTTTTTGTGCCAACAACAACAACAACAACAAAAAAAAATCTACTTGAATTTGATAATCTGGGACAGGTCACTTTGTAATCTGGGACATATGTATTAGACCTAAAAGAGCCTATATTCACCATACTTTTCAATGCCAAACACAATATCACCAATTTTAAAAAAGCATTATGAAAAAAATGACAAGTACAGAAATCTTAATAAGAAAAAGAAAATGTATATTCCAATATCAGGAAAAATTATTTCTGTCTCTACAGAGGATTAACGATCTACTGTGTTAATTCATTTAAATTAATTTAAAACTCTATTAAAATTGTTTAACATTTGTTTAACATTGTATTAACATTTTAAAAAATCAACTAAAATTTAAGCAACAGCAAGCAACAATTTGATTAATGGATTATTCATTCAGTTATTCAAGTTCTCCATTCTATAAAATTGGGGCTACTAGGGGAACAATATTGAATAGATCACAAACATAATTTGACAACAATTAGGAACATTGTCTTATTTATGATAGATTTATGTCTTTAACATTAACACCCATTTCTTATGATGGCATATATTAGCCCTTGTCATTAGATTTATAAAGTCCCTAAATGCATATTTCCCCATTTGAAGACTGTCCCAGATTACCCAAAGCATGCTGTCCCACATTCTCAATTATATTTGACAATGTGGGACAACAAAAAAATGTTTGAAAGAAAAAAAAACTAAAACACATTTTTATAGTAAAAGTCCTGTTGACTAAATTTTGTTAGCACAGGAAATAAACACACTGGAGTTTAGGTGTCCCAGATTACCCAATGTCCCAGATTACCCGAATTCACCCTACCTTATTGTCGTGGCTGTTTTCAGTCAACATCACTACAGAACCTTTAATGTTCTCATATCACACGACTGTATAACAATTCTGTCACATCTGAATGGATCAAGCGACTTGGGCTGTTTATCTCTTATGAATCGTAGCAGAAGCGCGGCACACGTTCTTCAGCGCTGTGCGGGAGAGTGCGCTCTGCTTTGACGCGCGGCTGGCGGATGCGTCGGGTAGAGCAGATTCGCGCTTTTGGAGTATTTGCTTTATGCGATTTCGTATGCGCTGTAATTTAAAAACAGCGCCTAATATCGGGGAGGTCTCCTTCGTTTCGGCGATCGGCCCACTTCTTGAACGGAATGTCCCGATGCTCCCGATGGCCATAGGCGATCACGGGCCCCCCAGACCTCTGGGTTTGGATGTGAGAGCTGAAGTGGTCTGGCACTGTGTGATCTGGATTTACAGAACATGAAGGATGTTCTCATTAGTGCAGGCCCATGTTTTCATAATTATCATATACTCACTTAAATTTTGCTTTCCTTCATGCCACATATTGTTTTGAAACTCTTTTTTTTTATTTTTATTTTTTAAACTTATCTTTTCAATTGGAGTTATGACATGGAGCAGTTACTGTACTTGTTATAGTAACATTTCATGTGACTAATATTTATATACCCTACAACAGGATTTTGGGCAGGTTCATGAGTTGATAAAAAGCTAATAATTAAAACATAAAAATGTCAAATAAATAAAGAAAGAAAGAAAGAAAGAAAGAAAGAAAGAAAGAAAGAAAGAAAGAAAGAAATAAAAACAAAATTTTAAATAAAATAAAATAAAATAAAAATAAAACAGATGACATTTTATTAGTTTATCTGCATGTCATGTTAACATTTAACCAACATCAGAGACGTGAAAATGAAAGTGTATTGATATCAACTTAGGGAGACTTCAAGTATTTTAGGTCAACAGACTTTAACTGGCAAAAAATGTGTGAACTGCCTTCAGTTTTGAAGATCATAAATGGTATCATTGCATGCTGCTGTAAAATGAGAAAAACAGGTTTGAATAAGATTTTCAAATACTACACGATTAACACAACACTATGGATCATGAAATTTGGATGCTTTCACACACCGACACCATTATAAAACACAAGACATGCAAGTTGTTTTTCAAAATGATCTTCGCCTACAGTGCTATATAGTTAAAGAACAGACATGATCTATGTTGTATTATTTATTATGTTATTATTAGTAGTAGTTCTTTATCTCACAACTGTTAAACAGTGCTTTGTATTTGACTGTTACTGAACTAAATACAATAAAATCTGATGTATGCTTCTGTGAACCCATCTCAAAGGGATAGTTCATTCAAAAATAAAAATTCTTTCACCCTCATGTTGTTTCAAAGTTGTGTGACTTTCATTCTTCTGTTGAAGATTCTGTTAGTGTTTTGTACATATATGGAAGTCAGTGGGAACCAATATTGACTGGCTCCCAAAATTCTTCAGAATATTTTCGTTTGTGTTCCACAGAAGAAACTATGCTGGTTTGGAATGGGAAAGTAAATGATGATGACAGATTTTTCATTTTTGGGTGAACTATCCTTTTCTGTCTATTATAGACCGACTTGTAGTTTGCTGTTAATATCAATAAAATGTACTTGAGTCTTACTGATGGGGCTGTGGAGGCTGGGAAACACTTATCAACAAAATAAATAAAAAATAAAGGATGGCACAGGATAAGCACACCAGGTTATCCTAGATACATTTTATTAAGCCACAGATTTGTGGAGGTTTATTTCAGGCAGTCCGCAGTACCACAGTCACAGAACGACTACTAGGTAGCTATCAAACTATTCAAATAAATTTTAAAGCCTTACAAAAAAATAAATACACATGATTTGTTGCAACCTGTTGCATCCCAGGGCGTAAAGTTTTGTGACTGTGTTTGTTGTCATTGAGATGTGACATGTATTGTATTGTATTGTGTGCAGTTCTTTCTCTTTTACATTTATATCTGGAAAGCATCTGCTGTGTACAAACATCTGATAAATGTCATTAAAAAGTCTCTTTGACATACAGTCTAAATCATAAACATCTTAAAAGACATTTTCTAAATGCATTTCATAGATGCATTGCAGCTGAGCAAACACTAAAAAATTAATCCTACAGATGAAAACATGCACATCAAATAGATGTTTATGTTTATGTGTGCTATTTGTTTTCTTTGTTCAAATAGCTATCCGATTCGTTAAAACTGTTCCATTTACACCTGGCCACATAACTGTTTTATAGCCTACAAATTAATTTTCTTCTGCTATAGGCCTATGCAAATTCAACAAGTTCACCTCACCGAAAGCAACAGATTGTGCTGCATTTTATTGATCATCAGCTGATTTCAAAATCAAAGACCGCAACAGCTGAGAAAGCGTCATCAGCATTGGTGAGAGAATTTAGCATTTACCACTTTTTATGAAAATGACTGTGCTGAACAGGCAAAGATGCAGTAGATTGAAGATGTGATGGAAATTGGTGAGTTTAATTTTCGTCAGTTTGCGTGTGTTTGCTGAAGTGAGATACTCATCTCCAACAGGCTGAAAAATTGCGAGGCCCCCAGACACCTCCATGTTGGTCCGTCTAAGCCTGTGGGCCCCATGCACACAGACTTCCACTGCATTTTTGAATTAATTACACACTGTGTTGTCAAAGTTCATATTGTGGCTTTATATTGTAGAGAGCTTTACTCTTTAGCTTTAGATTTTAAATTCTAATTCTGGCCCCCTCTGAAATGGGTCAAGTCATAGATATTACCTGAGAAAGTTCAAGTAAATACTCTGAAATCTGCTGGTTGCCGCCATCTACTGGGGCTTTGTGTACATGTCTAATTAGTCGAGAGAAATAAAATATAGAATAACAGAAAAAAGTACTAGACATTTTTTGGAGGTAAACCTCAGAGGCTTATCTTTAATGTGCATAATCTCAAATCAAAAAAGGTTCAGTAATAGGATCATACTATGACATAGAATATGTAGAAATCATTCAGTTTACACCAAAGCGTCATTCTAAACCCCAATGTGCAATTAAATAAAATGTACAATTCCTCTATTAGACAGAAATCTCTGTGGTAACCAAACCATCCTGCCAGTTGTTTTCAGTTGTTACATACTGTAATAAAAGCACATGAGAAGTAATAGGTTAGTCAGTATTTGACAGAAAATGAAGCATTTGTTTTGCCATATGATGAAGGCAGCACAATTATATGGCTTTACCATGTAAAGAAGTCTTCAGCCTGCCAGGATGATGCAACTAGAGACATCACAGTGGAGTTTCTCCCATCAGAAGTTGTCATATCATCTGCAGTGACTCCATTGAAGTTGCCACAGGCACCACAAACTTGGTCTGTCAGGACTGTGCTTACAGATAACACGACCTCTCCATTGCCAGAGTAAGTCAGTCTCATGGTAGACAACTTCTCAATGACCACAGCCTTATTTATGTATGAGACTAACACCCCCTCTTTAGGCATAAAGGGAAATGAGACCTTCTTTCCATTCACCTGTTGAGGGAATGAGAGAAATGTGTTCTCAACAGTTTCTTTGTCATATCAAATATTTTAAGACTGTAGTTGATGCATAGAAAAAAGCACTACAGAATCTTAATCGTTTCTTCCACTAACCCAGGTTTGCCACCGATTGTTGACCGTAATAATCATGTCCTGGAAGAAGATGTGGACCATTGTCACATTACCAGAATCATTCCTGGCACATGCATATATTTCTAACACCACACGGAACCAGTCAGGAGACTCTTGGTGACATAAGAAAGCCATTTGAAAGGCTCCCGGCCGCCCCACCGTCCCCATCACACCATCAAATGACCGCAACTGGTCATTGGCATCAAATACACAGTGGCCTTGTTTAGTGTAACAATCTTGTTGGCCATCCCGAACTTCACAGATCTCTCCTCTAGCACAGGTTTTGTTCACACACTCCAGCAGCCCAGCGGCACGACACACACACTTCCTGTCGCAGGTATCAGTTACTAAGACTTCGCCAACCTAAGTGCAAAGAGTAAAGAAAAGATTGCACTCTTTCAATGCAAACTGTAGAAGTTTTTAATGGCTGAAATTATAATTTTATAAAAATCTGAGGATAAGCAGCTCTGAAAAGTAGATGAGAAGCGCTTATTACTTAATGTATAAGGAACATTAAATCTCACCTTTAGGTATTTGCCATTATGGACACATCCACAGTCTCCCACAGGCACACACTTGTCACCATCTGAGAGCCAACCTTCGTCACACTGACAGCCTTCCATGCAAATATTTGGGCAGTTGTTAACGGAGCCACTAAGGCTGGCACAGGTGTTGGCACAGTTATTAGAGCACTGTGTATAGTGACTGTTAGCTGGACAGTCCGCCGCTTTAAAAAAAAGAAAATGCAAAATAAATAAATAAATAAATAAATAAATACATATAAAATAACATGTATCAGGCAATTTTCATTATTAAAAAAAAGTAAAATATTATATTCTAGAGGTTATACACCATATACACTACCATTCAAAGTTTGGTGTCATTTTTGTGTTATGGATAGTCTCATGCTCACCAAATCTGCATTTATTTGATTAAAAATACAGTAAAATCAGTAATATTGTGAAATATTATCACAATTTAAAATAACTTTCTATTATATGTATTTTAAATATTTCTTGTTTATAAAGTAATTAAGACTTTTATTAAGCAAAGATGTATTAAAATGATCAAAAGTGACAGTAAAGACATTTGTAATGTTACAAAAAAATCATATTTCAAATAAATGCTGTTAAATGAACTTTCTATTACATCAAAGAATCCTAAAAATATATCAAGGTTTCCACAAAAAATATTAAGCAGCAAAAACTGTTTTAAATATTGGTAATAATATATTTTTCTTGAGCATCAAATCAGCATATAAAAATTATTTATGAAAGACGATGTGACATTGAAGTAATGGCTAAAGAAAATCCAGCTTTGCATCACAGGAATAAAATACATTTCAAAATATATTCAAATAGAAAAGTTATTTTAAATTGTAATAATATTTCACAATATTACTGTCTCCTGCATTTTTGATTAAGTAAATGCAGCTGTGGTGAACCGAAGAGACAAAATCATTTAAAAATCAATATTATTCCAAACTTTTGACCACCAGTGTATATATGAAACGAAATGATTATGATACATAACTTAAAGGCAATGAAAAAGCGAAGAACAGGTTAAGATTTACAAACTTACGGCAGAATGAACTATTTCTCCATGGCATGATTTGAATCCTGGCTTGTTGGCACATACTGGCATAAGCCTGAAGATTTCCACACAACATTGCTGTGTCTCCATCCATAACACACATGTCAAATACACAGTTAATCACATGCTGCTCAGGATTCACCCAACCATGACAGGCACTGAAGGGACCAGCGGCAGCTGCCATAAGGCCACAGGCATCACCTCTGCGGTATCTCTCAGCTTTGGTCTGATTGCACGGCTGTGGGGAACTTTCGTCTCCGGACTGAACACCAGTGGCTGACAATGCCCACGCCTCTCCGAATGCATAGACACTGGTGCTTTGTGTGCCATTGGGCAACAAGAAGTCATCTGTTTGGTTGCCATTGTAGTTGCCACACAGGCCACACATGCGGCCTTGATAGTTGGAGGGTACATAGACTTCTGCGTGGTATTGGGTGTCATACAGAACTCTCAAGCCAAAGTTGGTTTGTACTTTGACATTGTATCCAACTTGGTTAATGGTGACTTGAGTGCCAAAAGATGAAGGGAGGGTGACAAATTCATTGTTCACCTGTTAAAGAACCAACAGCAAATATGATTTCAGCATAATTTTTTCTTTCATTACAATTTAAAAAATGCAAACCAGCATTACATAGAGAACAAACTTTACACTTTATTTTTATTTCTCCATTTTTTTCAATTCTTTGAATACTTTATCTTGATTTTTGTGCATTCTTTTATAATATGTATAATATGTATTTTATAATATGTAACAACTACCATTCAAAATGTTTTAGTTAGTCTGTATTTTTTATGTTTTTAAAAGAAGTCTTTTATGCTCACCAAAGCTGAATTTATTGCATTTAAATGATCAAAAATATAGTAAAAACAGTAATATTGTAAATACAGAAATTGTTCTATTCGAATGTATTTTAACATAGAAATTTTTCCTTTTTTTCTAATATGCTTATTTGCTGCTCAATAAACATTTTTATATTATCAATGCTGAAAACAGTTTTTACCATTTAAAATAATTTTTCTATTTGAATATATTTCTTTTTTTTTCTACACTATATAAGAAACATTTCTTATATTATCAATATTGAAAACAGTTTAACAGTTTAATATTTTTGTATAAACTGTAATACATATTTTTCTTCAGGAACAGCATTTATCTGAAATGGAAACCTTTTATGACAACATTATGCTTTACTGTCAATTTTTGTCAATTTCAATGCATTCTTGCTAAATAAAAATATGAATTTCTTTCAAAAAAAAAAAATTATATATATATATATATATATATATATATATATATATATATATATATATATATATATGTATATATATATATATATATATATATATATATATATATATATATATATATATATGTATGTATGTATGTATGTATGTATGTATGTATACTTGAGACCAAACCAAGACCAATATATATATTTGAGGCCAAACTAGACTTACAATGACTCTCGAGCGTTCACCTCGTCTGATGCTAATTGTCAGGTTGTAGACTGTCACAGTCAAATTCTTGATGATAGAAACCCTTGTGTTTCTAAACTGCTCATTCTGTGTGTCCACAGAAAAATTCACCAGCCGTCCTCCAGCCCAATCACATACCTTGGCGAGCATATAAGCACATACGCCTTGAAAGTCAAACCTACTGCCATCAAAAGAAATGTAGTGAGGGTCACCAGTGGCCACACATCTACCGTAACTGACAGGGTGGCATCCTAATACTCCATCCACCACCCTGCAAGCTTCTCCTGGACCACAACTCGATTTCTGGCAGGAAACTGTTCCATTTTCTCCACACACGCAGCGCTCCAAGCACTGCTCATGGATGTAAAACATCTGGTGTTTGTTGTAATAACGTCCCCGAAAGAAGCAGCCACATTCTGCTTGTGGCACACAGGTTTGGCCGCTCAGGATGTAACCGTGCTCACACTGGCAGGCCTCAGCACAGGGTCTGCTGCAGTTGTGCACAGAGATATTAACACAGGTCTCGGTACAGCCTGGAGCGCAGGGGTTGTAGTGGCTGTTTGGAGGGCAGGACGGAGCTGTAACAGATCGGAGAGAGTGTTCATTTTTATTTCAGTCAGTTTTCATCTTTTGAACAGTGTTGTTATTGTTAATAATAGAGCAGGGCATCTGCCAAATGCATAAATGTTCACTAAAACTATTAAAAACTGTTCTGGGTATTTGAAATTAAATATAAATATTAGATGAAAAACTTAATTAAAAAAAGCATAGTCCACCCCAAAATTAAATATAATCTCACCTCATGTTGTTCCAAACCATTATGAAAAGATATTTTAAGGATTGTTGGTAACCAAACAAGTTTGGTGACTACTGACTTCCATTTTATGGAGAAAGGACACACACACACAAAAAAAAAAACAACAACAACAGCAACAAAAAACAAAAACAAAAAAAAAAAACAGACATTTTTCAAAATATCTACTTTTATGTTACATAAGAAGGAAAGTTACACAGGTTTGGACTGACATGAGGGTGAGTAAATTATGACAATTTTCTTTTTTCTTTTTTTTTAATGAAAAACTACTTACTAAAACTAAAACTGAAATACAAATAATAAAAATACTAAAATAAAATTAATTAAAGCAGCAGCATATAGAAATATAAAAAATAATAATAAAACTAACACAATACTAAAGCACAAATACTAAAATGAAAACTGAAAACATAAAAATAAAAGCAAATATTTACTAATATATAATATTTAATCATTTGATAATATCAAATATTTAGAAATACTATTATAGTACATAAGTAATGATAAATCAGCACTGCTTTTAAAAATGTTTTACATTGAGTAAAATAATGAATATGATTTGACTAAATGTAATAAATTAGCATTTATTTTTAGTAAATAACATTTTAGTTAACAAATAAATGCAATATTAAACAAAATATTCAAAGATTTTATTAATTTAACAATTTGTTTAAGATTTATTTTTGTCTTATGATAATATAGAAATTAGTCAGGACGTGAAGTGGGAAAGAGAGAGGGAGATGGGATCAGGAAAGGACCATGAGTCAGGACTTGAACTTGGGACACCCAAAGTGCAATGGCACTATATGCCATTATTAGTATATTAGTTGACAATATAAAAAAAAATGTTAATGAACATGTTTGGCAGTAATTTACAAGAGTAACACTGATTTGAGCTCAGTTTTTGAAACAGTTTTTCATTCACTTTTATCAATCACACATATTAAGCTTCATACTCTTAAAAACAACAACAAACAATCAGTTAGTTACTTACGGCAGAATGTGGCATTTCTCCACGGGTGAACTGTGACATTTTGGCTCTGACAAGCGGATGCGTAGGCTGCCACTGCGTCACACAACACAACCTGATGTCCTTGGAAGTGGCAGGTGTCAAATATACAATCCTCTAGGTAAGATCTGGGATCAATCTGCTTATGACATTCTCTGAAAGGCCCTGTCCGGTTTGTGATGATCTCACAATAGCGCTGGGCGTTCTCTCTCTGGGTCGCATTGCAGGTTGAGCATCCAGCGCCAAGGCAGCCAGCTGAGGAACAGCCAGGTGTTGCGGCAACATGCCAGCTCTGTCCCAGACTACTGGCATTGGCTGCTATCACACCATTGTGCATTGTAAAGTCATCCTGAACAACACCGTTGAAGTTTCCACAAAGTCCGCAAACCGCACCACTGTAATTGCTAGGCAAAGTGACACTCACCACATTGGACCAGTCAAAGGTCACCTGGAGACCAAAGTTTGTCTTCACCAAAGCAATGTTACCGCTGCGCAAAACTATAAATACATCTTGAATCCAAAAGGGAAGTTCTGCTAGCTGGCCATCAAACTAAAGAGAAATTAAAACACATTTGGTCACTATTACAGAAGTGCTCATTTAGCTGAAACAGTTTAATTAGTGTGTAGACCTGGGAATCACAAGGAAATTAATGATTTCAGTTCCAATTCTAGCTCAGACTCTGATCCTTTAAAAGTTCCATTAACGAGTCTTATAATATTTTTTAAGAAAACACTATTTAGTGGGGAAAAATTATTGCATTACATGTATTGTAATAATTACATTATGATTATTGCATTAAATGTAAAACAAATCATTGTTGTTTACACAGATGCTTTAATAACTTTCCACATTAATGCTATCCAGTAATGGCCTTTAATATTTGAGCAAACTGCTCAACACACAAAAATATGGTAAAATATTTCATTCTTTTTATAAAATACTACTGACAAAACTCATAACTTGTATCTTTAAATAATAGTAGTCTTAAATGCATTTTTGTTAAATGTAAATTGTACTAAAAAACAGACTCAAAAGAGTCATTTATTAGGGAATCATATGGTCTGCACTGGTCACACAATCAATGGTTTTGATTCACTAATAAGAATACACTCATGAGAGCCTCTGTTTCAGGAATTGAATCACATTGTTTGCAATGTATGGATCTGATTCACTAAAAAGAATCAGATCAGAATAATTTGTCTGGAAAGCGGACTACACTGGTTGCTTTGTATGGATTTGATTTATTAAAAAGGACCGAGTCCTTTTTAATGACGAGATCAGAGTCATTTGTTTGGTAATTTGTCTACATGTCATTCTGTGTAGATTTGATTCACTAAAAAGAACCAACTCAGTTGTTTCTTTGGGAATCAGACAACACTGGTCGTCAGTACCTATTTGATTCACTAAAATAACTAACTCATTTGTTTGAGTCATTTGTTTGGGAATTTGACTACATAGGTCATTCTGTGTAAATTTGATTCACTAAAAAGGACAAACTCAAAGTCATTTCTTTGGGAATCAGACTACACTGGTCTTTCCATTTGGATTGGATTTACTAAAAGGACCACCTCAAAGTCATTGGTTTGGGAATCAGACTACACTGGTTATTCTATAACAATTTGATTCACTAAAAAGAACCAACTCTGAACAAGAATGGTCCTCAACCATTGTATATCATGTGACTGTACTCACCAGTAATCGATAGGGATGTTCTCTGGTCAATGTGATGGTGAATCCATTCACAGTCACATTGACGGTGTGAGTGAAGCTCACTGCGTTGCTCCAACGATGATCATTCTTAACTGTCACGTTAAAAGGTACAAGACTCGTATTATTAATGCACAGGGCTGCTAACTGATACACACACGTGCCCTGGAAATCAAAATGGAGTCCGTCGAATGTACGGTAATGCGGGTCTACTGAGCCTGTGCATATGGCGGGGCGACTCACTGGCTGACAGCTGCGACTTCCATTAACAACCGAGCAGCTCTCACGGACAGCACAGGAAGAATTACGACACACCACAGCACTTAAGTTACGGTCACACACGCAAAGCCGACGACACTGCTCATCGGCCCAGAAAGTTTGGCCTTGTTGGTAGTAGGCGCCTTCGTAGAAGCAGCCACATTGACTGGTAGGCACACAAGCGCCAGCGCTGAGGACAAATCCACTGTTACACACACAGGCTTCCACACAGGTATCAGTGCAATTTGGCTGCTGATTTGGGTACGGACACGTTGCTGGACATGGAGACGCACAGGCCTCATAATGACTGTTGGGCGGGCAGCTCATAGCTGTTGAAGAATAAGAAGAGGTTCATGGTTAAAGTTAAGCATACAAACATGTGCAATATGAATGCTAAGCAAACTTACAGCAATTGAATCTCCCTCTCCAATCTGTAATGACTACACCCTCTTGACGACACAGATCGACGTAAGTCTCCAGAGCCTGACAGAGAAGTCTTCGGTCTCCGTTATTGAAGCACAGATCGTACACACAGCTTTGCTGGAATGCCTGTGGGTTCACTTTAGCATGACATGCACTAAAGACATTCTGGCCTGTAGATGTCAGGACACCACAGAAAGTGTCTGTTTCGTAGAGGGCATGTAGGTCACGAGAGCAAACAGGGCAGTTGGTATCACAGCCATCGTGACACTCTGATGTGACACTGCCTTCTGCTCTCCATCTCTTTGCCCACTGGTACAGACTCGGCAGAAGGTTTCCAGCAGGGCCTCTCAGCTCATCTTCACCATTACCGTTGAAATTTCCACACAGGCCACACACAACTCCATAGTAACTACTGGGCAGATGCAGGTCAACCCTCCAGCCCCAGATGAAAGAGACGCGCAGACCAAAGTCGGTTTCCAACAGAGCAGCATTGCCACTCTGTCGCACCCTCACATGGCCATCATGACGATCAAGAGGAAGATAAAACCACAAACCATCCACCTGACAGAGGAAAAACAGAATGATGATGTTTTTTAATGTAAAGAAATTTTGGTAACACTTCCTTTTAAGGTATAATTTTATATTCATGATTCCCAGTGTTCTTATCATTGGGAAAAATATTGTAATGTTTAACAAATCTTTGAGTCATACTGTAAATGTGTTAAACAGCATAGTTAAAAAGCAATCAGAAAAGCAAATCAAAACACTTCCAGTGAAACAAAAATATTCTTGCTTTTAAAATGCACAAGAACTTTTAAAATCTGCACAAAAATATTATTGGATATTTTTTAAAAAACAGTCTATCTATCTATCTATCTATCTATCTATCTATATAAAATGTAAAATATATAAATGTATAAATAAATCTAAAAATATAAAAGTATAAATAAAATATTATACTATAATAAAATCTTATTCCCTTTTATGACTAGATTCATAAAATTAATAATGGTCACACTTTATTTTAAGGTCCAATTCTTGCTTTTAACAAACCATCAACTATAACTTTGCTTCAATAAACTCCTAATTTGCTGCTTATTAATAATTAGTAAGGTAAACATTAAGTTTAGGTATTGGGTAGGATTAGGGATGTAGACTATAGTCATGTAGAATAAATGCTTTGTAAGTTCTAATAAACAGCCAATATGTTAATAATAGGCATGCTAATAAGCAACTAGTTAATAGTGAGAATTGGTCCCTATACTAAAGTGTTACCTTAATAACTGAGGTTGACTTTTCATGTTCATTTACTTAAAAAGGCACTGTTGTAAAGATATAATCAGGCTGAGTAGGTCTGTTCATAGCACACAATGATTAAACATCATACTGTGAGAGTGCAGATGACCCTGAGTGAGTATGTTCAATTCAATTCAATTCAAGTTTATTTGTATAGCGCTTTTCACGATACAAATCATTGCAAAGCGCTGTACAGAAAATTAAGTTTCTACAATATATTTAGTAGTAGCTTATCATTGGTGACAATTTATCTTTAAAATATTGGTAAACACATATGCAGTGACTCATTACCATGATCTGTCCTGTATGGTGGTTCATCATGGTAAAAGTGCTGCCATATACAGTAACTTCCACCTCCCTCACATAAGATACATCAGGGCTGCCACGGTTTTCATTGCTCTGGGTTACAGAGAAGGGCACCAGCCCACTCAAATTCCCACAGGTCCTAGACAAGATGTATTTACAGGTGCCCTGGAAGTTGTACTCGTAGCCATCAAAGGTGTGGTAGTGCGGATCACCCCACGCCCAGCATGTGCTGTTGTACAGGGGCACACACACAGCATTGCCATGTTCAGAGCGGCATGTCTCTTTCTCTCGACAGTGGAGGTTTTGACATGGATCTGTAAAAAGAAACAGCGAGAAGAAACACAAAAGATCTGCCATTTAATAACAGATTACAGATGTTGTTTCATTTGTTGCATTATTCCTGTTATTTTTACATCTTAACCTGGGTAAAAGCAGCCCCACATTCCCGCTCTAAGTAAACACTCTGTGCCGTTACGACAGTTGGCTCTTTCACATGTAAGTCCTTTTCCTGGATCACATTGACACTTCTGCTGACACTGGTCCAGGTAAACCACCTCGCCAGCCTGAAAACACAAACTCATTCTCAAACTGGACAAGAAAGGGAAAGAATGCTAGACACACACTTATAGTTAATATGCATGCACATTCAACATCACTGCAATGAAGTCAAAGCCATCGCTTCACCTTATACGTGTGTCCCTGCTGATAGCACCCACATTGCTGGTGTTCAACGCACTGCTGGCCATCAAACAGATAACCACTGTCACAAGCACAGCCCTCCGTGCAGGTTTTAGGACACTGAACTATTGCAGTCAGACCAGGACAGGCAGCAGAGCAGATGTCTGCACACAGCTCATAATGACTGTGAGTGGGACACAACATTGCTGGAACACAATGATAAAGACAAAAATTACAATGATTGGAGGAGAAAACGTTTAATAAAACAGTATCTCTCTCTCTCTGATATGATAACGCCAAAAAAAGTATTTTTTTTTAAATGTTTTCAAAAATTAACAATTATATACAATGCTGTAAATATTGTCTGTTTTGCTTAATTTTTTTTGAGTTGCATGAGAAATAATCCCTTCGTTTTGCTGAGATATTTGTTTAATATAAAATAAGGAAGCATAAAAATTAAGAAAAAAATCCTCCATCTTTGGAGGCTCCAACACCAGTTGTGCAACAACTAAAAGCATATCTTTCCACACTATCGCAAAACACGCTGTGTTAGCATTCATATCTTACATTTACGTCTTTTGATATAATTTAGCAATATCACACAAGCAAGAGTGCTGGTTTTTCTCAAATAATCTGAACGATTGCAAATGTGATATTAATTTTATACAATAGTTCAATAAACAAGTTTAAATTTTATATACAATATTGTCAATATTGTCTGTTTTTCTTAATTAAAATAGTTCCAAATATATACGCTTATAAATGAATTAATAATAAATATTTATGAAAAAGTAAATAAAACTGGAAAGAATTCTAAAATGTCATTTAAGATTTTATTTTTATATGATGTTTTTATATTTTGAATATATATTTCCAGGAATATTTTAGCCATTTTTTTTGTGTTTACTGAAAATAAAAATGTAAAAATATTGTTCAAAGTAAATGTTAAAATGCATTTCAGCAAGAATGTCTTGACTGTGTATAGAGCCAGATTTTTTTTTTTTTGACGGAAGTCTTTACGCTCACCATTTATTTGATCAAAAATACAGTAAAAACTGTAATATTGTGAAGAATTATTTCAAATTTAAAATTAGTCATCTAATAACTAATAAATATTTTATTTTTATACATTTTTAAAATGGAATTTATTCCTCTGATGGCAAAGCTGAATTTTCAGCATCATTACTCCAGTCTTCAGTGTCACATGATCCATCAAAACTCATTCTAATATGCTGATTTGCTGCTCAAGAAACATTTCTTATCATTATCAGTGTTGAAAACAGTTGTGCAGTTTAATATTTTTGTGGATAACTGTAACAATATCAGTGTCTTCACTCTCACTTTTGATCAGTTTAATGGATCGTTGCTGAATAAAATAATTCTCACTGACTCCAAATTTTTGAACAGTAGTGCACTTCTGTCAATTAAATTATTTCAAATATATTTTGGTAATATTTTAAAAGCTGTATGGGACATAATGCCTTTGTTTTGCTGTGCTATGTATTTAATATAAAATAAGGAAGCATAAAACTTGAAAAAAATAAATAAATAATAAGAAAATCTCCAGAAGAACAAACTTACGGCAGAAAGAGTCCGTCCTCCATCTTTGGATGATGACTCCGGCAGCACGACAACTAAAAGCATATCTTTCCACACTAGCGCAAACCACGCTGTTGTTGCCATCAGATGCACATGTATCAAAGACACAGTCGTTGAGATAAGCTGAAGGGTTCAGCACAGCATGACAGGCAGCAAATGGCCCATTGGGGTCAACAAGAACTCCACAGTAGGGAGGCTTCTCAAAGACGGCTTTCAGTTGAGGATCACAGTCCAGACACGTGTTGCCTTCACATCCATCCTCACACGCCGCTCCAGGGACGTCCACTTTCCAGGCTTTCCCGAACACATTCACGTCCTGTGTAACATTGCCATCTGGGAGACGAAAGTCATTTGAAGGGACTCCGTCAAAGTTGCCACAGAGTCCGCAGGTCTTGTTACGGTAGTTGCCAGGGATGGTAACAGTGACGTAGTAAGACAACTCATAGGTCACACGGAGACCAAAGCCGGTCTTGATGATTATATAACTACCATCCTTATAGGCCTGGATCAAGGAACCATTTAAACTGTTTGAATTGTATGGGAGATTAGTCAGAACCCCATTGACCTGTGGGAATAGTGTCATATTAGAGTTGTAGCACACTGACAGTTAGTTTAATATGTTAAAGGAACTCAAAATCACATTATGAGAGCTTCACTGAAGAACAAATGCAGCACTTACCAAGATCTGGGGCTCGTTTTGTCTTAAGATGATGGTGCTGCCGTAGACTGTTAAGGCAACTTGTTTGGTAACAGAGACTTTGTGATATCTGTTGGGCCACCATCTCTCATTCTCCACCTGGATGGAGAAAGGGGTCAGGTTGGTTTGTTCCAGTCCACAGGACTGGGACAGAATGTAGGTACAGGTGCCCTGGAAATCAAAGCGCAGCCCATCCAGGGAAACATAGTGTGGGTCTCCAGAAGCTTCGCAAATAGCCTGACCAATTGGTTGGCATCTGCGAACACCGTCCACCAGCTCACACCTCTCATAGGGGCCACAAGACGACCTATTACAGATCACCTGTGGAAAGAAAAGCATTGTATTAATGTATTTTTGTATGATGCAAGATTTTAAATGTGATCTAAAATGCAAATGCAGCAGGTTCAGCTACAAGCAAAACAGTTCATGCCATGCTATAAAGAGAAAACAACTAGAAAATTATGAAAAAGCTGTCTAAAAAAAGTTATGGTAAATAAGTGGCTTATTAAGGACTGGTGGAAAAAATACATCTTGTATGCATACAATTTATTGTTTTATACTTTAAAACTATGCTAATCAAAAGGATTGATATAAAGAGTGAATAATATGTATCATATTAAAAAAAAAAAAAGATAACTTGACAAAAGTGTAAAAATCTTTTAATTTAGTATTTAGAATATACAAAAATTCTAGCTATGAAAATAGCCCTTGCAAGACAAAAGAGCTGGCCATAAAAATGTAACTTCTATCACCATCATTTCCACTACAGAATGAAATTAACCAATAAATAATTTGAGAAAAATTTATTTCATTTAAGGAAAAAAAAAAAAAACTCCACAGAGTTTAAAGAGTCCAAACTCTTTATAAACTGGAGAGAGACTGAAGTCTTATTATTTCAAAAGATCAATGAAAAAAAGTATTTTTCACGGATTTCATATTGCCTTAAAGGTGCAGTATGTAATACTGACAGCTAGTGGTTGAAATGGGTACTGCAGTCCAAATTCAAAATATTGTTTCTACCACCCCAAAGTCCCTTTTAAGGAAAGTCCGTTCACTCGGCCGCCATATTTGCAACGCCTCCGGGCAGCTCAAACAAGACCAAGTCATATCTAAATGAATGGGGGAATCCTGAGATCTCAAAAACTGCTCGCTGAACTCGCGATTAAATTACATATTTCAAATAAGCAACAAAATCTGAAATGGACTGCCCCATGAATGTTGTTTCTTATGCTCAAATAGCTTTTAAAAAGCTTATTTTTCAGGCTAGAGCAGCCAATGCGCATGCGTAGTTCCAACGCGCTTATTACTACACAATGTGCGCATGCGCTTCGGCTGCTCTAGCCTCCAGTTTCTGTGGGAACCGGAGCTTCTAACGGCCGATGTAGTGATGCAATGAATTTACCAATCAGCCATTGGCTCTTTCATTTAGAAGGCGGGACTATCCCGCCATATTGCGCGTTGCAGTTTCTCCCATTCATAAGTATAGGAGTGAACCGTCTTTGTATTTCTATAGTCTTTGACCACCCCCTCCTCCTCAGACTTGATGCTTGCCAGATTGAGGACACGCAACAGGAGCGAGCACAACTGACAATGGAAGGCAACAAGTTGTTGAGTTGATTTATCCATGTTTTAATATGCTCCTGGTCATAGAGCTTTTTAGATGGATGCTGAGGCTTTTAGGTTGGGTAGGATCTGCAATCTCTGGACCCAGTTGTATTGCAGGCTTTGATGGCTCCAATACGTTGTGTTTTCCACTAACTGGCAACCCGAGGGTTTGAAATACTATTGGGTAAATTGGCAGTGGGCAGCCGCGGAATCACACAGACCAAAACAAAAATGACATATAGCATACATTTCAAAGTATAATAACTTGTAGTATGTAGCATGTGAACTTAGCGTGTTTTCTAAATATCTGCAAGTATATTATGGTATTTTGTGCTTTAGTACAGTCAAAAAGTTACATACAGCACCTTTAAGATAATAGGCACTGCATAACCATATATATAAAAAAATTCAAATCCAGTCACTAATGGCAAAACAATAGTATATCCTTACTGTCATCATACCTGGCCGTCCGGTAAACATGTGCACACCTCCTCACAGTTATTGCCAGGATAGAACTGTTGGTAAAGCAAGTAGTAGCGATTGCCATAGAGACACCCACACTGAGAGAGGGGGACGCAGTGCTCTCCACTCCTGATGTAGCCAGGGTCACACACACAGCCCTCTATACAGGGGCTACGACAGCCAGCAGGAGGAGCCAAACTATGACAGGTGACTTCACAGCCAGAGCCACAGAGCTCATAGTGGCTGTGGACAGGACACTGAACACCTGACAAAACAAAAACATGTGACTGGCTAAGTTCTGATTCAAAGTATATATATAATTTAAAGGGATAATTCACCCAAAAATTAAAATACTGTCATTAATTACTCACCCTCATGTCGTGCCAAACCTGTAAGACCTTCATTCATCTTCGGAACACAAATTAAGATATTTCTGATGAAATCCGAGAGCTTTCTGACCCTCCATAGACAGCAATGGAACTGACACGTTCAAGGCCCAGAAAGGACATTATTAAAATAGACCATTAAAATCATTATTTTTGTTTTCTTTATGCACAAAAAATATTCTCGTAGCTTCTTAACATTACGGTTGAACCTCTGATGTCACATGGACTATTTTAATGATGTCCTTACTACCTTTCTGTGCCTTGAACGTGGTAGTTGCATTGCTGTCTATGCAGTGTCAGAAAGCTCCCGGATTTCATCAAAAATATCTCAATTTGTGTTTTGACGAAGGTCTTATGGGTGTGGAATGACATGACGGCAATTAATGTAATTAATGACAGAATTTTTATTTTTGAGTGAGCTATCCCTTTAATTTGTTAAATAATAGTAGAAATGCCACTCTGACTATGAATTCTTGTTCTTATTTATGGGAATGATCAGGGTTTTTCAAATTGACGTTCAGGAACCTCAAAATGTCCACAAAGTGGTGCAGAAAATTTAACAGAAAATTAAATTTTCCATTGTAAAAAAAATAAATAAATAAATAAAAATAAAAAACTATAACAAATGTGTAAAAATAACAAAGTAAACCAACTAGAATAAAAAATAGATTACCAATTCATTATCGATTATCATTATTGAATCAAAATACCAAAACAGCTATATACTCCCACTGTCCAAAGTAGTGTATGAATTAAAAGAATTAAAAGTAGTATATTCTCACTGTCAAAAAAGTGTATTCTCACCATCAAAAACTAAGAAATTAGAATTAAAAAAGGGGAAGAAACCCTCAAACAAATATGTAGAAGTGTAAAAAAATAGTAATAATAAAACCATGTACATGAAAAAATCATAAAGATATACTTAAATATTATACACATTTTCACAGTATAAACTGGACTTCATTTAGGAAAATATATAGGTGGCTTTATATTTTCAGAAATAGGAGACTTGCTAGAAGATCGTCATATCCGGGAGTCCATGACATCAATAAGTTTGAAAACACCTGGGCTAGATTGCATGTGAGGTTTGGTTTTGAACTCAATACCCTTATGCTGAATGCACTAACACACCCTTCTATCCTTAGCATTATTTTTGTGCTCTGTTTTACATTTCTTTAGGCTTTTGTTGACATGAATGGAACTGGAACTGCAGTGTCTTCGCTAGAAAGTCTATCGCTATACCTACAAAAACTCTTTTGTATGAACACAATATTACCATGTATACGGTTTCTCAAAAAGGTCTAGATACAATTGCCCCGGGTTTCTCTCACCACAGAATTCAGCAGTTCTCCAGGGGCCGATGGTCCTTCCCATCGCCTGACAGGCAGATGCATATGCCGTTATGGCCTGGCACAGTATATCTCTCCTTCCGTTGTACAAACAGACATCATAAACACAATCCTCAAAAAACTGAGCAGGGTTTAGCATGGTTTGACAGTCCCTGAAAGGCCCCTGTGGGTCACGCAGCAGCTTGCAGAAATCAGACGTCTCATAGAGACTCCTTCTGGTTGGGTCGCAATCCTGACAACTGTCTGTGCAGCCATGGACACAGTCCGGGATCTCAGCTACACTCCAGCTGGCACCAAACTCCGTTGGTCCTGAAGCAGGTAATGTTGTTCCTCTGACAATCAGATCATCTTCTGGATTTCCATTGTAGTTTCCACAGAGGCCACAGACGGCTCTCATGTAGGTGCTGGGGATGGTGACAGTTGCAAAGCTGTTCCAATCAAACGTGACTTTGAGACCAAAAGAGGTTTGAACGACAGCATACCAGCCACTTCTGAAAACAGAAACCTGACCTTCAATAAGATGGAGAGGAAGATTCAACAGCTCACCATTGACCTAAAAAAGAAAGCCAACTTTGCTTAAATTTCTTATTGAATGACTTGCCGTAACATCACCAAGCTTACCAAAGGTTTAAAGCATGCAACTTACGGTAACAGCACCATTGTATTCTCTATTGATAACAATGGTGATATTATACACTCTGATCTCCAGTAATTTAGTGAACGTCACCACTCTGCTTCCCCGAAACTCATTTTGCACCAGCACTTCAAAGGGCACCAGTTCAGGATTTGAAGCACAAACCCCAACCAACTGATACACACAGTTGCCCTGAAGGGAGAATATAAGTAATGGTACTATTATGTTCCACAAAAGCTATTGAAACAAAAACATAAAAGACTTTTATGCCTACACTCCTACTAGGGAAAGGTGATTTTTTAAAAATAATCATAATTTCCTACCAGTGTTAGTATAGTATAGCATAGTATGTATTTTGAATATATACAATTAGCTTTTATTTGTATATTTTCAGTTTAAATTTAGCTTATACTTTAATATTTTTTGTTATATGCATGTCATTTTATTAGTTCTAATTTAGTTGAAAATTAGGTTATTTAGTGTTAAATTATATTTCAGTTTCTTTTTAGAAATCTTACCATTTCTCATTTAAGTAAGTTTTTTTTTAAGTTTAAGTTTTTGATCTAAAATGTGTAATTTAGCTTCAATTAACAAACCATTTTTAATAGCTTTAGTTAACAATAACATTTCCTTTTTTATATATTTTTCCTATTTTACAACCAATAAAAAAAAAAAAAAAAAAAAAAAAAAAAAAAACACATTGATGCAACCCCAAATTGCCAAAGTTACATACAAGTTTGCTATTTTGTCTTTCCAGGACACTTTGATTATGCATTAAATACTCAGAAGCAGAAAATAAATTGCTGAAATTTATATCTGTGGTTACACAAATAAACTACGTAGAAGAAAAGATATTTATACCTATAGTATGGAAACCACGAAAAGAAAGGCATAAAAATGGTCTACTTTCCACATTATTTACTATCTCATCCATGTGCGTAAATGAGGTAAATCCCAATGAATTTTCCTATTTTCTGCTTTTTCCCCTCCATTTTTGGTAGTTACATACAGCATGAAACATGTAATGTAGAAAATATTGCACAGTTCTCGAGTGCATCTAGTACCTGGAAGTCAAAATAATTCCCGTCAAAGGTGTAGTAGTGAGGGTCGCCCAGTGCCATACAGATGCTTTGGGAGACAGGATAACAACCCCTAATGCCATTTTCCACCTGGCAGTGCTCTCCTTCCCTACAGCTTCTGTTATGGCATTCTAGATGTCCACCCTCTACGGAGCAACGACAAAGCTGCTGACAAGCATCATCCGCCCAGAAAGCCTCTCCCGCAGGAATGTAGTGTCCATTGTAGGAACAGCCACACTGGGCTGGAGGTACACATTTGGATCCACTCAAAACAAAACCAGGATCACAAGCGCATGTTTCGACACAGGGTAAAGTGCAGTTCACAGGAGACCCAAGGCCCATGCACGTCAAAGGGCAAGCGCTACCACAAAATTCATAATGGCTGTTTTCTTGGCATCTGTAGGCTGAAGAAACATACAAAGACATTAAGACATATTGCTGAACAATATCAAGCCAAGTATGCTTTGCAAATGCTATTACTCACAACAATTGGCTGCTTCTCTCCAGTTGGTTAGCTGTATCCCAACACGCTGACATGCACTTGCATAGACCTCTAAGATCTTACATAAGTAGTTTCTGTGCCCATCTGTCATACAAACATCATACATGCAGTTCTGAATGTAAATGCTTGGGTCAATAAAAGAATGGCACTGACTGAATGGTGCCATCATTAGGAGTCCACAGTAGTTTTCACCCAGCCATTGCCTCTGTGCTTCAACATCACATCCATGGCTCCCACCATCATCTCTACAGCCCTCATCCAATGTTAAGTTGTGAACTTTCCAACTCTGGCAAAACGTTGCTGCACTGGGAGCCAGGGTGTTTGAAGGCATGGTGAAATCATCATTGGGATCGCCATTGAAGTTGCCACATAGCCCACAGACTTTGTTCACGAAGGTAGTGGGAAGGGAGACCATGAGATAGTGGTTCCAGTCATATTGCACATTCAGCCCGAAAGAAAAGAGAATGGTGATGAAGCTGCCGGACTGGAACATGGACACCCCAACATCATCAAGAACCACAGGAAGGCTCCACAAACTCTGGTCAATCTGCACAAATCAAAACATAAAAATATGTTTTCTTAAAGTCACCATGAAATAAAACAAGTGTAAAAAAAAAAAAAAAGTAAATTATTTAAATATATATTTATTTATTTAAAATGGAATACTGCAGTGTTTATGACAGTGTGCAAACAACAGTAGTAGTAGTATATTTTTATTTAATACCATGTCAACATTTTAGGCTATTTCCATGGCAAAAAACAATTAAAAAATACAAGTATAACAAATACAATAAAAACCAGCAATGAATGAAATTTTGAATTAAATTTCTAAAATGTTCAGTACTAAAATGAACTAAATCCAATGCAATTACTATTATGTACTTTTTAGAAAAAAATAAAAAGGTTTACCCTGACTTTCCCAGGCTCAGAGCTTTCAGCGCTGATGGTGATACCTCCAATATTCACCGTTACACGTGCCACATAGGAAACACTAATGTCGCCACGGTTTTCATTTTTAGCTAGGACCTCAAAAGCTGGAAGACTGTCATTTTGCTGGCAGTTCCTGGTGACAACATAGGTGCAAGTGCCCATGAAGTCAAAATAACGCCGGTCAAATGTGCTGTAGTGAGGGTCGCCCATTGCCCAACAGATTCCAAATGGTTTCTTCACACAGATGGGGAAGGAATCCATCATCTGGCACTCCTCATCCTCACTACAGATGATGTTGAAGCATGAGCGAGGTGCTGGCACTTCTATTACAAATGGAGAAGATATACATGACGTTTAAGCAGCATAAACATAAATAGAGTAAATTAAGAGATTACCAAAACCTGAACATTTAATTCTTCCACTGTAATCAAGACCACTGCTTTACTCATTTAAAAATGCATTATTGGATTATACAAGGGACTTTCTTAGCTTAAAACTGGCTGTAACAACACAAATGTTCTTAAACAGAAAGAAGAATATGTTTAATTGTGACATACCTGGATCAATGCATGCAGCTGGGGCTCCATACCCATTCACTTGCTGTAATCCCACACTATAGACCCCAAAAGAAGCATTTGGATGGGTTAATTTGTGCCCACCTGCCCCAGGTTGGTAAACCAGCTCAGTCCAGGAGTACTCGCTGTTTTTAATGACCCTCCACTGAAGGTTTCCAGATAAAGGTAAGCTATCAAAACGAATCCTTGCTTGTTCATTAGTAGGAACAATCAGAAGGGCTCGGTTGTCAAAGCCAGCTATCCCATCAAGCACATACGAAGAACAAAAATGGTCGTTGGGCAGAAGATTAATAAGAAACGGGTCATATATGACTCCATGGGATGTTCGCACACCATTAAACAGAAAAAACACCTGGATTCCATTGTCTGCAACGATGTTGAGACCATTTGGAAACTGGATTTTGTATTCTTGGATGAGCCCACGCTGAAGAACGCCAGTTAATGTAGTATGGCCGAATTGAATGGTTACATTTGTTGACTGTGACGCTTGGATATAGATGCTGTCAAACTGGTTCTGGATGCTAAATGGAGCCACCAGGAAGTGAGTTTTCCAGCTTTGCACTGGCAGGAGTTGTTCATAAATGTGATTGCACTTAGAAAAGCGCCACGTGCACATGTGGCCCGTGTACACAGCGATGGGAATTTGTGAAGATATGCGGGTTCCTGTGAGATCTCCTTGGCTTTGAATTTGTGCATTTTCGAAAGGATCCATCACCACAACTAGTTTACTGCCGACACCGTACAAGCGTCCCTCAAACCGGACCGCCGCTCGAAGGAACACTTCCACCGTGTTTCGCTCTTTGCCGTTGACAAGCACAAACTCCTTCAGCATGGATGGAGGGGAGTTGGTGGGTGTGAACACAAAATATTCTGTACCCCATTCGCTCATGGGGTAGACCAGGGATGTATCCGCCGTGAATTGCTTTGAGTTTAGTGAGGAAACTGTTATGTCATCAGATGCCTGAATTAAGACAGTTTTGCGGGACCTCCTGGTGCCAGACAGCTCAATTGTTTTGGGGAGGGTCACAGTAAAGCCCTGACCAGCAGTCAGTTGCACCTCCTGGGTAAAACTGAGACTGGGTACGTTGACCTTCACCAGGCAATTAGAATTTAGAGAGGTGATGTAAAGTTGAAAGAGTGGCAGGTCAAAAGGGGATATATAGTTTTGCATGAAAGCAGTGGCAAACTCTCGTCCTGCAGATCGAGCCTGGATGCCATCTTTAAGAGGTCAAAAGAGAAAGGCTGAGAGAATTAATGCAACAAAACAAAAAATCTTGTTTGGAAGAAAAGTTGGCATTACATGGCATTGCATCCAATCTTTATAATTTAACTTGTAAAATAGTAATAATTATAATAACAATTTAATTTCATTTTAATAATTATAATGGTCAATAATTAATTTCAAATGATTAATTTCCATAATTAATATATTTATAATTTGAATAATTTAATTCATAATTTCATAATTACATTTCATAATTAATTTTACCTCAAGAAATGAGTTTACATAACATCTATTTTTATATTGAAAATGTAAAGTTTTATAAAATAATAATCCAAAAGATAAAGAGCCTTACCCCAAAACAGAAAAATCACAAAACAAACTGGGAAAAGTTTCGCTCCCATGATTAGCTGCAAACGAATGTTAGTCAAACTGATAAAGCACCAGAACATTTCAACATACATTCATTTTTATAAAACACTGCAGCATACAGAAATAGCATCATCCACTACATAAATAGTATGATCATATATATATACATGAATTAAAAAATAAATAAATAAATAATATATATATATATATATATATATATATATATATATATATATATATATATATATATATATATATATATATATATATATATATATATAATGTATGCATGTATACGAACATACTATTTATGATTTATGTAATAGGATCAAACTATTTATTTAATATCAGCATATGTATATATATTCACATGAGTCCTTTGAAGAACTACAAATTACATTTAAAAAGCCACATGAAAATAACTATTTAATGCTGCTTACCTTCATGGGAATCAAGATTTATACAGTCTATCTTATGCAGCCTTTTAAATACCTATTATCTCAATCTCAAAACCAATCAGATCACTGCCAAGTTTGGATCCTGGAACTGGGGACATGACCTGTTTATATACATAAAAGGATCCATTTTCTCCCTCAAGGCATGAATGAATAGTATTATATAGCAATATCATTTCCGAGAACATGCAATCTTCATGAAACCTTTAAAACAATCTGTGTTTGATTTCTGAGCACAATGACAAATTACATTAAGTAAAGTCATACAAATAATATGTATATACATTGCAACACCCACATAACAGTTATTGCAATTGTGCAAATAAACAAGAATGCAGAACATGAGAATGCTTTTCAAACCACGCAAACAAAACACTATTACGCAACTTTTCTGAAACACTGTATGAGCTTGTGATGGTAGATGATGCAAATGGTCGTATGCACCATGTGGATTTGGTTTTCATCAGCATAAAATATAATAATAATACTTCAAATTCACCATCCCAGTAAAACACCTTCCACAGCAACCTGTCTCCAGTCTATGACACAAAGCACCTGTTTGCACCATTTCCATCAATACTTCTAACAACTGTTGACTGAATCAGGTTTTCCGCTTCTATCAAAGCCTGCAAACAAGTCAGCATTAAAAATTAGAATTGCGCTGATAAAACAAACAGAAAGTTTCCTTTTCTAAATTTTAGCCTTTTATTTACAGCATTTATAGTGCAGAAAGTTGAATTTGCAATCCAATTTTTTCCCCCAAAACAAGACTAAAAAGTTAGGCTAGCCACATGAAACAGGTTCCTACACACCGTCATAAAGTCTGGGAAAAAGACAATCCACATGGGTTTTGAGCAGCAGAAAGGCCCCAAACCTCACAAATGCTATTATCAGAGCACACAAGTGGCTATGTCAATATTGTAACCATGAAACTTCCTGCCCAGTTAGATGCCGTGTGAAAAGATATTCCCAGAGCTGTTACAGCAGAGATTTACAATAAAAGAGAGAGATTAACAAAACACACCCCACAGTGAAGACAGACTGAAGGAGGGGAAACAGTTCAGTTAACACATTCGATCACTTGTGGTTTCTGTTCATTGACATTGCACTCCCATGAGTCCATAGGAACAATGGAATGAACATTACTATACATCTCACCCCCATTTACAGATCAAGCACAGCGAAGCACATGGTGAATAAAGCATTATGCCAAGCTCAAGAGCACAGCAGCACCCGCCACTAAAACCAATTCAGAATGTACAGATTTAAAGATGATAACATCCGTAGCATCCACTTGCTCGTGTTTGTTATTTATTTATTTATTTTTTTAAACTCACTCTGCTTCTTTTTCTGCAAAGGTCTTGCAGTCAAAAGTGAGGTAATGAGATTCCTAGCCATGCAACAAGCAGGTGGCCTTTCGCTCTTTTTCCATGTGGCCATCTGAGTTATTATACCTTCCATCAAAGAGATCTGATGAAAAATACATCATAATTAGATTTTCCTGCAGCACTATTTATTAATTCAATTGTTTCAAATCCCATTATATAACAACAGAGTGAAAAAAATACTATGATAAACAAACATTCTGGAGATGAGCTGTAGTGACCTATTAATATCTGGAAGAAAATTAAGTTAAAATAATAATTAAATCAGAAATTAACATTGTGAACTTTTCACAAGCTTTATTAGTTGAAAGTTACTACTACCACCATTCAAAAGTTTGGGGTCGATAAGATTTTTTAATGTTTTTGAAAGAAGTCTTTTATGCCAACCAAGGCTGCATTTATATGATCGAAAATACAGTAAAACAGTAATATTGTGAAATATTATTGCAATTTAAAATAAAAGTTTTCTATAATAATATATATTTTAAAAATATATTTTTTTTTCCTGTGATGCAAAGCTGAATTTTCAGCATCATTACTCCAGTCTTCAGTGTCACATGATCCTTCAGAAATCATTCTAATATGCTGATTTGCTGCTCGATAAACATTTATTTTTTTTCAATGCTGCTGTGCTGCTTAATATTTTTATGGCAATCACGATACTTTTTTAGGATTCTTAAAAGAATACAAAGTTCAAAAGATCAGCATTTATTTGATGCAACATTTTTGCACAATGTAAGCGATCCTTGCTGAATTTATTTTAATTCATTATTTGACAGGTACAATGGACAGTCAGATTATGTAACAAAAACATCAGTATAATACCATGTACAATAAAATCCCCCCCAAAACTTAAAAGATATAAGGAGTAATCCCCCACACAGAAACTACAATCCAAATTTCTACAATATATCCCCCTATAAATACTACAAAACATCACCCTTCAAAAAATGATAAAAATTTTACAACTCACACAGTTATGTAACCATTTCAAGAATGAAATTACATTTAAAAAAAAAAAAAAAAAAATTCTGACCCCAAAATTTTGAACAGCCATATATAGTGGTTTTTAAAAGCTGGTTCGCCTTAATTTTACCTCTAGTTTTGAAGGATCCCTGATCCTCTGACAGGCAACACAGCAAAACTTTGCATAAAAAAGGACCATTTTTATTAATATTACCTAAAAAAAAAAAAAAAAAAAATAGAATCCAGAAATATTTGATAAAAATTCACAGGTTTCTTTTTAGTTTTGTTTAATTAGTATTTAATTACATGTAATTTTTCATAGTTAAAATGAAGTTGTTTGCAGAAGGCAGTGCAGAAATGTACTATTTCTGTGTGCTTACCACTTGTAAAAGTCCTCTGCAGGTTCAACATTCATGTGCATCTTCACACACAGCATATCGGTCTACAGGGAAAGCTTCTTTCTCTGACCTTTCTACACACATGCAAACAAATTGCATGCAATGAGTAATCAATGGTTCTAGGTTTACCATAGTTTGATGTCACTGGAAGGATCAGTGGGTGAGTGAGGAAAACACATTCTTTCTAATTAACATATGTGTTTTGTTGATGCTATTGCTGATCAGTGCTGAGAACCAGAAGTTATGATATAAGTGGTTAAGGTTGCAAGTTGCAATCTTATTGGTCTTACTGTGTGAATGCAGTTGCATGTCCAGTGTGGATCTGAATAAAGAGAAAAAGAGGATTAAATCTTGATCAATACACAAAGAATGCGCAATATGGCAACTTGTAAGAAATTAAAATACATCAAGGTACAATAAACACACACCTAGGCTACTAAGATGTGTCTTTAACATCTGTAAATAAAAATCAACAAATGTAAATGAAGTTAAAATGGTTTTATATATTAGTAATCACTCTAAGCATTTATAAAGAGCCTAAATTCGCCACACACATTTCTTAATACATGGTGCAACACTGCCATCTAGTGATGATATAGTCCTATCCAACTCTATTTTGGCCTTATTGGCTGCTCTGTGCATAGAAAATAGATGCCAAAATGAAATTGCTAATCTAAATACTTGTCGGTCAATAACGGTGGTGCATTAAGAATGCATTGCACAAAGCTGCCAGGGCTCAGATCTGAATACAGATAGCACAAACTCTCAGCTCAGCGACATTTACTCTGCACTAGTGCTATCAATATCATCTTATAACACATCCCATAGTGGCTTCCTTTGAGATGGTTTCATTTGGCAATATGCCATGCATAAATAGCTCAATATGGTGCAATTAATGCATCAAACTTGCTGCGGGTTGCATGAATATGAATGTGGACAGAAAAAAAAGTCTTGTCACTCAATGCAGAGGGGAATGAGCTGCTGCATAGTAGGCCAAAATACAACTGATTGTATCTTGTTTATCTTTTTTACTTCATAGAACTAATACAAACATAGTATCTTCACCATATTTTGTCCAAAACCCAGGACCGCCCATCACTATATGATAAATAGCCATTCTAGACTGGTTGGTTGTGACAAGGGCGTGATAGGGTCACAAACAGTAGGGGAATAATCAATGCTAAATGCAACTAACAAAACGCAAACATTTAATCATGCATGGTTAGAAAGCACAATAAAAGGGCTAATAAACATTACTAAAAAAGAAAGTGTTGATGTCTTGCACGAAAATAATATTAATGTAATAAAATACGACATTTTGAAGAATGCTGGTGTCAAAACAACATAGGACATAAAATACGAAGTCTTTTTTTATGAATAATTGATCAAAACGGAGCGAGTTCATGATTAAAACATGGACAAATATCTGCCAAAGGGCTCAGGCAAATCAACTTAATTCGAAGGGAAAACAAGAAAACACTGACCGATTTTCTTCTTGTTTTAAGAATATTTTACTTAATTTTGTTCAGCTTCTCAGAAAACAAGACTTCACATGTTCAATTTTCATGTCACATAAATGTATCTTGATTTAAGGATGTTTAGATATTTGTATTGGAAAACAAAATAAAAAAAAAATAGATTTTTATTTATTTATTTTATTTTGCAGTGCATGCAACATTTAATGGCATCGTTTTATGACTATAAGTTCCAATGTTCTGTTCTGTTCTGATTTAATAACTTTTTAGGCCTTCATTTTTTAAGGGTAAATTAAGACTTTTAAAGACATATTTATAATATGCACATTTTCTTACACTTATTTCGAGAGTGAAAATCAAAAACAGCTGTTCAGCATCAGCAATTCTGAATTCTGCAGGTGTTTCTAAAAGGACCAGTTCAACCCTTCAGATTATTTCTTACATCACAGCTGCAGTTCCCACAGAGGCCACAGGTTGCAGCAGAGCATTTGCTAAAGAAGATAAGACTGCCCCTCCATCTCAAATGTAGAACATGAAGATTTTGAGGCACATGTTTTGGTTAGAAAACAGCAAATCTTATAATAAAAAAAGCAGCGAAAGAGTTATAACTGATATTTGTGATATTATTAGTCTCATACATCTTCACAATCTGTAAAGAACAAAGACTTTGTATCTCCAGCCTGAATATTTACATAGTGAGGCAAGCTGAAACGTACAGGTTCAGGCTGGAGATGATTAGAATTGCAAACATGCCCTCTAACTATGACTAGCTTAAGCCTCCTCTGGCTGTTCACCTGGTTAGATCAGGTTGGAGGATGTGCCATATTTCACTCATATTGTAACCCTATACCAAACTTACCTGACACAGAAACTTGCCTGCTGATTTTCATATACAAATAATAACTGCATAAACACTAATTTTAGCAAAACAAACACCATTAGCAGGTGTATTCAGAAATATCCAATAAATAATGGATTTAATGGTTTACAATTGGGAAATATTTAATCCATTTCTTTTGTTAAATGTTCTTCCTGCTTCTCAGACCTCTGCTGCAACGCCTTGGGCTGTTGTTCATACTTTTGTTTCTAACCGTGAACTAATTGTTTAATGAAGCGCTTTAATATCTGAATGTCAGTGCATCTACCTGTGTGGATCACCTAAGGCTCAGTCAAGGCATCATGGAAATATGTGACCTGTTTTTCAACTCGGCTTGTGAACACTTTGACCCTGCAAACCTTTGTGTACTTGAACATACAACATGTACTAAAGCCCATTTGCACTGGAAACTGCTAGTTATGATGCAACCTTTGCAATTCAAAACAAGCTGCCCCCATTCTTGACTCGTCGTCCCCTCCCCACACCTCCACTGCATACAAACACACAATAGAGCTCATTTATGTTTGTGACGACGGCGGGAACATATCCAGACAACACCCCTCTGCCCTCTTCAATGGTTATGTGGTCTTTGGGTAATAGAGTGTGAAGAGTTTTCAGAGTTTCTAGATTCTGCTCGTTCTCAAAACAACTGTTGTGCACCATATCATTCCATCAATGCTACAATGTGGGCTCTTCGAAGACTAGCACGTTTGCACAGAAGGTTCATAGTTATCATGAACCATCTGCCTTTTTGTGCACGTCCGTTTTGAGGTAATTCTAGTGAACTCCTAAAAGTTGATAAAAATTACCACTAAATTACCATGCTTCTCTTTGGTATTACAGATTACATTTGTAGCATTGATAAATACTTTTCCGTGTATGTACACATTATTTAAATAAAAGATTAATATATAAATATATATATATATATATATATATATATATATATATATATATATATATATATATATATATGTGTCAGTAAGTTTTTTTTCCAGCCAGGAAAAAATTACAGTAAAGATATTTATAATGTTACAAAAATGCTGTTCTTTTGATTTGCCTGTTCATTAAAAAATACTGAAAAATGTATCACAGTTTCCACAAAAATATGAAGCAGCACAGCTGTTTTCAACATTGACAATAAGAAATGTTTCTTGAGCAGGAAGTCAGCATATTAGAAAGATTTCTGAAGGATCATGTAAAACTAGAGACTGAAGTAGTCAAAAGTTTAAATTACATTTTAAAATGCATTTATTAATATTATTTAATAATTTAAATCATTATTTTAAACACCAATATTTCTGTTTTCCCTTTATTTTTGATCAAATAAATGCAGACATGGTGAATATAAGAGACTTAAACATTAAAAAAAGCTTACTGATCCCAAATGTTTGAACAGTAGTGCATGAGTATTTATTTTAATATAACACTAAAACATCATTTATATATTTAAACTGGTAATAGAAAAAAAAAAAAAAACCTTTAACATTGCACTTATTTAATATAAATTCCATTGTGATTGATTAACTCTTTTGAGAATACAGCAAAGATCTCATATAGTTCCCATAGTTAGAGACTTTATATTCTTCCTTTCTTTAGAAGTCATAAACAGTGCCAAGCACCTTTTCTGTTTATCAGATCACCTGTGACTCACAGAGGCTTAAGTCATGTATCCAAGAGTGACGAATAACAATGCATTTCGTAAAGCCACCTTTCAAAACAAGTGTGGGCCTACCATAACTGGTTCTTTAGCTTCTCAACAGCTGTATGAATGCCAGCAGAACCAGTTGTTCCTTTGCTGACTTCAGCTGAAAAATCCGTTAGAAAGGGCACGGCGGAGGCCTCTGGGTAAGTGTTATTTTGGCACCGTAAAGTAGCTAAGGAGTAACACCTTTGCCTACAGGTCTTCAGCAATCCTTCGTCAGCCAACTAGAAGAAAGAGAGACGTGAGTGAGTCAGATGCATGACCGAGACTCAAAACAAGATCATATGATGGCGTCAAGGAGCCAGGTAGACAGATATACAAAACTCCAAGGATCACATATTCTCAAAGAGTACCATGTAGAAATGGAGATTTTAAAAATACTCACTTTTCAGGAAGAGTTCTGTCATAATTTACTCATACTCATGACTTTCAAAACCTGTATGAATTTATTTATCCAAGGAACGCAAAAGGAGAGGTTTATAGCACATGTTCAAGCTGCTCTTTTACATACATTGGAAGTGAATGGTGACCAAACATTTCATGTGAGATTTTTTGTGAATAATGGTCTGGTTCCTTACACAAAGCTTTTCTAAGACTTCGGAAAACTTGAAATGTAATGCATAAGTCATATAGACTGCTTTTATCATCCTTTTGAAGCTTGACAGCCTCTGGTCACCATCCACTTCCACTGTATGAAAGAACACAACTGCTAAACCTCTCCATTGCTGTTCTACTGCAATAAGAAATCCACTGAAAACACTTGGAAGATGTGATTCAGAAGAATCATTTGCTTAGACATTGTGTCCGTGCATATGTTATGATGGGAGTTGGCCGAGCAAGTCAAGACTTGACTACACATTTGAAGGACATGAGGATTGTTCCTTAGTTTAGGTGGATTATATGTGACTAATTCAACCCTTAACCTGTTTCCTGAATTTTTACAGGAAAGTTTGCATGTGTTTCATATTTTGAATCATATTTGACACGTCGGGCTCATACAGTATGATATAGTGAGAACATGGAACTCATACTGAAGAACAGTTGTTATTTACTAAAGTTGTTTACTACAGTTGTTTTTTTCTAAAAAAAAAAAAAAAATGTATGTATGGAAGTAAGCTGCTTCAGTCCTGTTCATCTTGAAATATTAATGACAATATAAGTTATGCTTACCTTTACTTTGTAGAATAATATGAACTATCGATCAGAGGGCAGAAGGTATGTAGAAGATTGTGTACAAGTTTTTCAGCAAAGTTTTGATCATATTAATAATTCAGAGGCCTTATGAATTAATGTATCAAATATGATACAGTAGGCTTTATATGGTTAAGCAAAATTATATGGCTGCATCTGTTTTTTTTTGTTGTTTTTTTTTTTTTGTGTCTAGTTTTGCTTTTATACAAAGCTTACATAAGCAAGAGATTAAAATCAGTTAACTTACGTTTCAGATTTAACTTGGCCAGTTCGTATATTTTTTCTAACATGGTTCTAAATGAAGCGACAGAAATTCTAACCAACAGACGTACTCTGTACAAGTTCTGAAGAATTTAGTGTTTTGTTCGCGAGTGAACCAAATCTTTTAAGTGAACCAGACTTGGAGCGCCATTGTCATCTCGTTCGTGAACGAGGATCTGTATACTTACTGTTTGAGATATGTGTTACAATATTTTTTCTATATGTTACAAAAAGATGCGGAAGAATTTTGAATGCGATGATGAGCATATTAAACTAAAGAAACTCTTAACTAATGATATTATTTGGAGTATTTTCTTTATAGGTTAAAACAATGTCTATTGTTTGCTTAAAGCAATACAGCAGAGGACAAAATAGAAGAACACATTTGTTTTGTTGACAATTGTGGGAAATAGTCATTATGCTTAAACACTCTGTCTCTTTGCAGATACACGTATTTGTTTTTTAATAAAGGATAATTAGACTCATTTTGTCTGTGACTTCAGAATGATTGAATGACTCACTCATAACATGCAAAGGCTTGCAACCCAACCACCTACTGGCGTAATGTAGCCTGCTTGCAGAAAGGGTCATTAAATGGATTCAAAAGATTCGAGTCGCTGGGAAGAATAAATCCTTACCACCTGAGCAACCTGAGTGAATCATTTAGGCTGGAACCGCTCCGACTCATGCTCAGATTCTTATTCACTGAAAAGAACCGATTCAAAAGAGTCAATCACTTCTGAATGGGACGGGCTTTATTCTAATGTAAACAATGTAAAGGTTTTTTATTGCTGACTTATTGTCAAAATGTTACATTTTAGCGATTTAAAATGCGACCCGATAATTAATATAATTTACAGTAGCTACTAAAAAAGCATTTGATGATTAAAAACAAACCTACTGCTCTAAAATTTCGAAAGAATTTGCTATTAGCAACACCATGTATAGCAAAATTAAGTAACCTTTCAATTTGTATACTGGTTGCTCAAACACAATCCAGTGACAACTTTAATATTTTGTAAAAAACTTAACAATAATTTTTAAACATTTGCCTACATAATCAATGATCAAAACTCTCAGTGAATAGATAATGCATCATATTGTTTGTTGTTGAGCAAACTAATGACCAATACAATAAAATCAGCCAGGTCTGGCCTTGATGGATCTTGTATGCTACAGAAGAAAATGTAAAACGATGTAAGGACAGGAAAGAGGCTGGTTTCCCTGAAATGATGTTGAGCACATGAAAGATATAGAAGTAACTCATTGTGATATTCATCATTACATTCAGCACCCGAGGGGTCCAGCCAATCCCAGTTCTTGTCAAACATGTAATTCATACAAAAACGCTCCTGAAACATCAATTCATATTCATTTGAGATTCATGGAATCTTTCCCCCCAGCATATACAACTATCCTATATAAATCATTCATGCGAAAATGCTGACTGCATAAGAGAGAACCAGAATTTGAACTGATATATGATACAGAAAAGGCCCCTCCATAAATGTCAATAATACACTATGTACAAATCCACTCTTTTACAGTCAGCACGGTGTAGGTGAAACTCGTGCAGGTGTCAGATTTCATGTGGAACGTCAGCCAATGAGACATTCACATCACGGCCCTGTCAAACGCACACAGGGGTTAAGACAGCCAGGAAGTTCCCATTCTGCCAGGAAGGTTGACAAAGGAGCTCATGTGAGAATAAAGACAGTCATAAGCGCATGTGAACGATACCTCCAGCAGAGGACTAAAATTTGGTGAGTGGGACTTATTTTTTCTTCACTGCTTCTAAAAGCACGGCAGGAGTCGATGTCTTCAAAGTAAGGAGGGCTTTTCATTTCTCTTTAATAAAACATTTAGGTTACCTCAGGAATAGGAAAAGCGATATGTCTTTAATGAAAATAGTTCTTTTATGCAATACAGAGTAAATGGCAGCATGCACCAAGAAAAATAAATGCCTGACAGCATGTTTACAGGCTACTGCAAATTCATTTGTGGCTACTTTGCAGAAACCTGCAGGTGCTCAAAGCACTGCTAAAGATTGCATCACATGCCAAGACATATATTAAAGGGTAATCAGGCGACATGAAGGCTCACATAAAGAAGTCTTTGTTCACAACTCTGAGTTGAAATTAGTCGGACGTCACATTTATGACAGTCATCAATTAAGGCAGTGGCCTCTGTGACTGTAAACAGAACAAGTTGCCACTTGCTTTCCATGTCCAAACAACTGCATCAAACATGCAGGTCAGTGTCAGTTTACTAATCTAGATTTTATTAACTAGTGTTTTGTATATTGCATGTATTTATGGGTGACTTTTCTGTCAAAGACTGATAAAGCATCTAGTAAAAACAGCAACATGGGGAACTTCTCCCATGTCTATACAAAACAGGAACAATTGGATCCTCTTTTAAAAAATCATTTTGTTTTTAAATTCCCTGTATAAATTTCCACTGGACATGGTGGTGCAACTCCAAAACTTGTGTGTGTGTGTGGTTGGGATGCGTTAAATTGCTCAACTTAACAGTGAAGCCTTAAAAAATTCTTTAATTCTCGTTGCTGAAAGAGGTCAAGACAATAGAGCTGTTGACTTGCTATCACACTTAGATATTTTAATGCTTGTTAGGCTATCTTTCAAGAAAATCTCAAGACGCTGTCAGATGTGCACGCTAGAAACGCATTTAACACTCTATCAATACAGCACAGCACTGTTTTCCACACGCACATGCTTGTATATTCAGTAACGCCTATATGTATGGCATTTATTAATAATAGCATGTGATTTAATATTATGCATATATCCTCCAGGAGGAATTTTAGAAATGCCTCGTGATACCCTGGTGCACACTCAGTTTTTGGTTTCCAAATGTTTGATACATGAAACTCATATAATGACACGCTTTCACTTATTAGTGCATCAGTCTAAAAGTAATTTACAGTACCTCTGATAATGTGGCGCATTTAAAGCTTTTATGGTTTCATTCCGCTGCTAAACATTACTTCCCCACATAAGATTCACTTTTTTGTTCTGCTGCTGCAGGTGATGTGAAACTCGCACAAGTGAGCGCCAATCTGCAGCTAACTTTGGTGTGCTCCGGTAGTAAAGGTCACTGCTCATTGGCTTGTTATTTCAAATAGCATAATTAAATTGCTTGACACTTAGAGATTTAACCACGTTTGAAACTTCCATTTTTGTTTTTATAAATATTTTTTTATTATCGACAGTACTTTGTGGAGAACTCAAACATTGACACGCTTTAAAGATCGCTCATATGTAAATTATAATGGAAGTGTTCTGGGTTTGTGGTGCCTTGCACAAAACGTACCAAAATACGTTGTATTGCAATGCATTTACAAATTCATCTAAGTGTACATAGCGATGCATAAATATCTATGAATTCAAGAAACCCATCACTTGTCTTTCGGCGCATTCGCAAAATGCTGAGAAAGCAACTGTATCCTGACTAAGGTTATTCCATGTAGTTCTAAAGACCTATGCAATTACAAAATTAATCATGGATAGTTGCTTTAATCTTTGACATTTCTGTTTTTATATCAATAAAAAGGTTAAAAACAAGCAGCTTTATTTCATTACAGCATAAGTACCAGAAGACATATTTTAGCCTATGGTGTGTTTCTGAATATCGTCTTTGAAAATATAGGGCCTTGTAGTCAAAACAGTTGCGAACCGCTGGTGAAGTTTTGTTGCACATGCAGGATGACGTGCATAGCGAAGCTTTTAGATCTCTCAGAATGAGATTCCGCTACTCTCAGAGCTCAGCTTCAGTCAGCTCAGTTTCCTGTCCTATTCAGTGCGGCAGGGGCCAAGGAAGTGGTGAGTCTGTAATTAAACTTTGTTTTATTATCAGTATTTAATGCCCATGCAGAAGGCTTTTATAGTGGTCGCAGTGTTTCATTGGCTGCTGGATGTTTCACTAGTGATGTTTATTTGCAGTTGTAGTGAAAGCCATATGGTCAGCGCAGATATTGCAAAAAACTCAAGTGCTGTATATGTTTCCCCTTCCAATGTGAAGACAGGTTTTTGGTACAAAACAAACATTGTCAGGCACTTTTTCCAGGTTAAATAAAACTGCTCATTCATATTATTATTCCTACCATTACTATTGATATTACTGTTAGATTTACCATTGCAGTTACTGTTTTCACAAGTACTTAAAAAGTCTGCATTGCATGGCAACTATAATCCTTAAAGGAGTTTTCTTTCTCAAAAGCTCTTCTGAAACAGTAGCAGATTCATTCTCAAAATATGCTAGTTTATTTTTGTAAATGCAACAGTGCGTGTCTGTAAAGCAAGGCTACCTGTGGTCTAGCAAAGCTCTACTTAGAGGAAAATCTGGTATGCAGACTTGGTTCTCCAGACTTTTTCTATAAAGTTGAACAGAATGTTGTTTGACTGTTTGCACAGTCATGTTAGCTTTCAGATACTGAAAGAAGATTGTGCAATATGTTTGTCTTGACTGCACTTAAGAACATTCTATCTCGTGTCATGTTTGTGAACGTTAAGTTTTGTGTTCAGTTCAGTTTCAACAGACGACCTAAATGACGTCACACTTTCAGAGAATGTCAAACCACTACTTGCCAGACCTGAGGTTTCGTTTGAAGTGCAGAATTTTTCAGCAAATTTCCCTTCTTCCGGCACCCCAGTTTCTGAGTCGTCTCATACTTGGATACTTTTGGGGGGTTTTTGGTTGTTTGCGTATCTTGTCACTCTTTTTTACTAAGACCTCCGTCAGCAAATACAGTGTAATACAAACCTTATGTAATCATAACCATATCCTTATTATATGAGCTCCATGTGGTTGGCTGCTGCGGTTAAGTTTGCGTCTGAGGATGTGTTTTTATGTGCTGCTTTATTCTGTGACCCTTTGATGAATGTTTGATGTCCCTACTATTGTACTTTAAGTCCTGTCTATCATCATTGCTGTTCTTTTGTATCATGTCAAAGCTCAAAAAAGAATAAATAAATAAATAAATATATAAATAAATAAATACATACATACATACATACATAAAGGAATAGTTGGTCCCCAAAAAAAAAAAAAAAATTGCTACCATTTACTCACCCTCATGCCATTCTAACTTTTGTTTTTCTGTGAAATGCAAAAAGAAAAATGCTTTGAATAATGTGCTGGTCACTCTTTTCCAATTTTGCAATTGCTATGAACGGGGACTATATGATTATTATATGACTTTAGAAAACTATTAGAAGTACTACTTTTATGATGATTTTATGGTGCTCGTTGACTTTTTTTTCAGTCCTCGTTGAAATAACATGGAAAACAAGCCGAACTCTGTTTCCACGGAAAAAAAAATAAAACCAGTTAGGGTTAGGTGAATGATGAGAAAATTAGTATTTTAGGGTAAATTTTGGCTTTAAATCTAATTCAAACTGTCCAACTTACACCCTCTTACACCTAATATTTTCTCTTGTATGGTGTTATTTTGATCTGTGCTTTTATCGAATGTCCTGCTTATAGACCATTTAAAGGAAATACAACCAAAGCAGGATTTCAAACCTCCTGTTTTTCAATTCTGTCTCAAGAAATCACACCTGTGAAACATTTGTTTGTGTGTCTTAAATAAACTATGTTTTTACTATCCCACAAGTCTTTCACTTTCAGTTCAGGCCAAATTTAAACATTTACCAATACCAGTAACTTTAGTCACGTATCTGTGGCATTGAGGTTTTTGGTTCACACAAGGTGCTGGCAGTGAGGAACTGTAGATCAAAAGACAGTTGTCTATGTTTAGAATCTCTGTTGCGATATATAAAAGGTCACATTAAGCCAGATGTGGAAGTGTGAAATAAAGAAAAGAGCTGGGAGAACAAGTATTCACACTTTGGGAACTGGCATAATGGGGAATAAAGCAACAATATGTTCAGTTAAAAATAATTTGATTTAAGCAGCTAATGACTAAAGAGGAAATTCAGTCTCTAACACAGACTCATCGTTATGCTTTGGAGATTTGAGTATAACAAGAAACCTTTAGAAAAAGAAGCTTTTGAATGTGCATTAAGTGTTTTTGTCCAAACTTGTATTGTCACGTCTGCTTAGGACACTGTGTATAACTGTACTTTTATAGAACCTGAATTCTACATATAATGCTGAAATTATGGACTTACTGATTCAACTGGGAGTTGATAGTGAGTCTGGCCTAGACGTTTTTGACACAGTTTGTGACTCAGATGAAGTAAACAATCAGAAAAGATTTATTTCCATAAGAACAGAGCAAGGCAGTTTCTTAGTCATCAGTTTATTTGCTCCTGTTTTTAATTTTCTATGGGAAATTGTTTTTTGTGCTGCGCAAAATAATTTTCATACCTGTTTTCCTTTACCCTTTCCTCATCTGCTTAAATTCTACATGAAATCAGCTGACCCTAGCTTTTTAAATTCATATTCCTGCTCTTATTGTGTTCAATCTTTCTCAAAAATGTTACTTAAGACTTGGTCTGTCTCTGTAATGATGTTCCTTTTCTTTTGGATATTGTTAACCAATAGCCAAAAGCTATTTACATTGTTTTAGAAAAAATTAATTTGTGATCCATCCTAGTACATAACACCCACTTTTCACAAGCCAATCAGTTCCTGATGAATCAAATTATGCCCCATTTTTTGCGTTTTCCCAATAATACACCATGTTTTGAAAGTAAAATTGGTTGCAAATGGTTTAATTTTATTTATGCATGTCCATCAGCGCATATCAGCCAATTCTACTCTGAACTTGTGTAGCTAATTTTAAAGCTCCTGTGTCTATTTTTTTTTTTTAATCTCCAATTCTTTCTCAGGCTAATTTTCCAGTGCTATCAACATTAACATACTGAAGAAAATGCCAAAAACTCTAGGCGTGTAAATAATAATTATCCAAACAAGTGAACAGTTGCAAAAAGGGCCTGCACACTATAAAGGAAAACTTACAATTAGGCACAAAAGGCGGTCATGTCGTGACCAAAATGTTTGCCGTCTCTTAGTAAACTGTGGTTTTTATCTCGCATTTGTATGTGTTCATCTTTATAGTGTGCGGGCCCTTTTGGCAACTTTTCGCAAGCATTGACATACTACCATTAGCTTAACCAATCTACAGTCTGAACAATGGAAGGAGCAGAAATCACACATTGTAAGACAAAGCAAAATGAAAAAACCCTGTTATACTGTGTGTTGATTTACGATTTTATGAGGTATATAAGTGGTTTTTCATCGGTGGCTTTGCTGCAGGCTAATGTCGGGCCTCTTTTACAGGACTGCACGTATTAATGATAGAGCATAAATTAGGTGGAGGCAAAACAAGTGCAAAAACTAGAGAATAGACCAAATTCAATTTGAATTCAAATACACATGAATATATTAGCCAATTGTTCAGCAACACAAGCTTCAGGAGGACTGTCAACTCGCAGGCGTTGGACTGCACTGATAAATATTTTCAAATTGGTTCAGCTTATTATTTCTCCGAGGCAGCCAGGCGCACCAAATTGGAATTTAGGGAGGGGGTCGGAGGGGGTTTCAGATGGCTGTAGGTTACTGTTGATGGGAGATTTGCTGTCACATTTTTACAAGCTTGGATTGTGCTCGTTCAGACAACCAGTCCCACATCTTCTGATTAACAGCTTAATTGAGAGAATCTCTCTTGCCGTGACGACCTGAATTGAGCGTGGAAATTCCAAATTACGAGACGAGTTAAGCCACCACAATCTCTCTCTCTCTCTTAATGGAGAGCCTGTTTTCTTTTTTCCACAAATACCGCAGTCCCTTATGGATGAGCTTGCCAAGACAGCCTATCATTATGACAGACATATTGGTATCACTACCATGATGCTTTCATTTCCACTTATTAACAGTTTTTGACACATTTAAGACATGTAAGCCACAGATGAAGACATGACAGCACAGGCTGCTTTCGGCTGCTGTTACTATAATATGATAATTTGCTAATTAGACTAACAAATATAGACTTGCCAGGGTCAAAGAAAATTCTCCTCTCTGCTCAGCACAGTTCCAAGTACTCACAGGTTGTTTTACGAACGAAGCTCATTTGACAGCGTCAGTAGCATTACTCATTCTGTTGCTTGTATTGACATTGTCTTGACCTGTCCATCATGCTAATCCACCACTTATTTCTGTAATGTGTGCTCAAGAAAACTCACAACTAGTAATTTTCCCACCTGCTATTTGAAAATTAGCAACAGAATTCCATTCCAAATTGGAACACCTGAGTGAGAAAAGGAGTAAATTTGCAGTGTCGAACTGGCATGGCACTAAATCACAATTATTTTTAAAAATATACTTATCTTTTACTGAATTGTTTTTGAATTATTTCTATAGAAATAGAATTGATTTCTGAGAATACATTAAATGTAGCCTATAAATAAATAATGTTATGCACTTGTATTTAAACAAACATGAGCTTTTCGAACATGAAGAATGTTCTCGTGGTGCCATCTTGTAGTGCGTTAATATCAATGTTGTAACGGAGCCGACGAGATGAGAGACGTGCGGATCCATGTGCGAACTTTTATTAGACAGAGACGTGGTCATAACAGGCATGGTTCAAGCAGTGGCAAACAGGTATAACACAGGCAAGACAAAGTGTAGTCCTAGGGCTAGCGTGGGTCTTCGATCGGCGAACAATATCCAGCAGGGCAAGGCAGAGAGATAATCCAGGTACACGAGCGGTAGTCTAAGAGAGGTGCAAACAGAGTCCGAAACGGCAAGGGAAGGGTTAATCCAAACAGACGATAAATCCAGGGCAGGCTGCTGACAGACGAGACGAGATAAACCAGGCAAGGATCAGGAAACACGAGAAAACAGGCAAGGCAAGACTAGACTATGAACTAAGAACTAGAAATGTCTCCGCAGAGTAGCTATCACTAGGTGAGCGATAAGTGCTTGACAATACTTGGCGATCTGTGAACAGAAGTCCATGGTTTATATAGGGTGTGTGATTGTGTGATTGTTCTCAGGTGTGAGCGTGTGATTGAGACAGCTGTGTGATGATGACAGTTGTGTGCTCAGTGCAATGGATGATGGGAAATGCAGTCCAGTGTAATGGGCAACAGTCTGTGTGGTGCGAGAGTCAATATGAAGGAAGGGTGACCTCTGATGGTGAGTGGACGGAAGACTATGAACCGGATTCGTGACAAACGTAATGTGAGCATGAGACATTCTAGTGAATCTTTTCATACTAAAAGGTCTCCTTCCATATGTAACGTTGGAAAGTCAGATTCATTCAAGTGAATTTGTTCAGTTCATTCAAATAGTTCATATGAATGAACGATTTACCGATTCAAATTCCTGTGCTACTGCTTTCTACTTGTTTGTGTAAATGGACATGTTTTTGTTGTTCTAAATTTTTACCTTTATTCTAAATTGTATCTATTTGAGATTGTTCATTCATTCATTCAAAAACATTCTCTGTGCCAGCAAAAAATGACTGATTCAATTATAAATAGGTCTATTATTAGTCTTTGCATAAGAAATCTGTCCAAAGTGGACATCCACTTGGGATAGTATAATGTGAATGGAGAAAGCAGGTGTATAATGTCCCAGTGTCACTTCCCTATGTGGAGTTCCCAGTTATTGTGACATCATAACAGCAATTAATAACAGGAAGTGGAAGCCCAACACAATGGGCACCAACAACAATATCTGGATGAAGAGCAGGGTCTTGTGAAATGTATATACAGGCCACAGAGGGGGAATTTGGAGCTTGGGCACCACTCATCTGACTGTATGGTAAAAGCCTTTGCTATATTTAACCATTGGAGGACTAAGGAAAAGGTCATTCCTTGGCTAGTTCCCATTTCCTAGTCCGAAGTGGGAACAAAAATAAATACATGTAATTGTTAAGAGTAACGACCAGCGGAAGCTGAGCTCGGCCAGCTGTGTGTGTCAAACATCTGCCTGGATAATGACCACAACAAGGCCTTCTGGGGAAGGTATCATGCAGAAGTAAAATCTTGAAAACATAATAGGTGAAGAGGAACATCCCTCTATGTGTATTTGTGCTTAAGCTGTATTGATTAAAGTCATTTGGCAGCTTGTCAAATGCTTTCGCAATGAAGGCTGTTAAAGCACTAAGGTGTGAGGTATACAAATCGCACATTAGTCTGAAATGAATCACTTCTTACTGTTACAGGAAATTAGAGGGAATTTCTATTAAAAATTTCTATTAAAATGACACATCTACTTGCCTCCAGCTGGAAGGGTTTAATAATTTAAGTTTAAGATTGCATAAAATGGCCTGACAAATATATTTTCTTTCATGTCTTGACAAGGGAAAAACTTTTGGAAACTTGTAATACAAAATCAGAATTCTGATCTTCTTGCAATTTAAAGTTTTTTTCTCTGAATTTTCTCAGAGTTTACGTCACAAATTTGACTTTTCTCTCTGAATTTTGAGATTCCATCTCACAATTCTGACTTATTTTGAATTTACATCTGACAGTACTGACTTTTTCTCTGAATTCTGAGTTTATATATGACATTTCTGACATTTTTCCTCTGAATTTTGAGTTTACATCTCACAATTCTGACTTTCTTCTCTGGATTTTGAGTTTATATATGCCATTTATTCTCTGAAGTCAGAGATTCCATCTCACAATTCTGACTTATTTTGAGTGTACATATGACAATACATATGACAATTCTGACTTTTTTTTATCTGAATTTTGACTTTACATATGACATTTCTGACTTTTTTCCTCTGAATTTTGAGTTTACATCTCACAATTTTGACTTTTGTTCTCTGAAGTGTGAGATTCCATCTCACAAGTCTGACTTATTTTGAGGTTACATCTCGGAATTGAGACATTTTTTAGAATTCTGAGTTTGCAAGTTAATATCTCGCAATAGGCCTATTTATTTATTTATTTATTCATTTTTTTGCTTCTGCCAGAGAATAAAAAATAAAAACGTAATTGCAACTTTACCTCACAATTCAGACTTTTTCTCTCAGAAATGTGAGTTTACATCTACCAATTCTGCATTTATATATTACAATTCTGTGTTTATATCTCACAGTTCTAAGAGAAATGCAGAATTGTGAGATATAAGCACAGAAAATTGCAAGATAAAAAGTCGCAATTACCTTTCCAATTTCTTATCTCATGGGGGATGGGGAACTCGTTGAGGAAGTTGACGTGAGATATATTGATATCACATCCTGGCAAAGATACTTGCAACATTCAAGAGAGCATTTTATTGCAGAGAAACTTGCATACACCCCTGCTATTTCAGTATTTTGGTTTATTTTCCACAAAGAGAAAGATAGTATGTTTTAAATGCATTTATTTTGTCCACCAGTTTATTTTAACTCTCAGGAGAACATGGCCTTGAAGTTAAAACACGCGAAATAAAGCCGCTAAATTCACAAGGTTATGGTTTCAAGGGAGCAAACTTGATAAATACCCACACTGTTCAGGAATTTACTGTTATGGGAAAATGAACTGCTTAGCATGACTAGCCTGCATGGTCCTCAAAGGAGCTCATGGCACTCAGCATAAGTTTCCCGTCGAGTGTGCTTGTTCAAGTGCTTTGGTAAACAAAAAAAAGTTGCATTCACAAGTGTACACCAGACCACAGACCTGAAACCATGAACCATGAGTCAGCCCACAGTAAATTCATGATGAGATAAGGACTAAAGATTTCTGATGAATTTATAATATTTAGCCTGGCTAACCACAGTTCAGTTTCATACTTGACTGATTATATTTCTAGTTATTTATTAACTCTGACACACATTTTCAACTATGGCATGGAACAGTGTAATAGATTATTGTGATTTGTTTGAGATTAGAGAGATAAAGCAGTTCTGCCATGTGAATTTATTTAGGTTACACTAGGCCAGGTTCACGGGGTTGACTTTGTATCAAAGCTCTTGAGAAATCGAGGTGTAGCGTTCTAATGTGTAGATTAATTTTTTCTCCTTATCTTTTTTCCTAGAATAAGAAGATGCTGCGTTTACTCATTCTGTTTTTGATTCTTCGAGGTGCAGGTAAGTTCATTCTATCTAGGCTTACATTATTCTGTCGTACTTTGATCAAAAGTTCTCCGTCCTATTCAGATGTTTATTTTTGTACTCAATCCATCTTTTTCTTCTCATGTCTGTCTAAAGTATCTGTATCGGTGACAGGCTTGTGAACCAATCATCCTGTTACTCGCCATTTAGCAGATGCTTTTCATCCAACGCGCCTTGAACGCTCTCAAAGTTTTGTGCTAACACTAGAGATTTCATCAAATGATGTCAGTTCTCTATCTGCCACTTAGATACGTGACAAATGAAATGCTATATATATATATATACACAAGTTAAAATAGTCATTTCACAATAGAGCTGTTTTACCTTCACTATCTGGCAGTGGAATAACCTCTAAAGATATTTATTTGTAACCTTTATAATAATTTGATATGTTCATGTGACCTCTAACCTCTTATTTATGTTTTCTACTCAACAGCTGCAACATCAGAAGACACAGAAGAAAATTATTCTGGAGATATCAGTATGACATCTCTCATGTTTTCTGACGATCTGAATATGTGTGAATTTCATCTTGTTATGCCCGGGTCATATTTCACCCCACAATCACAAATTAAAAAAAAAAACTAAATTTTATTTAGCTTAAAGAAAATGAAACTCATTTTTAAGACCACGAAAACTTTTGCACGCAATATTCTTATGAATATTATATACATGAATACTCACAATTAAACACATTTTCTACCCTAAAATCTCATTCTCAAAATCAGTGTTGGGTAAGTTACTCTAAAAATAAGTAGTGAATTACTAGCTACTAATAGCATTTATTATTACTTATTATTACAAATTGCTTTCTAAATCCCACATCAGTCTTGAACAATACAAGGATAGACATGAAACTGCTTGTTTAATTCTTTAAAATAAGTAATATAAAATTACATAAATTATTCTTGAACTGGCCAAAGTATTTAAATGGTTTTTTAATTTTAGTTGTTAAATTTTGATGTTAAATTTTTTATATAGAATTGTTCTATAGACTATACATTATTTAATGCAATTACATCAGAAATAACTAAAAGAAAAAATAAGAGTAATCCCTTACTTTTTCAAGGCGAAAGTAATCAAATTACAGTATTTGTAATGCATTACACTCAATACTGCTCAAAATATATGAAAAATATATTAAAATATTTTTTTTATATTATATAAAACTTAGTAATGCATTGTACCCAAAACTGCTCAAAATATATGAAAATATTTGTATATTATATAAAATATATTATTTAAATTAAAACTATATATATCATGATAGCATTTGTTGTGTATGCCTTGATTTATATTGACTGAAATAAATAAATCATTATATTATCAATAAACACATCATTTTATTTTACTATAAAGTCTATGAGAATATAATAAAAATCACTATTGAAAATAATAGGGAAATTACAAAAAAAAAAAAAAAATCAGACTGTCAAAATAATTGAACAAAGATTAAAAACAGGCTTCTTTACTGCAAAATAATATTTTGTCTTATTTTTGCTTAATTTTGGGGGCGAACGTGACTTGTTTTCATGACATCCAAATAATAAACATTGTTATTTTGTAACTGTTATTTTTTAATGTAATTTTCTGTCTTCAACTTTTTTCTATTCCATCTTCATATTCCCATTTACCCAGGTGACGATGAGGACGGTGAAGATGTAGGTGGGTATTCCTCTCTGGTTGCACACGTAACATGAAGACAGGTTGTTACTGTAAGACGTGACCAGCTCATCCGCCACATTAATTCCTGAAAGCAATCAATTAGTGTCTCCCAGCAGAGTGGTGCTGATAGCCCCGGCTCCATCCGCACCACTGTCCGTCCCCTTAATGGACGTTGGCAGTCTCATTCAGCTCTCCTGTGCGAGGAGCTGTCCGTCTTCATCAGCAGAATGATTGCTCTCTGATAGAATTACTGAGCTGTTAAGGCAAGCCCTGCTCACCAGTTCTGGCCAGAGGCAGATGGGAAGGGTGGGAGGTGGGATGGAGGGAAGTAAAACTCTCCAGTATGAGCACGATCAGAATTGAGATTAAATTCCCATCTAATTTCCTAGAAAAGGCGAAACAAAAATGTTAGTGATTAATACAAAGAATTGGATTGAAGATGTGGCCTAGAGACATCAAGCTATGCTGTTCATATGGGCTCAGATCTGGTGTTGCATCAAGTCAAGTCGCATTTATTTATATAGTGCTTTATACAATACGGATTTGTTTATAAGAAGCAGGTTCACAGTAATAAACAGGAAGATAACAGCATTAGGGCAAGATTAACTAACAGCTTGCGCCAGCGCAAACTGTCTTTTGGCGTTAAAATAGTACTGTCAGGATTTACTAAAGACGCGCAGTGATGAATTAGCGCTGAAAAGGCGTGGACACAGTTATTTTTGCGCCTGAGCTTATTGAATATGCATTTGTAGGAGTTGCCCTTTCAGATGCAAAATTTATGGGAGGAGAGTATTAAAATGAATCACGCAATGTGATTTACTAACGTTTGCGCTCGTCAAATTACTGGTATTTCTGCCATTATTTAACGCCCAAAAAAGCATGTCTTAAAGCAAGTGCTAATTAGCGCTGCTCTTTGTAGACTGCGCTGGTCATTATGGAAATGATCTGGTTGCATCTGTGTTCTTTAATGTGTGCTTTTATGGAATTGCGCTCTAACTCTAATTTGCCCTGTTTAGTAAATCTGGCCCTTAATGTTGCGTTTCATATTTCATTAATTATGAAATGCATACAATTTCAGCTTAAAGCAGCTCAAAAAACACAATAGTGTCATTATTTAGCTCAATTTTGTTTGTGTTGATTCAGTTTAACTGTGTCAATGTTGCAAAGTTCATTGATTATGAATGAACTCGATTCAAATAAAGCAGCTCTACAGAAGATAATAGTGTCATTGTTCAGCTCAAGTCAGTTCAGTTTTGATTCAGTTTAGATCAATAATAGTGCATTAAAATTTAAATTCAGTTCAATTAATTTAGTGTTTTGGTCTCATGCAATAGTGTCAGTGCAGTCACATTGATAATATTACTGAATATTAGGTGTCCAAATCCTGTTTCCACAACTATTACAATTATTATGTGACATATCAAATAAATAAATAAATAAAATAAATAAATAAAACAAATTCCTTGACCAATGGCAGATGGGGAAGCGTTTGAGCTTCAATAAAATGGCTAATAGCCCTACAAAATTATTTCACAAGGCTGCAACGGGTCCCTCTTTAAACATATCCAGTACTAACATTAAGAATTTTGTAACCGTTGTTAATGTGATAGCAGTTCATCCATGAATATCATCCTTGTGTTTGCCTTTTTTTCAGTGAAGACAAGGCGTATTGAATATGCAGGTCCTGAAATCCCTGGAGCAAGTCCTGGATCAGATAAATCCACAGGAGACGATGAAGCTAGTGGAGGTTGACAAAACTTCAAACTCTTCAATTTATGGATTAATTCATATTTCCGACTTGGAGTTATAACATATGTGCACAAATTTAATGCACATCCTCCTGGTTTTTATTGTTCATTTTTAGGTGGGATATTGGTAATCATCATAGCTGCAGTTAGCGTCATAGTTCTGGTCATTGGAGTTATTGTAGGTAGGTTGAATCCCAAGCACACTTTGCCACACTAACACAAACATTTATGGACACTACAGTTTGATACTAAAGCCATGCTATTAGTTTTCACAAATAGTGTGTAAAAATGAATTCAATATTCTAAAAGTTTAAAAGAATTAATACATCTCTAAAGTTGTTCATATCTAAAATGCAATTTTAGATTTTGTCAATTTGTTTTAGTAACGTACTGTACATTGAGTGCCTATGCAAATGTATGAAAATGTGTGTAAAGAAACATACGAATACCTATGACTACTGATGAGATCACGTTTCAAATGCAAGCTCAGGAATACTTCCTTCTAATTATACAGCCGTTATAAAGTTTATGAGATACACGCTGTAAATGAATATCTAAAATGTTTGTCTCATTGTAAAAAGTCAGTTTAATGTGGGTGAGTACTTTACTCGAAACACAGGAGCTAAAGCTGTACGCCAAATTTTTGTCAAGTCGAACAGCTCCATTGATGGCTGTTGGATGTCCTGGTTTATTTGACCAAAAAAGCAACACAATTTTCATACAGTAGTTTTTCTGTGACGTAACATCTCTTTTATCTTTACAGCTATTGTCCTCTTCAGACGCTACTTGCAAAGCCGAGAACAGGGGTAAGACTGATTTAGCTTTACGTGCAAGCAATTTCAAATGACCTGTGCATTGTCAGATAAACATATTTTGAAAAAATGTTAAAATCCATTTGACAGAAATGTGTGTGAGCACTCCACAAACCATTACCCATGTTGCCTGCAAATGCAGTGTGGATTTGTGCATACCTTTGTGAATAGAGGTTTGGAAATATCTAATGTACTTCACGCTCACTAATAATTCGGAAAATATTGAAGCTGAAGCTATTTGCATGTGCACAATTGCTTATTTATTAGTTGCTCCACATGGTCCCCCTTTTATACTGGATCTAAGAAGGATTTGGCAGCACTTGCTGGAAAATGGGTGGAAAAAAATAGTTTCGTCTCACCTTTAGCTTACTTGACACTTTATCTTGAGTGACACATCAGTGCTTAGATTTACAAGACGGCTTGCACACTCCACCCTGTCAACTTTTGGGGTGGTCCAACCAGTCGGATGGGTAACAGTTCTCTGAATCCTTGGTAACCCACTAAACACAAGACGACGTAAGCAAGCGAGACAATAGAGGGCCGTATGCAGGAGGGATAGGCCACCATTCGCAGCGGGTTGGTACATGTGCATTGATGACTCCACTTTCCAGCCATCTGTCAAACGCCCCTCAAGCCCTGAGCTGTTAGAAACAAGTCCCTGAAACAAAAAGAAAGAAAAAAGGACCGAAAACAAGCCAGGCATTGACTAACATGAACAAGATATGACCTGCTAAACCCTGAGAGAGTTTACACTGTGGGAATATGTCATGGCGGCATTTGAAAACTAAAAAGTTGGACGTAAAATAAGAAAACTGACTTCTTCTATATCTGTTTGTCATGATGTTTTTGGACAAAAACAATCAGGGACAAAACTGCCTGAACCGGTTTGTATGTTTATTAGAGAGAGAAGGAACAAGGAAGAAAAAGGTGTTGCAATTCATATTGCATTATTATTTTTTCCGTGCAAACACAGCCACCGCATGTCCTCACCTGAATCAATACATTAAAAATTATGACAAATGACATGCCATTTATCTGTACGTTGCATTTAGAGTGACACCACAAAATGATTCATTATTTGGATCAGGTTCAGGCCACTTTAAAGCCTTCCTTAAAGCTTAAATGCTCGTTCACATCAAGAGAGATATCTATATTAGCATCCACCAATGCACGAGAATGTTGTTTATTATAAATCGCATATAATCTGCAGTTATGTCATCTTCTGCTTTAAATGCATAAGCTCTTTACATTTGGGTGGGTTCTCATTGGTTGTCAGTGTATTTATCGTTCATCAGCCTGGAAAAACTCATTCTAAAAATGATCCAAGTGATATAGTTTCTCAGTGTCATTGTTATAGTTGTGGTGCTGAATTAAAACGATTATTAAAACTTTATAGTTATAGTTATTGCTGTTGACTTTGGTGAGAATGAGTCTTGAAGTCTCTGCATCTGTAAGTAAGCATTCAGTCATCTTTGCATTTAAAGAAACAGTTCACCCCAAAAGAAAATTCTGTCATTGTTTACTCAGCTTAATGTAGTTTTAAATGGAGATTTGCTTGTCCAGATGTCCGATTCATAAACAAATCTTTCTTTTAAGTTCCTTTTAAGGAATCATCTGATCTAGTTCAAAAAACCCTGTCTGAATGATTCTTTCACAAATTGGACAGATCCGATTCTTGAGTTCAGCTAGTGGTTGAAATTGGTACTGCAGTCCAAATTCAAAATATTGGCGAGAATTGTTTTTTCTTGCCTCTTCTCCTCAGACTCAATGTTGACATGGGTTGCAAGATTGATGACAAACAACAGGAACGAGCGTAATTGACAGTGTAAGGTGACAAGTCTTACACTAGAAGTTGAAGAGTTCGATGAATCCAGAGGCTTTTTAGGTTGGGTAGAATCTACGATCTCTGACCCAGTTCGCTTAGTGGCTTCCATGGCTCTGTTTTCCACCAACTGGCAACCCGGGGTGTCAAAATACTATTGGATAATTTGGAAGTGGGTGGAATCACACAGACCAAAAAACAAAAAAAAAAAAAAAAAAAAAAAAAAAAACAGTCATAGAACTCACATTTCAAAGTAGAATAACTAGCTGTAGTGTTTTTTGGAGAAACAAGTATGTGAACAGCATGTTTTCTAAACCTGCAAACATATGGAATTTTATGCTTTAGTACACTCAAAAAAATAAAAATAAAATAAATAATAATAAAAAAAAAATACATATGACACCTTTAAATAATGAACTAAATCAGTCTTTTCTTTCACACAAAGCTATCGTGTCACCTATGATATAGCAAATAATTTTGTCTTTTAGTGAATTTTTGAAGCCTAACAATTCTAGTTCCTCTTCATTGTACATGCAATAAAAAGTCAAATAGGTTTGGAACAGCATCAGGGTGATTAAATGATGACATAAGTTTTATTTTTTTAGGTGAACTGTCCCTTTAAGGTTGACAAAATCAATACGGTTAAAAGATAAAACTGCTTGTTTTCTTTGTGTAGAGAAAAGGAAAGAGTTGCATTGTTCTCTCTCACGTCCTGTCCCCCACATCGTGGCCTATCGCTGTCGTCTTGATAGGTTGTGTAACCGAATTTAGCTGGTATGCTTACCTGTTTTGCACAGTAATCAGTTTCAGTGAGTTGCTGAGTATGGTGATATGTGAGAGAAGGCTGGGAGGGAGCGGAGTTTGTCTGACACCTGCCTCCACACAGCAAGCTTAAAGATCCTCTGTTTTCTCTCTTTCTCTCTCACTCTCGCTTTCTTTATTGAGGTTAAATTTTTCTGCAGGATTACAGGTTACCTCAGGGGAATGCAGTTAGCTGAGCCACAGCTTTTTTTTTTTTTTTTTTTCTTGCTGTTGAGTGATAGGGTGGCTGAAAGGGGCTTAATCACACAGCAACCACAGGCTCTGTGGATCAACACTGAACCTTTCTGAGCATGTTCGCAGAAAGCATACTCAATAAAAAACGATAAAAGCCCCCCGAAATGCCTTGCGGGGCAAAAATCTCGCCATAGAGTTCATAAAGCCAGGCAAACTGTGAAGAAATTCATCACCGAGGCAAATTAAACAGCATTTACCTGAGGAAAGCAAGCGTACGTACATGTGTTTGAACAGCATGAAAATGTCACAAAGAACTCCATTCATCTTTCTCCTCAACTGTAAGCTGAATGTCCCTTTATTCAAAGCGCAAGTCTGGGTTAAGCTCCTCTCACATGTATGTATTTATATTGCCGTAAGTACAATGTGACCCATAGCTGACCCTATTCTTTACAGATATCAGCCTGGCTGTGTAAATTTATACAGCCATTGTTGGTGCTACTGTAATACTTTCTGTCTTAAGACATTGAATAGGTCTTGTAGATGTTTGGTGTGTCGAAATGGGTCACATCATCAGGAATCACATTTTTGTTAATCTTTTGAGATAACATTTAATTTACGATGGAAACTTTGTCCACAGTTCAAAAAGACCATTACTGATGTTTAAATATGGCTTGTTAGGAAATCTTTTGATATCTTACTTGCTTTTGCAACACAACTAACATTGTATAAATGTAAAAATGTAAGTTTATAAATATAGTAAAAATTATATAGCTTTCAAGAATTCTCGATTCTGATTGGTCAGTCACAACATTCAGTGGTCTGATATGTTTTTCAGTGGCTTTGGTTCCGGAAATATTTATTATTGGACGCAGTAATATTACAGTAATATTGTTGAGGTGTTTTTTTTAAGTCTTAGTTTAACAAACCAAGCTACAAGGTGAATCACAACATTAGAAGAAAAAAGTATTTGAAAATAAGACAAAAAAGTACAAGACTGTGTACTTAACGATTTTAGTGATGAAAAGAACTACAATCCCATATAGAAACATTAAAGGGGTCATATGACGTTGCTAAAAAGAACATTATTTTGTGTATTTGGTGTAATGCAATGTGTTTATGTGGTTTAAAGTTCAAAAAACACATTATTTTCTACATAATGTACATTATTGTTGCTCCTCTATGCCCCGCCTTTCTGAAAGGTGTCGATTTTTACGAAGCTCATCGTTCTGAGAAACGAGGCGTGCTCTGATTGGCCAGCTATCCAGTGCATTGTGATTGGCCGAATACCTCAAGCGTGAGACGGAAATGTTACGCCCCTTACCGTATTGTGATGGCGTTTCTCGGAGCGACGAGACTAAAACAATAAAACCTATTATAAAGCATTACCCACCGCTACCATATGCAGAACCTGTTAAGCTCCTGTATGGTTCTTCAGCGGTTCTTCAGTGGCTCTTTGGGGTGATTAAGGTGCTATATAGCACCACTGCCGTACAAAGAACCTGTTAAGCTCCTTTAAAGGTTCTTTACGAGCCAAAGAACCACTGTTGGTGCTGTTTAGCACCATTTTTGTTGAAGAAATACAGTGCTATATGGCACCTCTTATGGTTCTACATAGCACCATTTGACAAAGGTGCTGTATATATATATATATGATTACGAGCCAAGAACCACTTTTAGTGCTATATAGCATCATTTTTTTTTCAGAGTGTAGGCTACTCTCCTGCCAGGTTCAGGAAATAGTCCTCCGTAAATTGCGCCACACACACTCTAATATTTGGGTTGAACTGTTCTGAAACAGCGTAGTAAATATAACTTAACCACTGATTTCTAGTTGTGTCCTCTTTTGGAAGCCCAAACAAAGTAGTTTCGCTTTCGCCACGAAACACAGCGTCTCCACAACATGGCGCCGGCGGCAGCAACAATACTACAGCGAGAATAAAGGTCCCACCCTCTTTCATTGCATATGCATTTGGGCGGTGTTTTGCAAATCTCCCCACACCGTGACGTAGAGATGTGGGGGCGTGTTTGAATGAGCTGTTTTAGGGGGGTGTGATCAAGTCTTAACTTTTATAAAGAATATCTCTTTGGTTTTGAGACTTTAGTCTTTGCAACTTCAGGGATCTTATCTATGCATGAACAGCTTGTAACAATCCAAAGAGAAAGGAAAACTTGAAATCGCATCATATGACCCCTTTAAAATTTAAGTTTATTGCAAAATATGCATATTATGCATATGTTTGAAAGCATAGGGAAATGGACTCTGTAAGTGTACAGACACTAAAGAGTTCTTTTGACATAAATTGCTAGTTTCGATTCTCTGATTGGTGGAGATTTTTGCAGAATCATGGGTAATGTAGTTTTTCCATCAGGAATTCTGCTGTTGAACATGATTATTAAAAAAAAATAATAATAATAATAATAATAATAATAATAATAATCATAATTGATTATTTAAAATAATTCGAATTAATGACTTCAACAAAAGTATACACCATATATTAACAACCTCATAGCTCAGAGTAAGTCCATCTTTAAAAGTTTATTTTATGCCAAAAATGAATGGGATTTTTACTTCCGGAACCCTGTTGCACTATATTGGCCATGATCGATAGATCAAACTGCTACTTTAATGTCTCTCATATCACATCTCAGAGGACTTCAGCATTTATCTGTGTATTGAAGTCTTGTTGTTAGGTTAATTTTGTTAATTGTTATTCCAAACGATTCACAGTCAACAAAAGTATCTAATTAATCTACAAAAAGTGAGTAATTTTTGACTAATCTCATGACCCGCTCAGTTTAAAAATATAACAACTTTCATTAAGCTTTCACTTGGTGTGCATCATTGTAAACATATCTGTCATTAATTTCATTATGTGTTAAACGTTTTAATGAGGAAAAAATCCTGTTAAGGGAAAGGCAGAAAAAAATGGAGCATCGAGTCTTAAAGATTTAATCAAAGTCTCCATAGTGAACTGACTGCTCTCTCTCTCTGTTTCTCTAGGGTCTACTCTGTGCCTGCAGAGCAAGGACAGAAAGCTGCTGTCTAACCATTTCAGGGCCTTTTCATTTCCTCTCTCCACTGGATCCTTTCAAGGACGTGCTGCAAGCATGTGATTTCTCATCTGAACGTATCTATATCTATAGCGGATTCTATAACGTCATTAGACGAGAATGTGTTGCTATCATGTATTTTCTACGAACTGTTTTTAAATGCACGATGTATACTGTTCATGCACACATGCCGTATGTTGCACTCACAGAGAAAGTCCTTGGACTGTGTAGTACAGCTCACTGGAACTTTTTCCTCACCGCCTGCAATTATTTTTTATTTAAATCAAATTCAGACCATTTTTAAACTGTGCTTAAAGGTATCTAATATTTTCTATCTTTAGATACTTTCTCCCTAAAAGTAAGCCATTCATAGTTTTTTTCCACACAGAAAATATACACAAACACTGTGGCTCTGTTTATTTGAGCATGCTGATGCAGCAACATTGGTTCAGCCAATGGCGTGAGTTCGGGGCAGGACTATCTAATTAACTAGCCAATGGCAGACAGTGCCACAGAAATCTTGAAATGCAGCTTTAAGCAAACATCCTCCTTATTTTCCCTCCCAGTCCTCTAATGTTAGCCGTCCCCAGTGCATTTTAAGTGACAAAATCAAGGCGCTTAAAAGATAAAGCTGGTCTCTGGCTCTCTGATTATTTGACAAAAGAGAGAAAGAAGCAGAGAGAGAAAAACGAGTGGAAAAGTGGCTCTGAACACCCACTTGTGAAATGGTGAATTAATCAACCGCTTTAAATATTGATGTTGCTTTCTTTTTCCTTTCTTTCACCGTGGCCAACTCTTCTAAAGCACAGCAGATTGTAAATAGCTCTGGGATGCTGGGTAGCAGACTAATGTTTCATATATACTCCTGGCTTTAATGGAAGACAATCCGATGGGCGGATGGAAATAAGATAGAGACACACAACACGTAGCTACAATGAGGTCCAAAAGTCCAATATATACTATAAAAATGGATTTTTCAAAGTTGTAAATAAAAATGATTTGAGATTATTCTACTTCAAAATTTTAGATTTGATTCGAAAGGGCTTTTCACGTTTGAAATAGTTAACCCTGGGTTGTTCTAAACTCCCGGGTAAAAGCAGTCCTAGGTTATCTTGTTTCACACTGCTCATAATTTACACAGGGTTAACAATTAATCCTGGGTGTTCATCGGCATTTCACACTGTACATTCCTAAACCCCGGTTAAGGTTCGGCTCTAGCATTGCGCACCCTCATATTATAAATTTCAGACCGTACTATGAAGTTTTTCCTCAACGGACTTTGTTTGACTACAAAGGTAAGAATAAAACAGTCAGTCAATAAAAAATGTAAAACTGTAACTTGAATGCAATGTAAGTCGCTTTGGATAAAAGCGTCTGCTAAATACATAAATGTAAATGTAAATGTAAATGTCTCTTCTTCATTTCAGTTCACGTGTTTTCAGTCACCATTAGATATTTTTCTACTCAATGAAACAACTTATACAACGAGCTGTGTTTCCGTGAAGGTTCCAAGCAAGTCAATATGAGGCGCGTGATTGGGTTTCTATTGCTAAGCGTCTAGCCATAACATTCTGGCACCATGAAAGCGGTGTCAAACTGGTTTCTAAATTATAAGTGTAAAACCTACTTTTACCCGGGGTTAAAAGCGGAGTCTGTAATGGCAGTAAACGTGGGTAAAGCGCAGTGTGAAAAGCCCAAATGTGTCACTTGCGGTTGTCAATTGACCAGCAATTTCTAAGTGAAAAAAGTAAATCCCGCACCATTTTTTTTCAGTGTAGCGAAAAATGCAGCATTTTTTTTTTTTTTTTCTAATTTAACAACATTAGAAACACATCTAAAGACACATTACATTATCAGTATAACAAAATAAGTGGAAACTTGACATGGATAATGTCAAAAATGTACGTAGAAATAGTGCTGAATCCTATTTTTTATTTTTCAATAGTATATTTTCAGATTTTGAATCCCAGATCTTTAGTGTGGACTCAGACTTTTGGACCCCAGTGTATCCACAGCATTATCGATTGAAACTAAGACACTATAGCGAGCTGCTTACTTTTATCTTTCTCTCTCATCTTTTTTCTTCCATTTTTTAGATTAAAATAGAAATCAATCAAAGCCCTTTTAGCCTGAGTCTCAAGACTCAGAGCGTCTCAGCTCTTTACTCTGAATTTACAGACTAGCAAACACTTTTAACACTGCTGAGACAATGTTTTTCTGTGCTTTCTAGCTATCTTTTTAAAGGGACAGTTCATCCAAAAATGAACATTTTGTCATCATTTACTCACCCTCATGTTATTCCAGATCTATGACTTACTTTCTTCTGTTGAACACAAGATAAGAACATTTGGGGTCCAAAAACATTGGACCCCATTGACTTTTATTGTATAGACAAAAACATTGTTACACAGAAGAAAGTAAGTCAAACAGACATGGAATGACATGAAGATTAATAAATAATGACAAATCTTTCATTTTTATTTAGCAACTGTCTGTCCACCTAGCCTGTCTGTGTATATACATACAACATGGGAGGGCTGCTAACCCAGATCTCATTTTTTAAAAATGTTTCCATTTCCTTTCTGGCTGAATTTTCCGTTTCTTGATTACCTGCTTTTCTTGAGCTTGCTGGTTTTCTATTTAAATCTAAGTGAAATCCAATCTTGCGTGCATCAGACAGCTTGAGCTTGTTACTTTGATGCGTGTGGGTGTGTATAAAGGCATTAGTGTGTAATATTAATCAAGATTTGCTTTATAGCTATTCTGGTAAATCATTCGCTAAAAGTGTCCTTAGACAATAGCATTTCAGATAACTGGAATTGGAAAAACAGAAAGAAAAAAAAACATTTCAGTTCCATTGAGTCATTCTGAAAGCCAATTTCACATCATTTTGACATTTTCCTCCCACATTTTAATAGAGATTTTTATAAACCGTTGGGTTTTATTAACTCCAACAACTTTCTCTTGGGCTTTTTGGGCAGGTTGCTTTATGCCATGTGAAGGGACTTTATACTGTAAAAAAAAAAAAAAAAAAAAAAAATACAAAAAAAAAAAAAAAAGATGTGTTTTATATTCCCCCATTTAAAAAAACTCCACAAATGGATCAGCGATGTAAGATAACATTCAGTTCACACAGATTCACATTTCAATTCTGTTACCGGTTTCTCTTAGTGGTCGAAATAAACGGAGTGGAAAATGCAGATGTAGATTTTCTCTCTGAAGGTCGCGCTCAGCAGTCTTTGAAGAGAAAACCAGAGATTGTATTGCATTTCCTTTCAATAGAGGCTATTTCTGACATCAGCGCTTATTTTCTTTTATGTTATGTAAGGTATTCTGTCAGCAAAATGTATACTTAAAATAGTTTTATGAAAAGTTTATGAGATATGAAAGAGATTATCCATTTATCAGTAGTATTTTTTCTCTGAACTCTTTTGTAGCACAGTGTCACTGGATAAAGCAGCGTAATAAATCATGCAGTAGTCGATAATATACGCCTTATTTTCAATACTCCAAACATTTGTCTTTCTGAGTACATTTGACCAGCAGTTTGATAATGTACTATACTACACTCCCAGTGCACAAGAATAGAGTCCGGAGCATTGGCAGTGTACAGCCTCATTCCTCATGATAACTGTTGCCATTATTAATGGACATTTGTGTGATTTCTACTGAAGTTTAAAGGTTAATGCCTGTTGCTGTATATATTTTATAAGACAACCTGTCATCTATTTGTTGTATAAGACCTATTTTAAATAAATATTATTATTCTCAACATTTGTGATGTATCTGATTTGGGTGGAAATTAGTGTAGAGATCATAAAAATGACGAAATGAATAGTTTTACACCAGGACTAGTTTGATAGTTTATTCTAATATGACAAATTTGATCATCATCATCAGCGAGATATCTACTCCATTAGCATAGCGCTACTGTGAATGAAACAATTTCCTTTGAAAAATGTTTAAAATAATAAAACATTTAAATTAACAATAATTGTTATAATTATTATTAAATTGAATAAAAATGTTATTGAATAAATTTATGGTACTTTTTGGTGCTTATTTTAGTTATTTTAGTATTATTTATATACTATTAAATTATTTATTAATATTTTAAATAGATTTATTTTTTATATTTTCAGTTTTACTTTTAGTCGTTTCATTGCTTTTTATATATATTTTTTTCAATATTTCTTAATATTTGCTTGTTAAATATTTCTATTTATTTTTACTTTATTTTTATTTCAGTTTTAGTACTTTTACTACTTTTTATCTCATTTAGTTGCCAAAGGAACATAATTTACTTTTTTTTTAAAGGAACATATTTAATTTTTTTTTCATGTAGTACTTAGCTTTTCCTTTATTTTATAACTTTTATTTATTTGTTTGTTTGTTTATTTTCTTGCTTGCTTCAGTTAACAACCATTCAGTTTTGTTGTTCATAAAAGAGCATCTACAGATCTTCTTTTACGCACTATGGAAGAAAAAAAAACCATTTTTTTTTATTTTATTTTATTTTTATTTTTATTTTTTTTTATGATTTGCTTTTTGGGTGAACTATAGAATATATACATAAACACCTTGCACAATTTTCCAGCGGATGGTAAATGTCACCCTGAGATCATCTTGATATTTTCATTTTCCCCCTGACATCAGCATATACTTGTTTTCCACTGCTAACAGCCCAACCAAGCTTATGCAAGATAGGAAATATGAAACTTCATTTATTTCAGACCCAGACCTTATACACTGATATAGCGGTTTTTTATTTTTATTTTATTTTTTTTATTTATTTATTTATTTTTTTTTTTACAAGGACTTGATGTAGATGGTGAGTTCATATACATGAATCTCTCTAAACAGACTGAGTCAAACTGCTTTTTTTCTCTCCTCTTGGGAGAACTCAAAATACATGTGTCTGAAGGCCTCTTGAGGGCGCTTTGGAGCTGCACAAAGCTTCTCTCTGTTTCTGAAAGACTGACACATCTGAGGATGCACAGTATTGAATAATAATAATATTAATAATAATATTAATAATAATAATAATAATAATAATAAAACACAAGTACAGGTCTATGTTGTACAAAGTTTGAAGCTTAAACCGAGCAGTTTGGTGCAGGAGAGCAGAGGGATGAAGGGGTTTTGTGTCTGAGACGTGTGATTACGCTGGGATCTGCCGAAGTCCCAGCCGTTGTGTTACTGCTGGCGTTTAGTGCCGCACGATAGCACACATCTTATTCCCCGGCGCCTCTGTGTGACAAACCCAGAGATCAGTTTGAAATAATGAACACGCTCACACACACAACCTCTCCATCTTGTCCTTATGATGTTGTTCTCACAAGGGGGAAATGTAAGTCTGTAACCGCTGTGGAAACAGGTCTGACTGGCTCCTTTGTGTTCTCCTGCTGTTCTTCTGTTTATTGCCGAGCCAGCTGATCAATGCTGGGAGAAGTGTTAACTTCTGGTCACCTCGTATGCTCTGCACACCCAGAAAAAAATGGTTAGAATGTGGTTGGAGAGAGAGAGAAAATAAAGGTTAGTTATGCACTTTCTCAGTTTTCTCAAAAAAAAAGAAAAAAAAGAAAAAAGTAAATCAGTTCACCTGGAGGCCATTTTGACACTGAACTAGTTTTCTATGTAGGCAACAGTTTGTCAACATTTCCAGAGTTTAACTTTATTAAATTGAGCAGCAATGCAGTGTGAACAATAGTCAGAAGAAAACTAATTCTTTGTCAAATTTGTGAGCAGATTTTTGCATCAGTAACATCCTGTGGGAATGTCCTTAAAGGAATACTTCACCCAATAATGAAAATTTGCAGTAAATTTATTCACCCTCAGCCCATCTAAGATGTACCGTAGATGAGTTTGTTTTTTTCATCGGAACAGATTTGGAGAAATTTAGCATCACTTGCTCTGCAGTGAATGGGTGCCATCAGAATAAGAGTCCAAACAGCTGATCAAAACACTACAATAATCCACAGTCTATCAACTCCAGTCTATCAATTAATGTCTTGTTAAATGACAAACTGTTTTTGTTGTTGTTTGTTTGTTTGTTTGTTTTTTAATCCATCATTAAGAAATATTTAACTTCAAAGCATTGCTTCCTGCTACAATACAAATCTTCTATCCATAATATGGCTTTCTCCAGTGAAAAAGTCCTCTGAATCAGGAGAGAAATATGTACAGATAAACAAATATGTTGGTAGATTTCGATGTGAGAGGACAACAGGTGATGGACAAAAGTGACAGTTTAAAGTTAAAATGCCTTAATGATGGATTTGTTTCTTACAAACATGCAGCTTAAAACTTCACAAGATGTTATTTGATGAACTGGATTTGTGTGGATTATTGTGATTTTCAGCTGTTTGGATTCTCATTCTGACGGCACCCATTCACTGTAGAGGATCCTAAATTTTAACCAAATTTGTTCTGATAAAGAAACAAACCCATTTACAGGTACATCTTGGATGGCCTGAGGGTGAGTAAATGATTTAGTAAATTTAACTATTCCTTTAAAAAGTCAACTGGAAGTTGCTTTTATTAACAAATTTAGCCTGTGCTAAATGACTGCTTGCTTACTAAATTTAACCTTCACTCCAAAGTCATATAATGCGACTTTACAGCCCACAGGGCATTACATATTCCATTAAAATATAGTATAAATCAGCTGTTAAAGCCTCCAGGGGGGTTTTCAGAGCAGCTCTGTGAGAGGTAAAGCCAAGTCAACAACTGCTTTCTCTCCAGGTAAAGCATTACTGCTTGTTACTATTTTTCAGAGAAAGAAAATTATGCCTTTTTGCCTTAATAGCTGAGACCATTTGAAAAGGCTCTTTTCATAGAGAAGTGTGTCATTATTATTCTCTTATATTACTAAAATGATATACTGTTTTGTTGTCTCTCTTGCACAAGTCAATTCAGTTGACATTCTGTCCATGCAATGGCTGTGTATTTTTAGTTTTAAATTTTCATTTTCAAATGGCACAGACAGGTGTATAATAAGCACATTACAGTTAAACTCTTCACATTCATCATATCTTCAAGATTGAAATCATATGTTTTAGAACAATCTATATAAAAGCCTTAATGGCGTCTAAACACAATGAAGTCCATAATGATTATAAAGACACATCAGAAAGTTACAAAAGAGGCTAAACGTTATTATGCACCCAATCACTGAATGCATTCAAATAGAACACAATGGCTATGTATGAAAGAGCATACTTGCAGACTACTTTTAAGGCAAGTTTAAAGCATGTATACAATGCACAGCATGCACATGTTCTCAAATTAACTACTACATTTGCCTAAATGAGCTTATAGCATGGACTACTGTATATGTTAATAAACTCAATTTCCAGTCATCTTTACACACACACACACACACACACAAAAACTTATTAATAGAGCCACCTACTACTTTAGCCTATTTTTCATAATGGAATGTTATGAAATTATATACTGCATGTACTTCATATACAAATATTTTTAAGCAGTCCAAAAGCATTAAAATAGACCTTTGGGGAGTCTAATCAAATAATGAACCAAGAAAGATATAAAAATGGCAACTTGTTCTATTTCCAGTTCATTCATCATTAGTTATAGTTATGCCATTGAAAAGAACTTCACAGCCTCACACACAAACACACACACTACAGAGTTTTCACTCACCTTCCTCTGCCAATACGACACCGTGACATTCGTTTCACTTTGCCACCTTTCAGATGGAGGAAGGATGAAAAAAGAGAGGAGAGAGGTTTGGGGATTTGAAACGTAACGGTTTATAAAAGCAATCAGGACTGAGACTTGAAGTTGGGTTTACTTACAACCAAGCACCATGATTCCCATCACAAAGAGAACTGCAGCAATGGATAACCCTACATGACGTAGAGAGGCGTAATCTGAAAAATAAATAAATAAATAACACAAGTCATGTTATGCACTAATCATGATGCAAAATATATACTCAGAGAACATTCCGGTCGAACAGTCTGAAAGCACACATGAAGTTACATTAATTTTAATTTCATGTTTGTGTGAGGATGTCACGACAGACTTTGAATCACCAAGTGTCTCTCACAGCAGGAGAAGCAGCAAAAGTTGATTTATAAACAAATCCTTAAACTTTATCACATACAGCATGAAAATAATAAAAAGCATTTATGAGCTCTCTGAATCTTACAAGCAATCAACGATGAAATGACATCAAAATCATGATTTTTTTTTTCAAATTGTATTGCAGTAAAAATGCTGTAATATATATATATATATATATATATATATATATATATATATATATATATATTTTTTTTTTTTTTACAAATACTTTATACAACTACTTAAGTTTATAGTACATAAACTTAATACAAATTTTAATTTAAAACACTGAAGACTGGAGTGATGCCTGCTGAAAATTCAGCTTTGTCATCCCAGGAAAAAAAATGATCAATCAATCAATCAATCAATCAATCAATCTATCTATCTATCTATCTATCTATCTATCTATCTATCTATCTATCTATCTATCTATCTATCTATCTATCTATCTATCTATCCACATTTACATTCTACATCCAAATTTATTATGTTTATTAAGGCTTTTTCCTTATGACTGGCAGCTGATTCCTGGTTTTACTATCCTTATGGGAACATTCAGAACCCACAAAGCAGGCAAAACCTCTCTCACACACACAGGCTTTGAAGAAACACTGAACTGGCATAAAACACCCTTAACTGATGACTCTGAAACACATTCAGGTACTTATAAACTTAGTTCCTGGGGAATGAATGCAGAACAGAGGCATCTGCGGGTCACAGCTAATGAGGCTATTTCCTGAACATCAGATGCCCTGTAGCTGCCCTAACAATAGGAAGTGATTGAAGCAGCGGTTGTCGCCAGGTCATAAGCTTTTAACTACAGCTCTTGAGACAGTAATAGTGCTCCCATGCTCGGCACCTCTGTGCTTCTTATAAACACAATACTTTCCACTGACAGGGAGATTGAGTTCCTCCGGTCTGTGTGTTCGAACGCACTGTCAGCGGCTCATATGCCGCTGCACCAGAAAAAACCAGCAGACAATTAACACCTGAACAGCACAGCTGTGACATTAAAAATAAAACTGCCACATTTCTTGATTAGTTGGCAGCGAGTTCCACAAGAACACTACATATGTGGTCTATTAATGTTATTGTTAACTGAAACTATTTAAAACAATAGTTCAGACAATTATAAATGAAAATTTACTTAAAATGTAACCACTCTCAGGTCAGATTTAGCATTATCACTTGCTGACCAATGGATCTTCTGCAGTGAATGGGTGCCATCAGAATCAATTAGTCTTGTGAAGTAAAAAATTGTATGCTTGCAATAAGCAAATCCATCACTAAGATGTCTTAACCATTGCTTCCTCTATCTATAATATTGCTTTCTCCGATTAAAAAAGTAATCTCATCTGAATCAGGAGAGAAATATGCACAGATCAAGCACCGTTTTTAATTGAAAACAGTCCAAAAGTCCAGTTCTAAACTAATATGTCTGTGGATTTCGATGTGAGAGGACAACAGGCGATACACTTTTTCATTGGAGGAAGCGATTATGGATTATGTATTTTTGTCAGAAACGACAGAAGTTAAAAATGTCTTAAAGATGGATTTATTATTATGTTTTAATCAGCTGTTTTGACTCTCATTCTGATGGCACCTATTCACTGCAGAGGATCCATTGGTGAGCAAAGTGATTATTTCTCCAAAGTCTGCTCCAATTAAGAAACAAACTCATTCACGTCTTGGATGGCCTGAGGGTATATTTTTAGCAAATTTTTGGGTGAAATATTTCTTTAACTATTAATTTAGTAGAAGCACTAAAATAACTAAAGCTAAATAGAAAAATAAATAAATATAAATAACAAAAGAACATAAAATTACTAAACCTTAAGTAAAATTAAAATGAAAATTGAAAATATAAAAATAAAAAACTACTTCCAAATATTAAATACTTTAATAATATATAACTACTAAAATAACACTGCTAATTACCGTGATGTTCCTTCTGTTGCGTGTTTTATCATCCATTAAGTGAGAATCATAACTCTAGTCACTTGGAAAAGTTGTAGCACAAACAGCACATGATTTAAAGTATCATCCATGTCTGTAGACCAAATGGTGCGGCACGAGTTACAGGCCGACGTTCAATACTTTGGGTTGGGGGTTTGTTCTAGAAGTAATTGTGATGTCTGCATTAGCAAGCACCAATAATTACTGAATGATTAAACAGATACTTACTGTAACGAAACGGCTCGTCCCATCTCTCATCTGTTGAGGAAATTGCAGAGTTTAGAGAGGTTTTGACATCATAAACAAGACCTGAAAACAGTCCACGTGCCTATAAAATGTAATGGACTCAATCATTTTCATAATATGCTAAATAAGCTACTAGTGTATGTGTGGGTGTGTGTGTTCATGGTGATGGACTCATGAGTCTGCTGTGTCTAATGGGTCTAATGGGATGAAACAATCTTTCACCTGTCCACCTTACATGACCTCCAACACTAATTTTCTATGATTCAATCACAGTTGTGTTAATGAGATGCTGTTTATGCAAATGACTTTGACTTGATGGGTGAAAAGTAATGGAGACTGATATCGGTTTTTCATATTTCATACATGCATGATGGAATTTAAAAAGATACCCTACCCAAAAAAATGATGATGAAAAAGATGTCATTACTTAATTACCCTTGTGCCATGCCTAACTATTTATTTTTTTAAATTATTATTATGTTAGTGGAATACAAAATAATTAAATAATTACTACCATTATGTGTAACTGTGAATAAAATATAATAAATATAACACATAAAGTATTCTATTTCAAACAAATTTTTCAAAACAAAATCTTGAAAAAAAATATAAAATTTTACTGTATTTTTGAGCATAAGAGACAAAAACGTGCTGAACATCTTACAGATCCCAAATGTTTGAAAAGTAATGTATATTCAAATTAAATTGAAATTAAAATTATATATAATTATATGCACAAAAAATTGCAGTGATTATTAAGGACTGATATGTGTATATAAAACATGAAATATATATAATAATAAATATAACTATTATCATATTTTAAATATTACAATATTAAATGTTTTATATGTATACATTTAATTTATAACATTTATATGTACATAGTTTACGTTTAATTTTTGCTATTCCTTAATGAGCTGTATACAAATCTGAAAATTAAACAAAAAATGTCTATATTTAATTTTAATTTATATTTTGTAAAATTCTAGACATTTTTTTTTTCAAAATTCACTGCATCTTTCTAAAAAAAATACATTATTGACAAAAATTTTAACAGATACAATGGGAACGTAACACCTCCAATATATCAGCCTATCATGAGTAAAAAAGGCTGTAGAATACATTTAAGTAAGAAGATGAGGAAGTTTTACCCCACACCACAGGTTTGGCAGTTCTGAAGGTGTTGGTGTTAAGGGCCGCTGCAATTAGAAAATGAGAGGGAAGTGAGGTCAAGGAAAGAGACAAGGAGAGAAACCTAATCTAGCATGTACATTCTTTCGTCAAATTCGCAGAATTATGAATAGCAGTGAGCTTTTGAATCCCGTTTTTGTCAGCAAAGACTTTTGGTGTGAAAAGCAGACGCTGCCTCTTATCGCAATCCTATGGATTTGTCCGTAATTGCTTCTAATTAAATTCCAGCAGCACTCATTCTCTGTCCGGCCCTGTCTTTCAAATTCAATTTTTGCATATTTCAGTGTCGCTGCTCTCCCAGGATATATGGTTGGTTGATTCTTCATAAAGCATATCAGCTCACCGCGACAGTGCTCCTCAATCCCGCGGAAACGCTGCATTATCTTTAAGCCTCTCAGCATGGAAAGAGTGTTGAACATTTTCTAATTACCTGCTAATTAGTTTCTAAGTTATGTGTGCCCTTGATATGAATTGCATGAGTAAAGAGGAAGCCTCTCAGCTATTCATGCAATCCTCGGCTCTGTTAACCTCCCCCAATCCCACAATCCCACACTGGAAGTCCTTCCACTGAAATCAAAGTTGTATTTGAGTCAGAATCAAAGCTTACGCTGTGTGGCGGTCGTCTTTTCGGAGGTCGCAGCAGAAGTCACTGGGGAGTCTGTAGATTTGTCAGTGATTGCTGCAGTTACGGTGAGGGTCAACCGCTCTGCATCTGGGCTCATTGTCACCCCTGTCGCATTCAGGTTATCTGGAGGAACGAGGCATGATTGAATTGTATTTGAGATATAAGCCAAAACAAATATCGCTGGTTTATTATGCCACCAAAAATCAATTCCTTCCGTGACAGATCAAACTTTACAGAGTATGTTATCAAGGTAAACGGAGACCGAAGACATTTTGTACTGGATCTGTAACTCGGTTTAGCTGTACTGGAAACGCTTAGATTCAAAACCGCAAATAAATTGGAAACAAGTATAGGATAAAGATATAAAACATAAACTGACTATTATATAAAACATAACGGGGAATCATGTGATGTTTATGTGGCTATGCTGGGAAATAAATATGTAAAAAAAGAAATAAAAATCCTACCCTCACCCACATTTGTGGGTTTAGTCTTATAGGACGGAGGTGTGGAGCTTTCCAGTGGTGTCGGGGTCTCTGTTTGTGTCACGTTCTCAGCTGCATAACCTTTATAGACAGAAACACAGACACATTTAGGCTTCGGTGAGAAAACTTCTTCATGAAGAGTTTGGGTGGAGAAATCTTGTGCTTCGCTTTAGGTAATAAAGAGTAGGCAATTATCTATATGTGAGGTCATTTGGATGCTGATCATATCTCATATATTTTGGAGTTGCCGGAAAGTATGTTTTCCGGGACACAGTTCAAGATCTTGGGATATTGATTTCCCTGGGGAATTTTCAACAATGTACCTTGGCTATTTTTCAAAAAAAACATTTTGAAGGCAGATGGGTATCTTATGGTATTATTTATAGCGTATAAAAAGACCATTACCAGAAAATGGCATAAGCAAACACCTGTTTAAAATTGACAATGGATAGAAATCTATTGCACAGACTTATAATTTAAGGCCCCAAACTGATTGATTTTAAAGTTACAGCAAGAAATGCAATTTGTATGAATATAAATATAGACACCAGATTAAAAAATTAAGAAAATGAAGAAGATGGCAACCAAAATATCTTTGAAATTATAAATGCATACATATACGTAGCTGGTCAGAGAGATATGCCACTTGCTCTTTTCATATCATATCATATCATATCATATCATATCATATCATATCATATCATATCATATCATATCATATCATATTACATTATATTATATTATATTATATTCATTTTAAATTGTTTTACCTAAAAAGTAATAAAATATTACATTGTTATTTTATTTTTATTCATATATTATATAAATATAGACACCATATAAAAAAGATAAAGATAATAAAGAAGCCAGAGAGATATGCCACTTGCTCTTTTTCTATTCTATTCTATTCTATTCTATTCTATTCTATATTATTATACATTTTAGATCAAATTTAAAAAGTAGTAAAATATTTTTATTTTATCAGTATAGTATAATAGAACAGAATAGAACAGAATATAATGCAGTTTCTGTGAATATAAATATAGATACCATATAAAAAGATAAAAATAATAATAATAAAATAAAAATATATTATTTTTTATTATATTCATTTAAATTATTTTAGTTAAAAAGTACTAAACATATTATATGATTTTATTTTTATTCATATAATATAATACAGTTTATATGAATATAAATATAGACACCATATAAAAAAAGATAAAGATAATAAAGAAGCCAGAGAGATATGCCACTAGCTCTTTTAATATTATATTATATTATATTATATTATATTAATTTTAGATCAATATTTAAAAGTATTAAAATATTTTTATCAATATAATATAATATTATGCAGTTTTTTATGAATATAATTATAATAATAATAAAAAAAACTCCAACCAAAATATAAATACATACATTTGTGTAGTTGGTCAGAGAGATATGCCACATGCTCTTTTTATATTATATTATATTATATTATATTATATTATATTATTATTATATTATATTATATTATATTTATATTATATTATATTATATTATATTATATTATATTATATTATATTATATTATATTATATTCACTTTAGATTGTCAAATGTTAAAAGTAGAGTAACTTAATAAAGACTTTTTTTTAAAAGACATTTTGACTAATATCTAATACCATTTAGCATTCATACACAAATCGCAAAAATGTCAAATAAAACTACAGAAGGAGAAAGAATATGAATTTGATACTTTCGTTAAGGCCGCAGAGACAAATATTTGAGATTGTTACAAGAGCATCTGAGAATTTTTTTTTAAATAGAGCATAAGCAACAATTTCCTTCTGACACCATTATGACTTATGAGTGTTTGAAGAACACATTCAGCACAATGATCCTGGCCAGCTTCAGAGTTCAAGATTACACACACACAAGCAGCAGATGAATGCAAATGTATTCTGAGGCTGGCATAATAACAGTGTGGTGATGTAGAGTGCAGCGGTTTGTAATGAAGGCAGACCTCTCATAGACCCTGCCACAGAACAAGGACTAATTGTGGTCTAACAGAGATGGGTCGCAGCATTTTTGTATGCATTTTCTGGCTACGCACAGTTTTTCCCAATGAATCCCTTCACAAGATGAATGGCCACATGAGACTGAGCAATTCTACTGGCAAACACTGTGATTATTGCACAACGGCTATAATCAATCTTTCATTGGAAGTATTCATCTGAAAAATCCCACATATTAGACCCGCTGGTCATTCGTGGTTTTGGGTAATGTAGGATTTTATTAAAAATAGGCTTATCAGATTAAGCTGACAAATGTTTATGATGTATACGTGTAACATAATAAAAGATTGTGTGTGTGCGTGTGTGTGTGTGTGTGTGAAAGTGAAAAAAGAGGAGGAAGAATCATAATAACTCACTTCTGAAGACGAGTAACAGAAGAAAGGCGGACCCGCGGAACACAATCTGAAAAAAGAAAACACCCACAATCACAAACACACAAAAACGCACGTCTCCATGACTGTGGAAAAGGTGCCTGTACAAAATTACCTTTTTTTTTTTTTTTTTTGTACATTTTCCCACAAAGCACTGCTGTTTTTTCAGTATTCAATTCTCTTTTATTCTACTGCAACTTTAAAGCAACGTGAACCCTTTTTACTTCCATAATGTGACATATTTTTAATATTTGAGAAAAAATAATTATGTTTATCTATTTGGAACTGGATAGTGGAAAAAGTGTGTTATATACCAGAATAGAACCAGACTGAATAAGAGTTTGCCATTTTATGGTCTTTTTGAAAGAAATTAATACTTTTATTGATTGCAAGGACAAAATAAAATGAATAAAAGTGTCAGAAAAGACTGTTATATTTTTACAATAAATAAATAAATAAATGCTGTTCTTCTTTCTATTCATCAAAAAATCCTAAGAATATAATTCTATCAGAAAAAAAAGTATTAATCATCACAACTGTTTTCAGCTTTGATAATAATAATAATAAATGTTTTATTCAAAGCAAATCAGCATATTAGAATGATTTCTGAAGTGACACTGAAGACTGGAGGAATGATGCTGAAATTCAGTTTTGCGTCACAGGAATAAATTTCATTTTCCAATATATTAAAATAGAAAACAGCTATTTTGAATTAAAATAATATTTCACAATATTACTGTTTTTACTGTATTTGTGATCAAATAAATGCAGCCTTGGTGAGCATAACTTACCAACCCCAAACTTTTGAATGGCAAAATACTGTAAGTAGGTTCATTTTTGATTTCATGTTGAATATTTAGCAACCATGCTTGTGTCACGGCGCTTTACGGTTTTCTTGTGCTGCCGTAAACATTCTGCCCGTGTAATGAGAGCATTTGAGATGAAAGGTCTTGGAAAGGACATTTCCCAATGTTATCATTAGCCAATCAATTCTGAGATGTGGTTGTTTTGAAAATTTGTGCCTTTTGATGCATAAAAGCCCAACAATAGAAGGCTGCCAGTGTTTCTGAGGGGAGGGGTTACTTAGCAACAGTGACATGAGCAAGCACATAACACAAACACTGGATTATGACACATCAGATGACAGGCCGGCATTACAGTCACCAAGCTCTTCATTAGTATAATCAAACAACTGCAGGACCAAAAATACCGTGGTTTCAAGAGGTGTGAAAGAACAGACCTGACCAAAACTCACGGCTTTAAATACGAACCAAAGACAGCAGAGTCTGTCATTGGTGGCGTGGGGTAAGATGGGGTAAGATGTGTCACTGGGGAAACTCTGTCAACCCCTTTATCTGGCCAGCAGTGCACAGAAAAGATCAATCACATGAAATACACATGAGAAAAAAATGATAAATAGCTTTTTTTTCCATGTCATTTTTTTCTGCATGACAGGCATATATCATGGAAGGTGTTAAAATAAGTCATGGGTTATTAAAATAAGGTTGTTGTTTTTTTTTTCCAAAATGGAAAAATACTCAACTTTTCAAAAGTTTGGGGTCAGTACGATTTTTAAAAAATATTATACCCACCAAAGTCTCTTATACCCACCAAGGCTCTATTTATTTGATCAAATATACAATAAAAACAGCAAAAAATTGAAATATTATTACAATTTAAAATAACTGTCTTTTATTTGAATATTTTAAAATGTAATTTATTCCTGTGATGCAAAGCTGAATTTTCAGCATCATTACTCCAGTCTTCAGTGTCACATGATCCATCATTCTAATATGCTGATTTGAAGAAACTTTTCTGATTATCATTGACTCATTGATAAATGAAAAAGTCCTTCATTTATGAATACAAATTTCAAAACATTATTTGAAATAGAATTTTTTGCAAAAATTCACAAGTCTTTAATGTAATTTTTGATCAATTTAATGTGTCCTTGCTCAATGAAAGTATTAATTATGTGGACTAAACTATGTCAGATGGGTTGGGGGTAAGTTGTGCCAGTGTCAAAACTAATAGTGATAAGTAGATTTGCATTCAAATGCAGAAAATGTTCTTATATTTATCTTGTTGATAAGTAGGGACAAATTTTCTGATAATCAAGGAGAGAAATGGTATAATGCATAATATTCTCACCACAATAACATCAAAAATAACAGGCAATCAGTTACAATCAACAATTTTTATTTATTTATTTATTTATTTGATTTATTTATCTATCTATCTTTGAGCATGGTTTAATGTTAAAATTTAATTTCCAATCTTAAATCATACATGAATTAAAAAAAAAAAAAGAAAAAAAAAATTTATCTCTGTTTGAATAGTTTCATGTTGTCTGGTCTAATTTGGTAACAATATTACTACAAACTGTGCAATGTTCCCGTCTGTAACAGCTTCCCCTATGCCAGCAGAAACGTGGCCTTAAGCATGTTCTGCATAAATCGGCATATGGAGAACGCAGCTCAGCATGGAGCCTTTGTGTCCTTATAGTTTAATTGTATCGGACTCAATTAAGTTATAAACTTAAGTAACACAAGTAATGACTGCTGACACGTCAAAGATGATTAATGCATCATATCAAAGCTTTAGGCGAAACATGTTCTGAATAATTGAGCTAAAGCAAATTATGATACAATTATCTCCGCTTTCCCCTACAACAACAAATAAGAATGGTTGTAGTGCCTATTCAAAATTCAAGTGAGTCTTACTTCACGCTACTTCCTGTAAGCGTGAACTGCTCCCACGTGTTACCACTGAACATTCAATTTGTTGAAAGGTTAGATCAAGCCAATCATTCCCGTCTTGTATAACACCTTTTAATGCAGAGACGGCTCTGAGTCATAAAGAAATGTAACTTAATGGAGTGAAAGTGGGCTATGAACATTATTCAGTGTCTCAATGGATGTATCCATTAATATATTCACACTGGCAACAGCTTTCAAAGTAATATTTCTAACTTTATAGAACATGGCATTAACTATGCAACTTTATAAGCTGTCATAAAATGAGGGAATTACAAAAGGCCTCATTTTCCTCATGCTAAATATTTTTATTTTTTATTTTTTTTTTCTGATTTTGGAGTGAAATACACCCAGCTGACCATTTTATATTTATTTTTTACTCTTTCTAACTTTCATAACATCAATGAATAAATAAATAAATATTTATTATTAATATTGCACATTTATTTGTTCCTTTTCTATTTCTTTTTGTGGCCTTTAAGACCTTTTTCATTATAAGTGGCCATTTGATCTATGCGAGGGCAAGCACGTATTGAACTGTGGCTGTGCGCTTCATTTTCTTCTGCAGGTGAGTGAGTGTGTTTACCTGTTTCTAAAGACAGATGGTCCTCCGGGTCTTACATGATCGATGGATCAGATAAACGGATAGGCTGGTCCGCAGTGACCTCACATGCTTGAAGCACGTGTGCCGGTAGCTAAGCATATCATTTTCCTCTCTATCTCTACATCTCTGTCTTTCTCAGACACTCTATTCTGCTTACCTTGTAGCATCTGTGTAAGCTCTGAAACTCCAAAAAATATCAACTGTTTGATTTCACTTACCTTGATGTTCATTTTGATCAAGCGTACAGCATCCAATCAGTGACAAACAAAGCACAGCATCTGCCGGTCTGTCGTAAAAGAGAAAATATGGAAGTTGGTTAGATGGTTGACCACGCCCTAACGTCAAACTTCCTCTCACGCTCACTTCTTATCACTGGTGCTGAGGCCCCTCACTCTGTCCACATCTGCCAGTCCACTTTTATGCCCGTCTCAGCTGTTGTTTACAATTCAAACTGTGTTAATGCCAACCTCTCTCACACTGTGTGTATCAGCACTGTAACTCATTGTCTAAGCAGCTCTTTGTGTCTGTACATTCAAAATCTACCCTGAAATCACAATAAAGTCTCTATTTGTGTATATGCAACACACAAAGGACAAAAGTGTATTATCTTATTATATTTGAACATCTTTTTATTTATTATTTTTGATTATATATATATATATATATAATTTTTATATTAATAAAATTGTATTATTATTATATTGATATGAAAATTGTATTATATTATATTACAGATATATTTACTATTATTTTTTACTATATAGATGTAAAAAGAAATCGATAGTGCTAGGTCAAGCAAAATTAAATTGGCTGGTTAATAAAAAGTGAGAGAAAAAAAAAAACGGCTTGCATGTTAGGAGGGAAATGAGTCATATTTATACTTAGAGACTTGGTGAAACATTTTGCAACCACCCAGAACACACAGAACATCTCATTTTATTCCTAATAATTGCTAAAAAAAAATAAATAAATAAATAAAATACATATTAGTTATATATGAAAGAACTGATGATAAAGCTAATAGCTAGTTCAGATAATTTGGAATTGGAAGAAATTGCTGAAAAATGAATTTATACACTGTAAAAAATATTTCTAAGATTATTGGAGTACATTTACAAGAAAATACAGTTTTTATACTTCAGAATCGTAGTTAAATGTCAACTCTTTGCAATAATTTGTTAAATTATTATATTATATTATATTATATTATATTATATTATATTATATATACTTTGGTATCTTCGTCATTTGAACATAGTTTGTAAAGCAGCAGACTTTAAGTAATTTGCCTGTTTTCAATCACATCGCTGTGTAGGAGAAACAAGTAAGATATTAAAAACATCTTGTGAATTTTCTCTCCTCGCGAGCACTTTAAATGATTTACATGAGTGACATACACTACTATGTAGACTTCTCTGAAAATAAAAGGAAGGAAACCACCTAACCCACAACCAAACGCAGTAACGAAACAGAACATAGTGTTCCAGAGGTTGTCACGACAGCAAGGCCTCCTAAGCCTTACATTAGGTTAGACTATGATCACAAAAGTACTGAAACTTTTTTTCATTTTTGATGTTTAAGCCTTCTCAAAAGAGCTGTAATGAACATCACACGATCTCTGGAAACCCTCCTCCTACACACTCCAACGTTTCTTGAGAAAGAAATTCAATTTTGCAATTCTCAAATGATCAACATCCTCATTTGTCCCTCTGATTCAATAGTAGGGGTAATGCATGGTTAACTGAACCCACTTGGTATAAATAGACTACTGCTTTGTCCTCCACATTAAACACCTACACATTATATAAATCACACTGTAAACTGTCTGTTTGGAAACAATAAACAACAGAAGATTGCTAGAATTCAACAAAGAGGAAGCAGACCGCCCCGTCCCCGTGTCACGTTCTCAACACTAACCCCGCAATCCCAAGATTCCTTCCACTCCTTTTTTTTTTACAGAACGCTACAATTTGTCACAATATTTTCTGTTCCTTTGCTTTGTCAGTTTTAAAGCTGCAGTCCATAACTTATTTGGTTGAAATGTATCTAAAATCATTTTTTGAGCAAGTAACCAGTTAGTGTTCAAAACTATCTCCTTATCTTAGCCCGATTATAACTACGGTAAACTTGTAATGTTTTCTTATTTTGAGTGGTATTGGTAGGTTTCCGCGGGAAATTCGAGCTTGCCGCCATTCATCTTTGCATCATTACGTCACGTCTGTAAACCGGCTAATAGGCTATATGTGAGGATGCTAGAATAGCCTTTTCTCACAGCAGCTGAGATAATTAAACTTATCATTTTGATGGCGGATTGTCATCCAGAAAGGTATTCACTAGTCTACAGGTAATGCTAATACGCACTAAATACACATAGTCACGCAGTGCCATTCTTGTTAACATTAAAAATTTGAGACAAAGTATAACAATAATTATAATTTGCACGGTTTGATGTGATATGAGCTAAGCGATCGTTAGATTTAATCACCATTGGTAGTGCGATGTATTGTAATGCTTTTTTTCCTCTGTTGGTCAGAACAAAAGTGGCAGACATGTTACTTGTTCAGATGACATTTTCCAATTAAAATTCTTATTTGGGTCATACTTCCAAGATGTAGAATCTGTGATTCCGAAGTACACTGAATATCCACACATATACTCCTCAAAACATTAGATTCATCTGCGCTGAGGAGCCGTGCCAATGCACACCCCACGTAAAGATGATAATTCCGCAAATAACTGCAATTGCAGGTTTCAAACAGAGATGGTGACAAAGAGGCAAAACGTAAGGACTGCAGCATTAATATAAAATATTACTGGTCCAAGTCACTATAATAATATTCAGTTTCCTAAATATGGAACAGGTTAAAACAACACGGACAGTAACTATAAAGTCGGAATTATACATTTTAAGAATACTGAAGTCCAAAGCTCACCTACAATGATAACACTGATGATAACTGTTGGAATTACTTTCAGAACATTTTTTCTCCAGCTGATGAATGATAAAAACATTGACAGCCAATCAGAATACATCCTGCTTTAAAGAGCTTGAGCCTTTAAAGCGACATACGACGTAATTGCATCGCACGCTTTTAACGATCAGAATGTTACTGTCTATTGCGTGTGGATCCTAATATAGTTATCTTTACAGTTATTGTCCTTGGTGTTAAAAGGATGGTTCACCCAAAAATTAAATTTTGTCATCATTTACTTGTCTTCCTCTTGTTCCAAACCTTGTTTCTTTCTTCTGTTGAACACAAAACCAAATCAAAGTGTTGACAGTAGCTATTGAGTATTTTTTTCCATGCTATAAAAGTACCATCAGCTGTTTGGTTTCATACATTCTTCAAATATTTTCTTTTGTGTTCAACAGCTGTAAGAAATTTATACGTCTGCAACAACTTGATGTAAATGATGACACAATTTTCATTTTTGGTGAACTATCCCTTTAATGGGCCTTTACTTCTTTAATCTAAGTCTATATCATTTTTGTTCACTTTTTCTATCATTCACCATGCAAAAATTGTAAGTCTAAACAGTGTAGGATTCAAAAAGAGATTTTAAAAAATGTAGCAAACTGTTTAGTTCTTACACTATGGTTTCCTCATGTCAGTCCACTACAAGTAGTTCAGACTGCATGAAAAAAAAAGTGTTATTTCCACAAAAGCTTTTTATTAACTGAAGTGGAGATCTAGATCTAGTCTCTTTTTCCCCCACTCTAGCACTACCTAGCATAATAGAGAGAACTGAGTTTTAACAAGGCCATTTACGGAGCACCACTTAGTTTTGAGTGCATGCCCTTGCAATTGACAGAAAAAGTGGCAATTAGGGACCAATGTAGCCATAATTTGTAGCTGGTCATCACAGGACGGGACAGACCCATCATTATGAAATGATAAAGAAATAACTAGCTATAAAACAACAAAAAACACAAACAAAATGATCTGTGGAGCATGCATATGAGTGCGTCGGTCCAGTAAATTTATTCAAGTGCATTAACATTTAGACTGATTCAGTTCCAGACTTTGTGAACTCATTTTAAACTTCCTTTAAGTGAAAAAGTCTTCTCTTTAAAGCAGTAGTTCATGCAGAAATGAAAATTCTGTCATTAAATACTCAGGTTCATGTCATTTTTTGTGAAAGAATCTTTCAGATCAGGTTTATGCACTGGATCAGTCGATTCATTCAAAAGACTAACCTCAAAAGAATGTTTTAAATAAATAATGACTTAAATTTTAGTCTGTTCCTTAGGCAAAGTTAACATACAATTTCAGAAAAGTCATACAGACCATTTATATGATACTTTTATGATGCCTTTTGGAAAAAAATGTAAGCTATATTATATGGAAACTTGTTTCTGCCACGATAAAATAAATAAAATTGTGACTTTTTATCTCACTGTTTCAAGGAATTCTGCGAAAAAAAGTTTGAATTACGACATATAAGCTCAGATTTGTGAGATAAAAACTCAGAATTAGAAGATATAAACTCACAAAGCAGAGAAAAAAGTCAGAATTTGAAGATAAAAAGTCGCAATTACCTTTGCCATTTATTTTTTATTTTTACGTACCATTTATTATTTTTTTACATCCAAAAAATGCAAAAATTCAAGAAAAAAAATATAAATAAATAAATAAATACATAAACAAATAAAATAAAATACAAATACAGAATTGTGAGATAAAACATCTCAATTACTTTTTTTTTATTTTTTATTTATTAATTTATTTATTTTATCCTGTGGCAGAAATGGGCCACCATAGCATTTACTATAAATTACATTAATTTTAATTTTTGGATGAACTATTATTTGCAGCTGCTTGAAAGCTCTGACAGAATATCTGTGAATCAATATAATCAAACTCACAGATAACTCACAGATAAGTCTTTTTCATATTAATATAATAAATATAATTACAGAAAAACATTACAAATGGATACGCACGAATCAAACTGCTTTTGGTAGAAGTGCAAAAAAACCTATACTCCACATGAGTCTTTGTTTACACCAATTTGTCTGAAACACATGCCTGGGTTATTATTGCATGTTTTAGACGTAATTACCTGATTGAAATCTTCTGAGGTGTTCAGTGAGCGCCTGTGCAGAAACGTCTTTTTGGTTGTCAAGTGTCTTTAAAAAAAGATGGATGAGACATGAGAAATATAGCTGTTAGAGAGTTAGCCTGCCATAGTCTGTCAGTTTCGATCACTTTCTTAATGGCACTTTTTGTTGTAAACTAATTAGTGGTTCTTGCATTTTCTTAGCCATAAAAACAAATGATATATCAAATTTCACAGCTTGTTGAGGAGAGGTGTGCTATTGCTTTTCAAAGCGATTGGATATATGGCACAACAACACAAAAGTCACTCATATTTTCTTCAGAAAGCATTCAAATATTGTTCCCCTTTCAGTCGGTCACTCCGAGTCACGTCGGATGACCGACGAAATTGGGATCTCGCCAGAGAGACCAATCCACTTCGAGTGTAACTAAACGAGCCAATGGACATTGGCATGCGATTATTGCATCCAGCTGCCGCTGATCACAGTGTGAGCATAAGAGGCAGCTGATGCACCGCATCAATTATCCTTTCGCTTCGGAGCCGAGCGGTAGTAATGAAGCTACTGCTCCCTTTCCCAAGAAGTGTTCCTGATCGAGTGCGGGCGTTACGGTGCAGCAGCGGTGGTCACGGTGTCCGGGAGAGCAGAATCGTCTTCCCGCTGGCAGCCACACTTGGAGTGTGCGGTGGCCAAGCTCCCCTGCGTGCTTCAGCACCTCAAAAAAGAGCATTTCTAAGAGCAAATTTCTCTAAGAGAGTACACGGGTGATCGCGTCTTTTTAAAGATGTCTTATCACCCGTGCGTTTCTGGCTGTGGTCGCTTCCTGGCGCCTCAGGACGGTCACGATTGCTGCCTCACGTGTCTGGGCATTCAGCACGCTGAGGAGGCTTTCGTGGATGGCTCATGTTCTTCTTGTGGGGACATGACCATCTCGGAGTTGCGTCTTAGACTCCGCTATGTCAAACATGGCGGAGTCCCTCTGCCTCTGCCGCGGTCCAGCGTGCGCGCCGCTGGGTCCGGTGGGGGCAGAGGTGATCTGAGGATTACGGTGAGGGCTTCCCCAAGTGGAGCTCCTCGCCCCTCAAGCACTCCGCAGCCGGTGGAGCTGCCGCAGGAGCGTGCTGGGCCCTCTGCTCGGGGTGCACCAGGCGTCTCCTTCGGTGGTCCCCCTGACGACCAGATGTCGATCACTGCATCGGAGGGCGGGCCCTCTCTCTCCGGGGATGACGACTCGGCTGCGCTGCCCCCTTCGGGTGTGGTAGCGTTGTCCGAGCCAGACCCAGAGATGACGGCCATGCTTTCCCGGGCCGCCGAGAATGTCGGGCTCGTGTGGAATCCACCACCGCGTCCCGATCTTTCGAGGCTGGACGAGTGGTTTCTCGGTGGGGGTCGTGTTGGTTCTCAGCGCCCCCCTCCGGTGCCATTCTTCCCGGAAGTGCACGAGGAGCTGACAAGATCGTGGAGGGCACCTTTCACTGCCCGAAACAAATCTTGTAGTTCTTCCGCTCTCACCACCCTCAATGGTGGAGCCGCTTTGGGGTATGCGGGCATCCCCTCGGTGGAACGGTCTGTGGCCATGCAACTATGTCCAACAGCCGCTTCCACCCTGCGGGGTGATCCGTGTCTCCCCTCACGGGCCTCTAAGTATTCGTCAGGTCTAACTGGCAGTGCTTATAGAGCCTGTGGGGAGGCGGCTTCCGCCCTCCACGCTATGGCGTTGCTGCAGGTCCACCAGGCCAAAGCACTGAAAGACCTGCACGAGGGTGGTCACGACCTGGCGGTTCTACATGAGCTGCGCGCTGCGACGGACCTCGCGCTACGAGCGACGAAGGTGACCGCACAGTCTCTGGGTCGTGCGATGTCCACGTTAGTGGTCCAGGAGCGCCATCTCTGGCTGTGTCTTGCTGACATGAGAGACCTGGAAAAGGCACAGTTCCTGAATGCTCCCGTGTCACAGACCGGCCTTTTCGGCGACGCTGTCGAGAGCTTTGCCCAGCAGTTCTCGGCAGCCCAGAAGCAGACTGAGGCGATCAAACACATTATGCGCCGGAGGAAACCTGCTGCTTCCACTCCGGCTGCAGCCCCTCAGCCTGCTCGTCGCCGTGGGCGCCCCCCTGCGGCCGCCCCCGCTCCCGCGCAGCCGCAGCAGCCTTCCACCAGGCCGCGTCGTGGAGCCGGTCGCAGGCAGGACGCCCAGCCCGTCCAGGCCCCCGCCAAACCTGGCGGCAAGCGCAAGTGCAAGAGGCCCTGAGACGGGCGACCCAGAGATGGAGGAGACTGCTCTTCGGGAGATGGTGACCGCACCACTCCCTCCCCCGGTGGAGGGCCGGGTGGAGAATCCTGTGTTTCAGTTTGTTTTTGTTCCGCCGCTGGCCCAGCAGCCAGCGGTACCCAAAACATCAGTAAAAGAGCGGTTTCCTCAATCTCTGGGTCTCAAGAGGAGGAGAGTGGTGATCCGTGCATCACAGGATCGCTTCCCTCCTCCTCTCTCGCCAGCAGGCAGCAGGTGGTTGCCCAAGAGCACCCCTCCTGCCCATTCGTGGAACCAGGTAAGGGCAGTAGCACTCCATTCCCCGCTTCAAGTCGTCAAACGCCGGGCTGTCACAAGCCTCAAGCCGGGTTCCTGTGTCTCCTCCCATGCAAGGAGAAATCAGGTGAGTGCTACACTACACACCCAGACCCCGCCCCCTGCCGTCACAGGCCAGGCCGTCACAGGCCCTGGGGCCGGTCCCTGTGTTCCACCTCGCTGCCCCACCGCGGGCATGTCGGTGGGCCCGTTGGTTCCACTGGTGCGGTCTCTCGGAGCCTGGTTAGCGCTCCCCAGCCCGTCCCGGTGGCTCCTGCGGACCATCAGACTCGGCTATGCGATTCAGTTCGCCCGGCGTCCCCCCAAGTTCAGGGGCATCCGGTTCACGTCAGTCAAAGCCGTCGATGCCCCTGTCTTGCGCGCGGAGATTGCAGTCCTACTGGCGAAGGATGCAATAGAGCCGGTCCCTCCAGCCGATATGAGGTCGGGGTTTTACAGCCCTTACTTCATTGTGCCCAAGAAAAGCGGTGGGTTACGACCGATCTTGGATCTGCGAGTTTTGAACCGTGCACTTCACAAGATGCCGTTCAAGATGTTGACGCAGAAACGCATTTTTGGATGCGTCCGTCCCCTAGATTGGTTTGCAGCGATCGACCTGAAGGACGCGTACTTTCATGTTTCGATTCTTCCGCGGCACAGGCCATTCCTGCGATTCGCGTTCGAAGGTCGGGCATATCAGTACAAGGTCCTGCCCTTCGGGCTGTCCCTCTCGCCTCGTGTCTTCACCAAAGTCGCAGAGGCGGCCCTTGTTCCCCTGAGAGAACAGGGTGTGCGCATTCTCAACTACCTCGACGACTGGCTCATACTTGCACAGTCTCGAGAGCTGTTGTGCGCACACAGGGACCTGGTGCTCAGGCACCTCAGCCAGTTGGGCCTTCGGGTCAATTGGGAAAAGAGCAAACTCGTGCCAACGCAGAGGATCTCTTTTCTCGGCATGGAGTTGGATTCGGTCAACCAGACAGCACGCCTCACCCAGGAACGTGCTCAGTCGGTGCTGAACTGCCTCAAGACCTTATCAGGCAGGACAGCGGTCCCACTGAAACTCTTTCAGAGGCTCCTGGGGCATATGGCTGCAGCTGCGGCCATAGTTCCGCTCGGTCTGCTCCATATGAGACCGCTTCAGCACTGGCTCCATGGCCGAATCCCGAGGTGGGCGTGGAAACGCGGTACTCACCGGGTTCAGATTACACCGGCCTGCCGCAAGACCTTCAGCCCGTGGTCAGATCCTTCGTTCCTTCGGGCAGGAGTGCCCCTGGAGCAGGTATCCAGGCATGCTGTGGTATTCACGGATGCCTCGGCCACCGGCTGGGGTGCCACGTACAACGGGCACGCAGTATCAGGGGTTTGGACGGGCCCCCTTCTGCGTTGGCATATCAATTGCCTCGAGTTGCTGGCAGTACGCCTTGCCCTGTGCCGCCTCAGAGGGCGCCTTCGGGGCAGGGACGTTCTGGTCCGTACGGACAACACTGCGACCGTTGCCTATATCAACCGGCAAGGCGGTTTGCGCTCCCGTCGCATGTCGCAACTCGCCCGCCACCTCCTCCTCTGGAGTCAGAAGCATCTGAGGTCCCTTCGTGCCATCCACATCCCAGGAGTGTTCAATCAGGTGGCCGACGAGCTGTCTCGAGCGGCACTTCCTGGGGAGTGGAGACTCCATCCCCAGGCGGTCCAGCTGATTTGGAGTCGGTTCGGAGTTGCTCAGGTAGACCTGTTTGCATCTCCAGAAACCACCCACTGCCAGTGGTTCTACTCCCTGTCCGAGGCAACGCTCGGCACGGATGCACTGGCACACAGCTGGCCCCAGGGCTTGCGCAAGTATGCGTTTCCCCCAGTGAGCCTGCTAGCGCAGACATTGTGCAAGATCAGGGAGGACGAGGAGCAGGTCCTGTTAGTGGCTCCATATTGGCCCAACAGGACCTGGTTCCCGGAACTCATGCTCCTCGCGACAGCCCCTCCCTGGCCGATTCCTCTGAGGAAGGATCTGCTTTCTCAGAGACGGGGCACCCTCTGGCACCCGCGTCCAGACTTGTGGAAACTTCATGTGTGGTCCCTGGACGGGACGCGGAGGTTCTAGGTGACCTGCCCCAGGAGGTAGCGCTCACTATCGCTTCAGCACGAGCACCGTCCACAAGACGGGCCTATGCGCTGAAGTGGAACCTGTTCGTCGAATGGTGTTCCTCTTACCAGGAGGACCCCCGGAGATGTTCGATCAGAGCCGTGCTTTCCTTTTTGCAACAGGGGTTGGAGCGTAGGCTGTCCCCCTCCACCCTTAAAGTATATGTTGCTGCTATTTCTGCCCACCACGACCCCATAGAGGGGAGGTCGGTGGGGAAGCACGTTCTGGTCGTCAGGTTTCTTAGGGGGGCCAGGAGGTTAAATCCTCCGAGGCCTCCCTCCCTTCCCTCTTGGGATTTGGCTTTGGTGCTAAGAGCCCTACAAACTGCCCCCTTTGAGCCATTGCAGTCAGTCGAGTTGAAGTTTCTTTCTATGAAAACCCTACTCCTGACTGCATTGGCCTCAATCAAGAGGGTGGGGGACCTGCAGGCATTTTCGGTCGACGAGTCGTGCCTTGAGTTTGGGCCGGCTGACTCCAGTGCAACACTGAGGCCCCGGCCCGGCTATGTGCCCAAGGTTCCTACCACGCCCTTCAGGGACCAGGTAGTGAACCTGCAAGCGCTGCCCCTGGAGGAGGCAGACCCAGCCCTAGCTTTGCTCTGTCCTGTACGCGCACTGCGTCAGTACGTGGATAGAACTCAGAGCTTCAGGACCTCAGAACAGCTCTTTGTCTGTTACGGAGGACAGCAGAAGGGGAAGGCTGTCTCCAAGCAGAGGATGGCCCACTGGATAGTGGATGCCATCACCTTGGCCTATGAAGCACAAGGTGTGCCCTGCCCGCTCAGGTTGCGTGCTCACTCCACTAGGGGTGTCGCATCGTCCTGGGCGCTGGCTCGTGGTGCCTCGCTAGCAGACATCTGTAGAGCTGCGGGTTGGGCGACTCCCAACACGTTCGCTAGGTTTTATAGCCTACGTGTCGAACCGGTTTCCTCCTGTGTTCTCACCTCAAACGGGTAGTGGCACTGAGAGGGCCGGCTCGGAGTCGGCTTGCGGCGTCCTTACGCCTAAATTCTCCAGAGAGTTCCTTAACCAGGCAAACCCTGTTGAGTCCTCCAGCACTCCGGCGTCCGGACACGGCGGAGCGTCCGGCGCCAGGCCTTCAGCCAATGAATTCTTGAAATCTGGTGCGAGGCTAGTGCCCATATGAGAGACCCTGTCGGGATCCCATATGTGTATTCCACGGTATTCTTATTAGAGCCGTGTTTCCCCTGGCGGACCACGTTCTGCCATCTCTAAAGATGCAGCCTGAGCCATCTCAGAGACTTCCATGTGCAAAAGGGCCCTCTGGGTTACTTCACATGTTTGAATGTCACTTAAACCCCCTTTGGGAGGAGGTGACTCCGCAGTGTGCCTCTTCCAAGTGGAAGGGCACGCTTCCCAGTGTTATCCTAGTCCTACTGTTTGGGTTGCTCAAGGAACACCAGTAGTTGACCTTCTCTGTGTAGAGCCCGGTCTTATCGTCTGCCTTATAGGAAGGGTCAGGAGCCCTACACAGGGCACTGGAAGGGGCAGCTCCTGTGGCGCTTTGGTAGGGATCCCAATTTCGTCGGTCATCCGACGTGACTCGGAGTGACCGACTGAAAGGGGAACGTCTCGGTTACGTATGTAACCCTCGTTCCCTGAAGGAGGGAACGGAGACGTCACGTCCCGTCGCCACAGTCGCTGTACCACCGCTGAGCTGCCGGGTCGCCGGCTCGGCTCCTCAGCGAAAACATAATTGATGCGGTGCATCAGCTGCCTCTTATGCTCACACTGTGATCAGCGGCAGCTGGATGCAATAATCGCATGCCAATGTCCATTGGCTCGTTTAGTTACACTCGAAGTGGATTGGTCTCTCTGGCGAGATCCCAATTTCGTCGGTCATCCGACGTGACGTCTCCGTTCCCTCCTTCAGGGAACGAGGGTTACATACGTAACCGAGACGTTCTGTATATAATGTATATATTATAAACTACTCTGAATCTGGTATTATGAAACCAAGGCTGTCTAAGAAAACAAAGATGAAATGCTGCATTTGGAAATGTCACAGCTATTCACATATTCTGCACTGTATTCTCACAAACCTGCACATTGTGAGCAACGCCACCTGGGTAATGTCTGAGAATAACTATATTTGCAGAACTTTATCATCGGTGATTATGGAGTAAATTGTGTTTGCTCACTGTATTGGCCAGCTCCACAATGCTCTGATTGCTAATGCATTGCGTTTTGTGTCATTTTCAAACAGTAAATGAGTAGAAACCAGGAACCAAAACATACTGCAGCCGCAGAGTAATGGGAGATAGACTGTAAGCCAAATTCAATCAAAATTCTTATTACCTTAGTTCGTGTTGCTTTATTATTCATGTAATTTTAAAATCTGCCGTGTGAAAAGGCAATTTTGATAGAAAAGTTCAGCATGCAAATTCCATTATAAAATGTTGCTAGTTTGCGTTGAAGTACTCATGAGCTTACGGCAAACAGTAAAAGGTTGTTTCCCAGCAACCCGCCACTAAACCGAGAGAGTTACGGGTTGGATGAGTTGCGACCAGCAGAACCGTGCTGGATGTGCAACTAAAACCTTGCATTTGACACTCAAAACCAATCTTTAAGGCGAGAATAAAGCAACATTCATTGTAGCCTAGACAGAACAGTTTATATCATCCAAAAAGCGCCAGAGAAACACCATAAATTAGCCGGATTCCCCCTGATTCCCTGTCCCTGATGAATAACCTGGGATTGTGATTAACCACAAGTCATCTTTTATATACACATATAAAAAATAGATTAATCTGTCCCTCTGCAGAGAAAAGTAATTTTTCACTTTTCAAAGTTAGAAAAAAATGTGCAGAGTCAAGCGTTCTGTGGGCCTTTAACAGCGGTGACATAATCTATGTGTGCACAGCTGCAGCTACTGTAAACCTACTGGATGTAGTTTATTACAGTGCTCTACCCACAATTACCTGTGACAGATTTGTGCATGAAAGCTGGTTGGCCATCGCTGACCATGCAGAGAGAGCTAAATTTACACGACGCATCGAAATAAACTGCTTATTGCAGGATACAGAACCTGATTTGAGGTAATGCGTTAATGTAAATGAGGAAATGACAAGACTGACACTGCAAAAATATTACAGTAATTTGAGGAAATTTCAATGCAATCATTAACTAAAATTCAAGATGAAGCTACTGTAGTTGCACTCATTTGAAAGAAGTGAGTGTGACTGCATTGTGGACAATGAATATTGGGAAATTAATATGGGTGACGAATAGGAACAATCCCAGATAACAACAAAAAATGTTTTTAATAGCATTCCCATTATGTTATGAAAACATTATTTCTGAATGTTCTCTGAACGTTCAATTTTTTTTTTTAAATGTTTAAAAAATATTTATGCTTATGCAAACATTAAAGTAACATTCCATTTTTTGCAAACATTATGGGAATGTTACTTGAATGTTCTCTGAACATTCTTAAACAAGCAGTAACGTTTAAAAAATGTCAGAAAAACATCCAACTGAAATAAATAAAACATTACTTTTTTGTTCCTAATGTTTTGCGAACAATATTAAAGACGAGATAACGCTAATCTAATGTTCTTTTAACGTTACTGGTAGAACGTTTGTTCATAAGTTTGAGAGAACCTTGCCAAAACATTCTAAAAACGTTCCCCTTTACACTGTTAAAAAATTTAATTAGATAACAACTTAAAATTTGTTCCGATAACTTAAATATCCAACTTAAGTTTAATAAACTAATATTTTTAAGTCAAGCATTAACACTTTTTTAAAGTTAAAACAACACATTATTACTTATTCTAATGTTGAATTTTAAGTTGCTGGATTTCACAATTGACCAATCATAATCAAATATTCTAGTATTCCATACATCCGATCACTTAAAAAAAGCAACAGCACACCTTTCTTCATCAAGCCGCACGATTTGAGGTTTATGTCCACAGCAGAAATGGACGAATTATATACTTTAGCACGTTTTAGCTTGTTAAACCTTACATTTCCCAATGTTAAGGCAACATTTGTTAGGATATAATGAACTGTGGCTGTACTCTAAATCTTAAAGAGCTAGAGCTTTGGCACTTTCACCATCATTAGACAGATATACAATAGAGATCTGAGAGAATCTGCCCTACGGCAAAACAGTATTTCACCGCACTGGCCAGATGATGATCCAAATGAAAGGAGAGGCGGTTCAGATGGTGTTCTTTTCCACACTCGTTGATTGAGTTTGATTGTGTGTGTGTGAGCATGTATGTGTGGGAGTGTTTTTGTACAAAGACTCGTTATCATGTGACAGATTACAACATACAAGCTCAAGTGGGAAAGTTGGTGTGAGGGCTTTGTGTTTTCGTCTGTGTAGCATCTGTGAGACTTTTCATTGCTCTCGTGTATTCAGCTCAAAAGGGGAATGTGAAGATATCAGGGGAAGCAGGGGATTTGTTCCTCTTTTTTTGTACAGAACATTGACTGTTATCATCACATCTACTGCAGCAGCCTTATCCATTACTGTGCTATTGTTTACTTATAAAGAATCATATCTCATGTATAAAAAAATATTTCTCAGAATTTGTACCTGATGAGCTCAGACAAGAATATTTTTAAACAAAGTAATTCCCCAAGGATTACATTACAAGAACATAGTGTATAATTTAAGCAACACAAGCAAGAAATGCTGCTGTACATATATGTACACAGTATATGTGTATATATATATATATATATATATATATATATATATATACACATGCACGCATACACATACATACATACATATATATACATACATACATATATATATATATATATATATATATATATATATATATATATATATATATATATACGTACATACAACTCTATTACATCATTTGCAATGCTTTATGGGACTGGGCGGAGCTAAGGATCCCCTTTGGCTTGCTTTGCTGGTTGCAACTCTCAGATTAGTGGAATTTTCTGTACAGCATCATGGGTAATGTAGTTCGCCTCACATTGTGAACAAATGTTCTTTTATTAGAAGTTTATTAGAACTTTATTTATATATATATTTATACATTGTTCATTTAACTTTTTTCTGAAATATTTTAGTTGGATGCTCATTTACTATTTTTTCCCCTACATTTTTTTTACATTTTTGTTGTAGAGAACATTCAAAAGTTCCATAATGGTTTTAAAACAATAAAAATGAATGTTCTCTTAATGTTCACATAACATTTTAAAAACATTTTTAAAAAACGTATTTTTGAAGGTTCCAAGAACACTTTAACTGAAATACTGACTGTTTACTATTGTCCTCTTTTTAGAGCTGCTTTACAGTAGAATTGAATTTTATTTACATTATTGACACTGTTTTCCTGTCTAACACTAAAGCTGCTTTGACACAATCTGTATTGTATAAAGTGCTAGATAAATAAAGGTGACTTGACAATCTGTGTTCTTATTCACATGCTGTATCTCATTTTGAAGGCTATATATTTATTTAATACAAAAGGTCACATTTGAAAGCACTAAACTGAGAGCTTACTCTCTGTTGCAATGTTTAATATGAAAATAAATGTAGTTAGTTATTTTAAACGTGTCTTTTAACTATAGTGATTAGTTGTGAACAGCTACATACAAACCACACCTGGGACTTATTTAACTGAATTTATGAACCTTTTGATATACAGGCTTCCACTGTACAGAACTGTTGTATACATGGCGAAACAGCGTGATGAATACTAAGCAGAAACATAGACAATAAAAATATACACGGTAATAATATTTCTTTTAATATCCTGCTGTACTACCTGATATAATTAACACCTCATCCATTATTTGCATGACTTTGCTGAAACAGTTGCAAGAGTGTCGTTTGTTTATATGGCTGAATTTGATGCCTCTAAAAAACTACTACAGAAGAATGAGAAGATAAGATGAAAAAAGAAACATTTTTCCAAGTGAAATCACATCTCTTGAAGCAAAAGATAATCACTCATGGTTTCATTCCAATATAAGCCATTATCTTTTAGAAAAACAACTAGATACCCAGATGTTCTAAAATATAATGGAAATACTAAAAACGCAGGTACTTCCTCCACCATAAGCCACCTGCAAGGTAGACCACGTTAAACGTGTCTAAAAGGGGGTGGTAACTATGGCAACAACGATAATGTCTCATCTCCAGACGTTGTGGCTGCTTGAAGCGTTTGACATGGCTGGTGAACCGGTCAATAGGGCAAGTGGATTGTGGGTAAACAGAAGAGAGGAGATGAGATCGGCCCACCTCAAACCAGGTGTCTGAACAGTTGTTTTCACATTAGCAGCGTTGGACGTCTGTTCTCTGTCAAGGCGGCGCCAGGGCACAGGGTCACGGCCAGGGCTCCACAGACATAAAGGCGAATCTCAGCGTTAAGGAGCATCGGAGGAAAAGGGAGGGAGATTGCAGTGTTAGTTTGCAAGCCAAACGACGGCAATAAAATATCAGAAATTAGAGCTACAGAAGACAATGGGTTATAGACTACCTTTGATTTACAATTAAACAAGCTGTTACGGCAGAGTACAGAAGCACTGGCATCCTTCCCAACCTGTAATTTGCCATCCACTCTTGATAAGCTAGCTTAGTTGAAAGCATCCAGCAAAGTATACAGGAGAAACAAGACGAATTTTAAAAGAACAGTTCACCTAATGATTAAAAGTTGGTAATTTGTCACCTTGATGCCCTTCTAAACTCATACCGGTATAACTTACATTCTTCAGTGGAACACAAAGGAGATGTTTTGGATAATCTAAAAGCTACTCTTTTCCATAAAACAAAGGTAGATAACCATCATGGTCTGTCGAGATCCAGAAAGGACTAAAAAAAAACAAAAAACAATAAAAGTAGGACAAATGATTTAAAGCGTTGTTGTACTGTCGTGAACATGTGTCGAAGTCTGACACGGAAGAGAAGAAATCGTTGAATAAAGTCATTATTTTTGTTTTCTTTGTGCACAAAAAGTATTCTTGTAGCTTCGTAAAATCGCAGTTGAACCACTGATGTCACATGGACTATTTTAACAATGTCTTTACTACCTTTCTGGGCCTTCAATGTGGTAGTTGCGTTGCTGTCTATGCAGGGTCAGAAAACTCTCGGATTTCATCTAAAATATCTTAATTTGTGTTCCGAAAATGAACGGAGGTCTTACGGGTTTGGAACGACATGAGGTTGAGTAATTAATGACAGAATTTTCGTTTTTGTGTGAACTATCCCTTTAAGCTAGTATAGTTTATTTATTTATTTATTTATTTATTTATTTATTTATTATTATTGTTATATTTACAAAGCCACTTAATTATTTTTAGAGTGTAAGCTGTATTTCAAGTCTTTGGAGCTTGACAGCCATTTTTCCTGTTATATGGAAAAGTGCAACATGAACATTCTGCAAAACATCTAGTTACTCACAGAAAAAAAAAAAAAAATGTGTTTGGAATGACTTGTGGGGGAATAAATAGTGACAGAATTTTCATTTTTGGGAGAACTATCTCTTTAAGGCATCCTTTTTCTTTCCCAAGCCAGCAATCTTGTCTCAGGCCAATAAAAAATTTAGCCTTTGCCTAGATTCCCTGTTTAACTCCTTGTGATGACATATACATGACAACAACACAAATGTGTGTCATTGAACGCTGTTGTTGTTGTTATTATTGTTGTCGGCTTCCGCAGACTCAAGGATTCGAGACTTTTATCCCCATTCTCACATTCAAAGACTTCCTCTTGGGACAAAGCTCCACGCTTTCCAAGAATTCCAGGAGGAATGGATGCCATCAGGAAAACCCATTAAGCTCAGGATAAAGAATAGCATGTTTGGTAGTACCTCATCGCTTAAAAACCTGCATTACATAACACTTGTGTTCTTAGATTATTATTTTTTTTTATTTTGGAAGGTAGTTGAGAATACTTGATCAATTCTAAACTAGGCCTCAGAAAGGGTCACACTTTACATAATATCTAATTACATAATTAAGTCCTCAGTAATACAAATTAATGACCTAATATGCAATTACTAGAGTAGCTTGTAATTGCACATTATTATTGCTATTGTAATTGATATTAACGTGCAAAAATTGACTAATTTTTAAAGGCCATGTGTGCCAATGTAAAAATCCTTTCTTTTTATATAGTCTAATATGCAGAAACAAACACTACAGGGTTACAGTTTTTTTAAAATAAATTAATTACATTTATGCATTCAGCAGACCACATTAATTGAGTTTTAAATTAAAATTACTTAAATACAAACGATATCCATTTCAAATAAATGTTGTTCTTTTTGAACTTTCTAGCTATCAAAAAAAAATAAATAAATAAAAAAATCCTGTGACACTGTAGACTAGAGTAATGGCTGCTGAAAATTCAGCTTTGCATCCCAGGTATAAATTACATTTTATAATATATTCAAATAGAACACAGTTATTTTAAATGGTAATAATATTTCACAATATTGCTATTTTTACTGTATTTTTAATCAAATAAATGCAACCTTGGAGAGCATAAGGAACTGATTCGCTAAAAAGGGAAGATATTGTTTGGCAGCAGCCAATCTCAAAAAAGCTTCTGATTTAGACTGAATTAAAAACAAATTAAATATTTATTTAGTAATTTAATATTCATGGTGAATTTAAAATGCAAAAAGAGAACAGCCTACATATTTTAGACAAATAATAGAAAAAGTAAAAGGGAAAATGTTTTATTAACTCATAAACACAAACTGGTCTCAGGGTAGATCTGGTCTAGACCAGAGCACACACCAGCCTCACTATTATTAAACCAGCTCCCCTCTGAGCTCAAATGGCAAGTCTGTGTCTCTTCTGCGTCTGTACACCATAGAATCATAAACTCCTGCTGTTATGTCCACATCAGCTTTACCATACGCTCTTCCCTATGGAGAAAAGTGGAATAAACGACAACTATAAACAAAAGAGAAACAGCAAACTGACAGAATCTGTTATACAAAAACTACTGCACCACTATCCTACAATACCATTATTCTGTAAACACAATGGAGCTTGTGTATATCATATCCTTTTAATTAAACAAATTTAATTTAGATTTAGAATGTATGGTTTTAAATTAGCAATCATATTTGGCATTAAGTACATCTTTCCAGATAGATCCAACTGCTTGTTGGTTCACACACCCACCTCATTGTAGGTGGATACTGGTGCTCGTGGATGAAATTGGGCAGCAGGGAGCAGCAGTGAGTAGCCCTGCAGGTCCTCGTACGTCCCCCAGCCTCTCACCTCCTCATACTCATGAGCGAGAGGGTTTGTGCCGTGTCTGCCATCTGGAGGGAAGGAAACTCAGCACATGAATACTTCAGCCGTGTACCTTCAAACTGCAAAAACCTTTTAATTGTTAACTAATCCGTAAACAACTGTCACTAGAGGGGTTTGCTCAAATATTGAAAACTTGCTTTGCATAAAAACAAAAGAGCTTTTAAAAGCAGAAAACTTGAAGTGATCTAAAATGCCTCCCCTTACACAATCAGAGAAAATATTTTTTGTTATGTCTGCTAAGGCAAGGATCACTTTAACTCTCACTCATACTCAGGTTTGTTCATATCCCTAACTCTAACTACAACATAAGTCGTGTCAATGATCGATTTGTTCACAAACTTCCAATGAAAGATGGACCTGAACCATAAAGTCTCTTAGGACCAACAAAACTTTTTAAGTTACTTTTAAAAATAATGCATTACAATATTGAGTTACTCAATAAAAAAGTAACTAATTGTGTTACATAGTTACTTTTTTATGAAAAGTAATGCAAATTACTTTTGCTTTAACTGTTGTCACCAGGGCTGAGCTTGCTTATTTGTTTAACCCAAAAGTAATATTTTTTAGGCCCTTTCACACCAAAAGTGAAATTAACAAACCGTCTGAAGAAAGTGCCTCTTCGTCTAGACTCTCAATTTTTCTCAACATAGGGACAGGAGAGATGTCAGCGAATGGGAAAACAAAGTAACTTGCATGAAGTGTTCAACATTCCACACTTCGTTTTCTCGGTTATTTAAGTGCATCATCCAGGTATTTAAAGTGCACTTTTTCTTTTTGGAATTTTCAGTGTGAACACACTACTCACACTATTTATAGTACAAAACAGAATAGAACAGTGCATAAATACGCAAATTGGGATGCACCTTAACTGTTTTTGCTAAAATGGCAGAGAGTTATTTGGGAAAGGGATCAACACTTGACAGAGGCAAGATTTGAACCTAAAAAATGTAAAAGTTAAGCTTTAAAATCCCTCTTAAGTGTATAAGAACATTATATTTAGTCTCACCATGATCCTCAGGGCCTTCAGGGTGAGTAAACAGGGCAGGACTGTAGACTTCAGTTGGGTAGTAATAATGAGAACTCTCCTGCTATTGAGGAAAAAGGACATCTTCAGTAGTAATAAACATTTTTGTGAATTCAGGTGTGATCTTTTCCAATACAAGGTAGGAAATGTTGCTTTCAAGTATTTTTATCTGAATATTTTGCTAGAACAGTCTTCCCTGTGTAAAAAAAAAAAAAAAAAAAATCATGGGGAAAGCCTGAACTGCGTGAGTGTCCAGTGATATACCCTTCCATAGCTCTCATAGACACTGCTGTCAGGCTCGGAGCTGCTGTCGATGAGGAGCGTTCGCTGTGCCGAGGCGTTGATAAGCTCTCTGCTCGCATAGCGGGTTGAACCGCTCGCCGTGGACCTGCAGAAACATCACATTCACAACACATCGCACCTGCAAGTTAGAAAACATGACAAAAAAACAGAACTTCTGCAAGCAGGGAGGAATTTATGAGGAGCAGTCAATAAATACAGATGTCCAAAAAATTTTAAATGTATTAGAATGAGCTTTAAAGTTTACATTACAGCATCTGAATATCTGAATAAATATATATGTATATATATATATATATATATATATATATATATATATATATAAATGGAAACTAATACATCATCCACTATACATAATATTAAATATATTTATATAAATAATACAAATATAAATAATATATACAGAGTATATAATCTAAATGATTTCATATTCCTCTCATATTTTCTTCTAATTTGATACTAATAAATATATAATAGATAATATATATTGTAATGCATTAGTGTATACACACACACATATGTGTGTGTGTATATATATATACTTTTTTTTTCATGCTAACATATTTAAAAATATATACATTTATAAATAATTTAATATTATATACTATTATATATTATATACATAATATATAGTGAATGACTCAATATTGCATATTAGACTTTATGCTACAACACAAATAAATATTTTATGTTAAAATGTTTACACACATAAATAAATTAACAATGCACTCATTGAATCAAAATATTTATATTTATTTATTTATTTTTTCTTAATTGAATATTCTGGGTCAAAATACTCTGCCCATGTCATTTTATGTTAATTTTAAAGTTACATTTAGACTTCAGGCTTAGGTTTCTCTTTGTAATATCCTACTAAAACTCCAAGACTTTTGTCTTTCCTCTTTTTTTTTTTTTGGTTGCTCATGACACCTGTAGGCTGGTGAAATGAACACTCTGTACTTCTCTGGAGTTTATATGGAGATGCAAGCTAAGCAGCGTTCCTATATGCCATCTTGAGGCTTCGATAGGTACTGGAAGCTGAAAGGCTTCATCCAGACAGGCAGAAGTTGTTCAGAATGCCTTTCAGCCATCACAGCATGCTGGTCTTGGTTGTTAGTCTGCCTCACATCACCAGTAGCTCATATTAAGGCATAGGAGTTTGTTCAAATCTCTAACCAAGTATTAAACTTAACGGCACCTAGCAAACCATTGCACTCTCATTTTTTATCAGCAATCTTATTTTTTCAGGGTTTACACACCTCAGGGTCAGAAGCGAGTGGGCAAACCTTCAGAGCGCTAACACGACTCACCTCTGCTCCTCGCTTTTCGTCTCCTGTGAAATGCTTCTGGTGTCCTCTGAGTGCAAAAAAACCAAAGGAGAGCGGCGTGTTATGGGGCAAAGGTCACAGGAAGGAGAGCATGAGAGGAATCCAGAACGTCAGACAGACAGAACACGAGATTGTTTGTGTACGAAACATTCATCATATGCCATTTCAATTATTGGTTCCTCCCTACAAATTGTGTTGTGACAGTAGCTTTAATAAACTGATAAAAAGGGCCGTTCAAATTGAAAGCGAGAGGAGAGGACGACAGGTTCATGAATAGAGAGAAAAAGAGAAAAAAGGGAGCGAGAGATGAGAGGGGAGAGACAAGACACCTGACAGTTTGAAGGAAGGGGCGAGGCGAAAAAAAGACAGATGGGGTGAGTGAGAGAGAGAATGATAGAGGACGAAAGGGAAAGGGGCGAGATAAGGGGAGAGACGAAGGGAGGAAGTGACAGCTGCCGGGGAAAGGAGAGATGGCGGGATGATGCAGATGGCTGGAGGAGGCAGCGAGCGAGATAAGAAGAAAAGAGAGAGATGGATTTAAAAGTGAGAAGTCATATTAGGATTCAAACAGTTCATCCCTTTTGCGCTGCGTGCTGTCGCTGCGAGTCGACCAGTCTAGGACACGCTGTCTAACAGCCCAAAGTAGAAACGGTGACACGTTGAGGAGTTGCGCTGTCATTTACCTTTCAGGCTCCGCCCTCTTTTCCATTTGGCTACTAGAAAGCAACTCAGAGGGTTTAGGAACAACAGAAGACCACCCACAACCAGGATCACCACCACATAGACAGGAAGACCTGTTGAGGAACAAGAGTTGTGAATAAAAACTACATAGCGGGTCTGAAACGATCATTTTATTGAAGCAATATTCAGTCAGCAGACCCCAAAAGTATTTGGACACCAAGTTAAAATTGTCAAAAGAAGTTGAAATTGTAAAACAATGCATAAACTGTTAAATATTAAGACAAATTTATGGTTGTCAATTATCTGTTTTTCTTCATGTAACATCTGTATAAGAAATTAACTACAGATGAAAACTTAAAACCTTTTTGGACAGGAATGACTGAGTGTGCAGCATATATTTTATATAACAAAACAGAATAATTATATTAAAACAAATTTTAAAGTATTATTTAAAATAACAATAAAATACTATACTATTACTAGTACTGACTATTATTATTATTATTATTATATTATTATTATTATTAATTCTTATAGAAAAGTAATATCCACAACATTAACTTAATACAACAACAATAATAATAATAACTTTTTAAGTAAACATTTCCACACTTTTCCTCATTTATTCTGTCTAGTGTTGAATAATGTAATTGAAAAATTTAATTAAATTTAATTTAATTTAAAAATGATTAAACATTTTTATTATTGAATAAATTCTTCTTCTTCTTCTTCTTCTTCTTCTTCTTCTTCTTCTTCTTCTTAAACATTGTATTATTTTTATAAATTACATTTATTATTATTATTATTATTATTATTAATGTTAAAACCTTTTCCACAATACTTCTCATTTGTCTAACATTGAATAGTGTAACTAAAACCAATTATATTAATTTTAAAATGAATTTTAATTATAATAATTATTAAACATTTGTATTATTATTGAAAAAAACATATTTATTTATTTATTATTAATGGTTAAAACTATTTTCCACAATACTTCTCATTTGTCGAACACTGAATAGTGTAACCAAAGCAAATAATAATTTTAAACTTTTTTAAATAATAATAATAATAATAATAATAATAATAATAATAATAAACTGGAACCAAATTGTATAGTAATTAATTGTAACTTTTATTTATTTTTAATTGTGATTGTTTTGAATAGTGGTTTAGTGGAAAGGCTTATAAAGAAACTTAATACATCCATTCAAAATCAGTCTGACACCAGTTGCTTAAAATTTAAAAGGTTTGTAAAAACAGCTCAAAAATCTGTTAGCTTGAGTTAGTTAGAGAAAAGTTCTAGAATCATTTGTTTGCTACTTGGGTAGATATTTTGTCATCCAATGCAATGACAATCCGACATTTTAAAGCATGACTTCAGCGTTCAAATACTTTTTGGGCACGAAATATATTAATGCCAGCTGTGCTGAAACTCACACATATATATGTTCATGATGCTGAAATATGTCTTGGGTTGAATTTGCACAACTATGCATCACTGTCTTGTTGGATTTGCTATACTATATGTCACAGTTTTGTAGAAGAGAGCATGTGATTGGTACAGATTTGACACACTCAAGTCATGCCTCGCCGCGTGAAAATACTCAACGCCGCAAGAACTAGTTTATTCACACAGACGAAAGACATTGATGAATCTCTCCCAGAAAAAAACTGCCTCACACAGTGTATCATTCCCAAATCAAACTGATGACATAGGAACTGAGGAAATTGAAAATCCTAATGAATCTTTTCTACACAAACCCAATCAAAATGCAAAGCAGTATCTGACGGACCTCGAATTCGCCGCAAGCTAATGTCAGTTTATTTTGTATCACGATTCAAGGGTCAATAACTGCCACGGTGTCCCATTAAACAGCACCAAAGCGTTCAGGATTATAGCCTGAGCAAAACTGCACCAAACCGCAGCGGGGAAAACATCGAGCCCTAAGGTTTTATGAAAGCACATGAAACGGGCCGGTAAAGGCCACGGAAACTGAAGTACGAGCTGAGAAATTGATCTGAATTCTGGGGTGTCAGGCCTTTTCTACATTTGATAAATAGCAGCTGCAGTAAGCTGGAGGAAGAAATGCAGCACCTGCAAGAGCTGAGTCCTGGTCTGCTGGGGAGACCCCGTCATCTGCTTCCTCCGCATCTGAGAGAGAGAAAGAGAGAAGGTAAATCACTTAATGCAGAGGTTACAGAGTGCAGTCGCTTTGTTCTGCTCTGACCGTGAGTCTATGATCAGAAATTCAAAAACTGTAATTGATTTATGCATTTAAACACACTTTACATCAACAACACTACTAGTACTACATATATCCGAGTCCAATAGACTGGACTGCAAATATAGAGTAGAAAGGAAAATTAATTCCACTGAAAGCACAGAGGTACCAATGTGTAAAATCAAACATTATAGACCCAGTCTAGCCTGAAAAGCCACCTTGTGATGTGTAAAGACTTTAGTCAGAGTAAATGGCATATTTAATTTGACACAAACGAAAACAAGGCACTTGAATGGACTGTACTTTCACGTCCCTGTTTTCATTTGCATTAAATTACATATGGCTTCTACTCCACTGAAGTGAGCTGAAATAATGTGATTGCAGAAAGCAGCGCATATACCTGCAAAAAACGTCTCGTGCATTTTCATAGTCTAGTTATTGCCGAATGCTGTTCAAGCAAAACCATATGTGTGTTCAAACGGAATTGAGGATTTATGGTTTTATTGGAGTTTTAGTGAGGACTGTACAAACTGAACTACTAGTTGTTATTCATCCTTAAAGGGAAAGTTCAGACAAAAATGCTTTTGAAATTTCCATGCAATTACAAAGAAGCTTTCAAAAAGTACACAAAACATTAATGCATATTCAAATTTAAAGATGCACTTTATTATGATGTACACTAGCATAAAAAGTCACTAATATTTATTAGATAAGAAAACACTATTTTTATTAGATAAGAATACAAAAAGACAATTATTTCAAATAAATGTTGTTCTTTTGAATGTTCTATTCATCAAATAATCCTGAAAAATATGCAGCACAAAAATATTAAGCAGCACAAATGTTTTCAACATTTATAATAACTAGATAAAAAAGTTTGTCGAGACAAACTTTAAGTTGGCTTGAGAAAGCCGGACCAGAAAGTTTTAAAAAGTTTGAAAAGTTTAAAAATTTCAAAAAGTTTAAGAAGTTTAAAAAAGTTTTAAGTTTCAGTCTGAAACAGTTTAAAGTTTAAAGTAGTTTTAAAAGCTTAAAGTTTAGATGTTTTGAAGGCAATGCAGTCTGTCAGTGATAGATAGATAGATAGACAGACAGACAGACAGACAGATAGATAGATAGACAGAATTAGTCAGATGATAGATAGATAGATAGATAGATAGATAGATAGATGCTAAGGACCTCAGAGTGGTTGCTAGGATGTTACTATGTGGTAGATATGGTACTCTGGATTGTTGCTAGGGTGTTGCTATGCGGTTGCTAGGGTACTTGGGGTGGTTGCTAGGGTGTAGCTATGCGTTTGCTAAGGTATCCAGGTCGGTTGCTAGGGTGTTGCTATGCGGTTGCTAGGGTACCCGGGATGGCTTCTAGGTTGTTGCTATGCAGTTGCTAGGGTACCCGGGGTGGTTGTTCTTGAGTTGCTAGGGTACTCCAGGTGGTTGCTAAGATGTTGCTATAAGGTTGCTAGGGTGTCCACGGTGGTTGCTACGGTGTTGCTATGCGGTTGCTAGGGTACCCCGGTTGGTTACTAGGGTGTTGCTAGGGTACTCGGGGTGGTTTTCATGGTGTTGCTAGGGTAATCAGGGTGGTTGCTAGGTTAGTTTCGATAGTTGCTAGAGTGTTGCTATGAAGTTTGCAAGTGACTAGCATGTCACTAGCATGATTAGCAAGTGATTATCATGTTGCTAACAAGATTAACAAGTGACTAGCATGTTTCTAGCATGTTTTAGCATGATTAGCATGTTACTAGCAAGACTAGCAAGAGACTACCATGTTGCTAGCATGATTAGCAAGTTACTAGCATGACGATAGCATGTTTCTAGCATGATTAGCAGGTTACTAGCAAGACTAGCAAGAGACTACCATGTTGCTAGCATGATTAGCAAGTTACTAGCATGACGCTAGCATGTTTCTAGCATGATTAGCAGGTTACTAGCATGTTGCTAGCATGTTTTTAGCATGATTAGCAAGTAACTAGCATGTTGTTAGCATGATTAGCAAGTTACTAGCATGTCGCTAGCATGTTTCTAGCATGATTAACAAGTTACTAGCATGTTTCTACCATGATTAGCAAGTTACTAGCATGTTGCTAGCATGATTTTAGCATGATTAGCAAGTTACTAGCATGTCGCTAGCTTGTTTCTAGCATGATTAGCAAGTTACTAGCATGTCGCTAGCTTGTTTCTAGCATGATTAGCAAGTTACTAGCATGTTGCTAGCATGATTTTAGCATGATTAGCAAGTAACTAGCATGCTACTAGCATGTTGTTAATGTTTCTAGCATAATTAGCTTGTCGCTAGAATTGATAGATTGATAGATAGATAGATAGATAGATAGATAGATAGAGTCGGATGATAGAGTCAGATGATAGAGTTGGATGATAGATAGATAGATAGATAGATAGATAGATAGATAGATAGATAGATGATAGTCAGTGATAGATAGATAGATAGATAGATAGATAGATAGATAGATAGATATAGTCAGGTGATAGATAGATAGATAGATAGATAGATATAGTCAGGTGATAGATAGATAGATAGATAGATAGATAGATAGATAGATAGATAGATAGATAGATAGATAGATAGATGATAGAGTCAATGATAGATAGATAGATAGATAGATAGATAGATAGATAGATAGATGATAGAGTCAATGATAGATAGATAGATAGATATAGTCAGGTGATAGATAGATAGATAGATAGATAGATAGATAGATAGATAGATAGATAGATTAGAAATATTAGATAGATGAGTTTGAATGAGTTTGAATGGGTTAGAAATAGTACATAGAAGGGCAGTCTGATTGAGTCTAATGGGCTTCAGTGTGTTTAGATTTGAATTTTTGACAGTTGGAGTTTGAATAGTCTTGGCCCATCTGAACATTCCGTCAATGTAAGTCTATGGGATTTTTATGATTTTTAATCTTCATTTTTATGAAAACCGTAAGTCCGATCAGTTAGAAAAGATATAGCACACCCGGTGAGATCAGTCTGAAGATCTGGTCTGAGTTTGGAGTCTGTAGAGTTAAAGCTGTAGGAGGAGTAGCAGTCAGAAATTTAGTCTCAGAAGAATAATAATAATAATAATAATAAGTTTAAATAGGATTTCAGTAAGTTGGCTTTCTCAAGCCAACTTAATAAGAACTGTTTCCAATTCAGCATATTAGAATGATTTCTGAAGGATCGTGTGACTCTGAAGACTCTCATAATGGCTGCTGAAAATTCTAATTTGCATCAGAGGAATTACATTTTTAAAAATATTCAAATAGAAAATAGTTCTTTTAAATTGTAATATTTCACAATATTACTGTTTTCACTGTACTTTCAAATCAAATCAAATCAAATCAATGAAGAGGCTTCTTTCAAAAACATTAAAAAAATAATATAAATCTTACCGACGCCAAACTTCTAAATGGTAGTGTACATGATGACAAATATGGTTATTATGTATCAATTACATTCCACCATGTTTGACTGACTAAAAACAAATAAAATATTTTAAGTTGACAAAAAAAAAAAAAAAAAAAAAATTGCTGTTGTATGACTTTTATGTTGCTGTTTTGGATCTTGACAGCCACTGGTCACTGTATGGGTTTGTTGTATGGAAAAGAGCAGCTTGAACACTCTTTAAAATATCTAATTTTGTGCTCCACGGAAGAGAGAAAAATGTCTTCCTTTTGAGATGATAGTGAGCAAAATATGACAGAATTTGTCTTTAAATAGCGGATAAATGTTAAATAAGTAAGCTTTGTCAGTTCTGCTATCAGTGAACTCTGTGGCAGAGTCATGTTGTGTTTTCCATACTTCCGTCAGCTGCCTGTGCTCATGACTAATTTGTTTTGCAAATCAAATGCTATGACATTACAATTGCAGAATTCATTATGTTTGCCGAGGGAATGTAGCTTATCATCATTTATCATACATCACACGGTTTTGTTTTCTGTCTCTCTCCCTCAATCGCTCGATTTTTCTCCCTCTCGCTCACAAACTCGGCAAAATACAGACTGAAATATGCATTCAGAAAACACACTGGTGCACTGATTGGTGTAGACGTTCAGCCATTCGGCTTATTTGCATGAGGCTCAGCCGTGATCTTTGCCTTACAAATGAGATGTGATTGGTCGGATTGATGAATGGCTCATCAAATCAGGGGAAAGTAAAGCTGGTGTCTAAATCTACAAGAAAAACCACCATGGTTGGAAACCAAATGACGAATAATTTAGTTTATGTGTCAGTAAGCTTTATTAGACAGGCTGAGCTGAATATACCGGCAGTGGTGACTGTCAGTATTTTGTTGTTGTCTGCATAGCTGCTCTCTCCCATTGTATTGATAGCGTTGACCGAAAAGTTGTACGTAGTGGAAGGGTTGAGGCCTGTCACTGTATACACTGTTGCTGTCGGAGGAAACACGTCCACATACATGAAGCTCGCTGATCCTGCCCACTGGTACCTGTCAATCAAACAGATGCTAATGTTTATATACATTATATATTTTTTTTAAATATATTTTTATATTCTTTATTCATTTTGTGTTCTTAAATAACTCTTGACTTTCATACAGTTGTATCTAAAAGTGTGAGATATAATAGAAATGCTTCTGTTTTTCTACTTTAATAATTTTTGTATTACCAAATTGATCACATAAAAATCTAAACGAAAAGTTGAATTAAAAATGTGAAGAAATTTCAAAATTGATATATTTAAAACCACTTTAATTTTGATGTATGTCCTTTTATTTTTTATTAATATTTGTTTAATTATTATTATTTTTTTGTCCTTATTCATTTTTTATGATCTGAAATGATTTAAATTTCACTTTCATGCAATGGGGTCCAAACACTAATGAAACTGCTTTTATTTTTGTACTTAAATACTGAATATACTATTATTAAATATTTTATCAACAAGTAATTTGCATCAAAAGTTTAATTTAATATTAACAGGAACTTCAGAATTTATTATACTTGGTCTGTCAGGCTTTTGCTTTAATGAAAGCAGAACTGGAACTGCATGAACTCCACAAGCTTGTGTAAAACATGATGATCACGTGATCAGCATAATTTGAAAAAAAAAAAAAAATCTTAAAATTTATATGAAATATTTAGGATTCTGCTTTCAAGGTGTTCACCTTGAGTTCATGAACTTAAATATTTCTTATTAATTTTACATCATAACTTTTTTGCTGTTTTTACTGTGTCCAAATTCTACTTTTTTGTTATTTTATTTTATTTTATTTCGGATTTTCAATTTCACACTTTCATCATGGTCTCAAACTTCTGGACCAGACAGGACTGAATTACTATGAACTGTGATATAAAAAATAAACCTGCCTTTCCTATCAGGAAATCATATGGGAATTACAGTGCCATGGACTTAGATAAAAACGTTTATACATCAGCCAACTGAAATGTGTGCAGTGTTGTGACACACTAGAGACTGGCAGATAAAACATATCCACAAAACACCCCACATGTTTTAGACACCTCACAGCGGCATTTATGACAATTTCACCTGACACGGAAGTTTTGTGTCAAACCACCGTCAAATCCAGGCATCCATTCCAGAGTTACAGAGTTTTGGTCGATACGGAGTAGCTTCAGGTCTGAAGGGGGATCGGGGTGGTCTGAGACAGACAGAGAGAAAGAGAGAGAACACAATCTCATTAAAAATACAACTACTGTCTAAATCTTATTGCATTGCTCTCAAAATGTTTATTTAAGAGGGGCAGAGAGACAGAGAGAGAAATTAATAGGCTACTGTACAGTCAGAAAGAAATATGTGTGTCAATAACACACTTCACTATGAAATTGGTTAATTATCTTTTTGGCTCTACTGGGAGAGGGTGAAGGGTCAATCCAAAATCGCAAAGCAGGGAGCAACAATCTGCACCAGTCCGTTCCCCGGTCGACTGATGATAAGAAGCACATAAAATTTATTATCGCTGTGTCAGATTAATTATGAATATTCACGGCAGTAAAAACAGAGAAGGAGGTGTGGACAAAAAGAGGCGAATATTGGATTGTATTTCATGGTTTTTATGATAAACATTAAACGTGCCTGCCTGAGTCGATTCCACGGACCTCAGAGAAAGAGAGAGAGAGCAACAGCACAGCAGAGAGCTGGCAACAGTGGAAAACATTCAAGTTTATTGCTGGAAAGAAAGTGTTATTCTGGGTTCAATACAAGTGTATCTGTTACAAAAGCAAATCATTTCAATTTCAATTTCTCAATTTATAAAAAACAAACAAAAACCACTGCAGCTAATTAATATAATTATTGTGCTTATTATATCAGTGCTTATTAGGAAAATTTATATTAATATAAATTTATAAATAAATATATATAAATATTTATATATTATTTATACATATTTATTTTCAGTGCTTATTATGACAATATATTAATATACATTTCTAAATGTTAAAAAATGCAGTGTGTGTCTATCTATCTATCTATCTATCTATCTATCTATCTATCTATCTATCTATCTATCTATCTATATTAGTAATTATGGTTCAGAATCAGAAAAGGATAAGGACTATTTACAATTAAAACTTTTTATTTTTTTATTTTATTTTATTTTTTTTTTTTGGTGCAAATCTCCAATGTAAGTGTGTTAATAATTTTTGTGTGCAATGTAAAAAACTAACTTGATTAGTATTACAAAGAGAGAGGAGGGAAGTTATTGTGAGCGAGAGGTACACAGAACGTTCGACCCTATTGTTCTGTAAATTAAGGGACAGCCTGAAAAAGAGCGGACGTTGATTACCACAACTGAATAATTAATATCACAATTGCTGCTCAGGTCGAGAAAAACAAAATCTCATTGCTGAGCAGAAATCTCTTTCATGGCTCTGCTCATCATCTTTGTGTGCGCTTATGAGTGGGCAATAAGAAATGCGACACCCAGACGCCGGTGTCTGTTTGTTTTCATTTATTACGTTTTTATTTATTCATACATTTATGCTAATTCACGATCACCTTTCAATAGGGGTCAAGAGAAGGTGACCTGACCAGTCAGGTGAAGCTGACCGTTCAAGCTTGGGCTCACTTCCTGTTTGTACGTACTGGTGCTGAGGAGCTGGATGTCTAGAGAGTCCTCTCCCATGCTGTTCTTTGCGGTGCAGGTGAAGATGGCGTAGTCCAGAGCTGCGCTCACATTTATGACGGTCAGAACGCTGGTGTGAATGGTCCCTGTCACCTCTGTCTTCTCCTCATACCTGTAAGATAAGGTCACATAAACATTAATATGAGATATTCAGTACTGAAATACAATCAAAACAGCAAATCCTGCAAGGCAGCAAAAGCTACAAATTCTGCATAGATAATTAGAAAGAAAAGGCCAATTACATTTCAGTACACATATGAATGGAGAAAAAAAAAAATCTCAGTTTTTGATGCTTATTTTTTGAGGAAACCGTTATATAAATTTGGTGTTAGAAAAAGAAATGGATACTTAATGCATGAATAATTCAGCAAGGATTTATAAACTTAAAATAAAAGTAAAGACATTGGCATTGTAACAAAATTTTCTATGCTGTTAAGCATCAAAGGCATTTTCAACATTGATAGTAATAAGAAATGTTACTTTAGAACCAAATCAGCTTCTTAGAATGATTTCTGAAACATCATGTGACACTAATGTAATGGCTGATGAAAATGTAGCTTTGAATCACAGGAATAAATTACATAAAAAAAAAAAAAAAAAAAAAAAAAATATATATATATATATATATATATATATATATATATATAGAAAACAGTTATTTTAAATTGTAATAATTTTTCACAATATTGTTGTTTTCACTATATTTTTTATCAAATAAATGCAACCTTGGTGAGTATAAGAGATTTATTTAAAAACATAAAAAAATCTTAATCTTGATTATTCCAAACCTTTTTTTATTTAATTGAATTAACTTTAATCTTTAATGTCTTATGAATGTTTAAGGAGTATCAATAATATAATACAGTCTTGCCAGCACTAACAAACACCATCATTACAAGCTCTAAAACACATGAAACAAACACATGCACACATACTTAAATTTTAAACACTGTCATTACACATTCCACACACACAGACAAGCAAGTACGTGATCATGGCTGCACGCGCAGAACAACTCCCGTCTTCAAAAACACACACACAGTGTTTACAGAGCTATCTAAGTGGGAACCGCTCACTGATTTCTACTTAAGCTAGTTATAACTATATATACCCAAACTATAACTCTATAGTTAGTTATCTTTTTTTAGAAGTGTATGAAGACATTGTTTTTAATTAGGACGCTTCCACATGGACATAGCTTCAACAAACTAAATAACCCATGCTGGATGAAGCTACTAATGACAAGAGCGGATCACCTGGGGTTGCCGAGGTCTAAAGGGAATCCATTTTTTGCCCAGTTGAAGTGGACACGAGGAACGCCTTGTGCCTGACAAACTACATTTGCATCGTTGCTGCTGTCCCCTCGGCTGGCCACCTTCCTCCACTGCGGCCCCTTCTGAAGCTCTGGAGCAACTGCAGGAACATGGAACAAGTGTTTTGAAGACCAGGAGCCAGTTGCATAAACTTAGCCTCTATGTTAAGACTGTGTCTTAATTACGAGTTTGACCAACTAGCAAAGGGGTAATCAATCTCATTTTTTGGATTTAACTATGACTAATCTACGATTTAATGTAACTGAATTTTAAAAACTATGGCCAGTCTTAAAGAAAAACATCAGATGACTAACTTTTAAGACTAGTCTAAACCTTTTATACTACCGGCCCCAGTCATCATTTACAATTAGACGAACCATTGCTCAGACCAGATCCCTTATCATCAGCGCATTTTTTATTGAATATAGTACACTACTTTTCATTTAGGGTGGTTTTTTTTGTTTTTGTTTTTTTTTTGTATTTTTAAAAGTTTGAGTAAAAATACAGTGAAAAGTGTAACATTGTGGAATATTATTGAAAAAAAAAAAAATTCTATATTAATATATTTAAAAATTTTATTTATTCCCGTGATGCAAAGCTGAATTTTTAACAATCATTACTCCAGTCTTCAGTCTCACATGATCCTTCAGAAATCATTGAAATATGCTGATTTTCTGCTGAAGAAACATTTCTTATTATCATCGGTGAAAACAGCAGTGCTGCTTGATATTTTTGTGGAAAGTGTGATACATTTTTTTTTTCCAGGATTCTTTGATGAATAAAAAGTTCAAACATACAGCATTGATTTCAAATATATATTTTTTGTAACATTAGCCTATAACAAATGTCATTACTTTTGATAAACTGAATGCGTCTTTGCTGAATGAAGGTAGTAATTTCTTTAAAAAAATTGTACTAACCTCATACTTTTGAATGGTAGTGTTTATTTTTTGCAATATTTTTGTAATAGATTATGTTTTAAGTTAATACTGTATACAACTGCAGTCTGTAATGGCTTCAAGAGAGTAATATAGCATAAAGTAATATGCAGTGCTAATTTTAAAGAGTTTTTGTTTCAATCTTCACAAAAGCATCCTTACAATTTAGTCAGTATTTAATCATCTTATTTTCATTATTTTTAATCAGTTACACTCATAATGACATCTAATTTTAGTCAATGAAAATTAGTTTATTAAATTGAGTTGATGAGAAAGTGCAAAATTAAAAAAAAGTATTCCAACAGTCCATATATTAATTTAAACATGTTTCATCATTTAACACAAATTAAATTAAAAACCCTTTGTTAACCACCATTTTCATCAGTAATAATTTTTGTTGATGATAACCACCGGTCATAGTGACTATTTCTATACATGGTTCTTTTTGAAGCTTGACCCTTCCAGGCCACATTTTCATTTTGTTCCCCAAAGAAAAGTCCAGACTTTCTGGTTAATATCTCTTTTAACACAGCTATGCTATATAGTGTGACTAGCAGAACTCACAGCGTACAACGAGCTGTCCTTCCACGCTGCCAGGAGGAGCTATGCCATTGTCCGCTGTACACTGGTAAACACCTGCCCGGTCACGGGTCACCTCATATATAGTTAACAAACCAGTGCCTTCGTCTTCACTCTCCTCTCCCAGATCATCCACTTCCCTTTCACCCTATATGCAAAACACACACACACACACACACACACCTATAGAAAAGCCACAAACTCACAAACAAAAATTTCGAAAAAGCCCAAAGAAGGCAATGACTTCACACCAACATCAATTTTCCCATAGCCACACATAAAACCAGACAGAAAAAGAGGGTGGCTTGAGATATCACAGACACTGACTAAGAACGTGGGGCACTATAGGCACTGAAATGGTCGGAAACGGCCCCAATTGCGGCTAACACTGAGAAATGTGGCCTTTGGAAAGGCGGCTTTAATGAAAGCTATTTTTCTCCATTTAGGCCAGAAGTATTAAGCATAAAGGTGAGACATCGTCGTAGTTAGAAGGGTGAAATATAGCACCTCTATTACAGAGTAGCTGTGACACATGGTGAGAAAAGGGAAGTCAGAGAGAAGAGAGGGTTAGAGACAAAGAGAAGAGATAAATAGAGGCGATAAAAAGAGAGATAGCGACTGAGCTGAGCTAACAAAGGACCATACAGTGGGAAAAGGATGAGAATAAGCAAAAGAGAAACGGGGCTGAAAGCAAAACAGAAATGACAAGGACATCGCTCACCATCCATTTCCAGGAAAACATACTGTAGGTGATGGGGTTGGCATCAGCGACACACAGTAAGTCAGCCGTGTCTCCCAAGTTCACGTACACAGGATCAGACTTCATACGAACAGTAGGGGCATCTGGAAGTCAAGCCAAAAAGACAGGAAAAATAAAATCAAAACAAGATAAGAATTTATTTTATTGCATTTCATAATGTAAATTACAAATTATTATTGTCTTTATTATAATATAAATGTTTAATAATGCATAATTAATAATTTCTTATAGTAGTTATATAATTTATTATAGTAGTATTAATATTTTAAATGGGCTTTTTCTTTACATTTTCAGTTTTCATTTTAGTTTAAAAAAAATAAATTTTTGCTTTTTTCATTATTATTAGTTTTATTAATTATGTATAGGAAGGAAACACGATGCATTAAGAGCCGGGGGGTGAAAACTTTTGAACAGGATGAAGATACCCAAATTTTTCTTATTTTGTTGAAATAGCATTTTTTTTTTTTTTTTTTTTTTCCATTTAGTACTGCCCTTCGGAAGCAACAGAAGATACTTGCTTGTTTCCCGGAAGACAAATTAAGTACAATTTACCTTGATCTTCAAATTCAAAAAGTTTTCACCCCCCGGCTCTTAATGCATCGAGTTTCCTTCTGGAGCATCATTGAATGTTTGAACCTTTTTTAAAAGTTGTGTTTGAGTCCCTCAATTGTCCTCAGTGTGAAAAGATGGATCTCAAAATCATGCAGTCACTGCTGGAAAGGGTTCAAATATGCAAAAGATGCTGGAAAACTGAAGGATCTGCAGGAAATGGAGGATTTTTCTGAAGAACAGTGCTCAGTTTAACTGTTCAGAACAAATAAGGGACTCATGAACAACCATCACAAAACAAAAAACAGTCGTGGATCATCCAGGCAACCACACACAGTATTAAGAACCAACGGTTCACAAACTTTTGAAGGGGGTTATTTTAATAATTTCAGCAATTTTTTTTGTCTTGTGGACTATATGTAAACATCTTTTATGTAAAATATAAAATATCTTAAGACAGTACTAAATAAAAAAATAACATGCATTTTGTATGATCTCTCTTATTTTGTTAAAATTATTCACATTTTCACAGATTCTGCAAGGGGTTCACAAACTTTTGCATGCCACTGTGTGTGTGTGTGTGTGTGTGTGTATATATATATATATATATATATATATTTAGATTGAGTTTTAGAAATTTTAGTATTTCAGTTTTGGAAATTTTGGCAAAACTTATTTTAGTTACCACAACAAAATTTCAAATTTGTTGTTTTTCATTTATATTTTATTTTAGCTTTATTTAAATTTAATGATTTTTAATAGTTTCAGTTTTAGTTAGCAATAACTTAGTAATATATGAATAAATATGATATGAATAAATAATATAAATATAAATATTAATCTATAAATAATATGAATAAATATAGTATTAATATAGTATATAAATATCAAAATAAAACAAAAAAATTAAAAACTCAAATACCTTGGCATTTGCTATAAATATAATAAACATTATATTTATAAAATATCAAAATAAATTATAAAAATTATTTAACTACATTATAACTATAAAATATAAAAATAAAAATAAAAAGTTATGAAAAGAAAAATGAAAATATCACCTGCAAGGAAGCAAGTTATACTGAAATTCCTAGAAAAATGGACCTAAAATGGTTGCCTCAAGAACCTACCATAAAAAAAATAAAAAATAAAAAAAATAAAATATCTTTTGACTATGAATAAATATATTTATAATATATATATATATATATATATATATATATATATATATATATATATATAAACATTTTGTGCTTATTATAGAGTCACTCGTGCCATTAACGTAACAATATAGTAACAGCAGACTCTACACAGTAAAAAAAATATATATATATTTTTATGATTTATCAGAACTTCCTTGTGTCAAACCAACTTACATGACTTATGTTGTTCAGATAACATAATACTTTGAGTTGCTGTTGATTAAACTAGTCTCTTCCTTTGTATTAACTCTATTAGCTCAAAATTTTAAGGCAACCACTTAAAGTTAAACCAACAATCATTTTTTACAGTGTATTCCAGTCAACTGAAGTTAGTCAAGCCTCTTGTGTTTCACATAACGTGCTACATGTGATAATTTACAGATTTCCATGAAAAAACAAAAAAACAAAAACAAATATTTTGTTTAGGTATCTTGCTCGCTATGTATTCAGCCTATAGCAGCATGTGCTAACTGTAGCATGTTTAAGTGGCGTTCCCTTTTGCCAGGGCCATGACAGTTCAATTTCCACCTCAGGCAATTTCAACGACAGCGCAACCGATTTCGAAGGAAAGTTAACTTGCGCCGTTTGATTTTCTAAATTTGGATGTGTTGATGCCAGACTTGCCTTTGTTTAAGTCTCGATACAGTGTGTCTCTGCACTTCCTGTTTGAATTATTCACAGAGCGTGAAAAAAAGCCTTTACAATCAAGGTCTATTGTAATGTTGTCCCTATTATGTGTAGAGCAGAAACAGTGTTATTTCAAACCCTCCTGTATTCCTCCATAGCTGGTTGCAAACAGTCTTCAAGTCGCTGTCTCTTCAGCACAGGCCGCACATGTTTGAACAGAGGTAATGCTTACTGAGGCAAATTAACAACGCTCTCGAAAGGCTACAGAATTAATGCCCCCTCAAAAAGTATCTGTCACACTCTGTCAGGATAACTGTATTATTAAAAGGGATCAGAGAACACTAATGAAGAAGTGCATTTGCGGAAGTAAAGTAGATATTAAAAAAAAAAAAAAAACATTAAGAAGCTGATTTCGTTCACTTCTGTATAACTATTTTTATAGCTGAGCAATTACAGCTGACATTTCTACATGTTTGCACTGACCTGCTAAGGCCTACACAGATCGTCCGTACTGACACAATAACAGAATTGCTATTAATTTGACAATATTAATTACATTTAGGCCGGTTAGCAATAAAGGTTCTTTCTCCCACAGCCCTAATAAACCTCTATTTCAAGTCCAGAATCAGAAATATATGCATACGTGATAAGGCAACTTATATTTAATAACTAAGTGAGAATGTTTCACAGATAACTACAGGTTCATCTCAATAAATAAGAATGTCGTGGAAAAGTTCATTTATTTCAGTAATTCAACTCAAATTGTGAAACTCGTGTATTAAATAAATTCAGTGCACACAGACTGAAGTAGTTTAAGTCTTTGGTTCTTTTAATTGTGATGATTTTGGCTCACATTTAACAAAAACCCACCAATTCACTATCTCAACAAATTAGAATATGGTGACATGCCAATCAGTTAATCAACTCAAAACACCTGCAAAGGTTTCCTGAGCCTTCAAAATGGTCTCTCAGTTTGGTTCACTAGGCTACACAATCATGGGGAAGACTGCTGATCTGACAGTTGTCCAGAAGACAATCATTGACACCCTTCACAAGGAGGGTAAGCCACAAACATTCATTGCCAAAGAAGCTGGCTGTTCACAGAGTGCTGTATCCAAGCATGTTAACAGAAAGTTGAGTGGAAGGAAAAAGTGTGGAAGAAAAAGATGCACAACCATCCGAGAGAACCGCAGCCTTATGAGGATTGTCAAGCAAAATCGATTCAAGAATTTGGGTGAACTTCACAAGGAATGGACTGAGGCTGGGGTCAAGGCATCAAGAGCCACCACACACAGACGTGTCAAGGAATTTGGCTACAGTTGTCGTATTCCTCTTGTTAAGCCACTCCTGAACCACAGACAACGTCAGAGGCATCTTACCTGGGCTAAGGAGAAGAAGAACTGGACTGCTGCCCAGTGGTCCAAAGTCCTCTTTTCAGATGAGAGCAAGTTTTGTATTTCATTTGGAAACCAAGGTCCTAGAGTCTGGAGGAAGGGCGGAGAAGCTCATAGCCCAAGTTGCTTTAAGTCCAGGGTTAAGTTTCCACAGTCTGTGATGATTTGGGGTGCAATGTCATCTGCTGGTTTTGGTCCATTGTGTTTTTTGAAAACCAAAGTCACTGCCCCCGTTTACCAAGAAATGTTGGAGCACTTCATGCTTCCTTCTGCTGACCAGCTTTTTAAAGATGCTGATTTCATTTTCCAGCAGGATTTGGCACCTGCCCACACTGCCAAAAGCACCAAGAGTTGGTTAAATGACCATGGTGTTGGTGTGCTTGACTGGCCAGCAAACTCACCAGACCTGAACCCCATAGAGAATCTATGGGGTATTGTCAAGAGGAAAATGAGAAACAAGACACCAAAAATGCAGATGAGCATACCACCTCAGCAGTGCCACAAACTGATCATCTCCATGCCACTCTGAACTGAGGCAGTAATTAAAGCAAAAGGAGCCCCTACCAAGTATTGAGTACATATACAGTAAATTAACATAGTTTCCAGAAGGCCAACAATTCACTAAAAAGGTTTTTTTTTTTTTTTTTTTTTTCTTATTGGTCTTATGAAGTATTCTAATTTGTTGAGATAGTGAATTGATGGGTTTTTGTTAAATGTGAGCCAAAATCATCACAATTAAAAGAACCAAAGACTTAAACTACTTCAGTCTGTGTGCATTGAATTTATTTAATACACGAGTTTCACAATTTGAGTTGAATTACTGAAATAAATGAACTTTTCCACGACATTCTAATTTATTGAGATGCACCTGTATATAAACACATTCAGTTTGTACAGGAATAGCAATAAATGTAGTTTAAATAACCTTTTTACATCAAGAATTGGGTTGAGATTGTGGAGAAAATGTATGGCTAATTATTTCATGGTGTGCAATAAAACCTGTATATTAGGACTATTTTACACAATATCTGTAAGTCTGTGACTCTCATAAGGTTTTCACTATTAAAACCAATGCTGTGTTTTCCATAACTTGCTGCATAACTCAAATTACATGATGTAAATCAACCAAATGGCCTCAGCACCATCTTTTTATGTGTAAATAAACCCAGATGGAGCTGTATCACCAACAGTTATTTGTCTTTAGTGGTTTCTATTAATTAAATGCCTAATTCTTCATTTTATGCACTCCTACACTTCATTTATTAATCACAGCTCACATTTACCTCAAGAAAAAACAAACAAACATTAAAACAAAACATTCATAACAGCTCAATGTGAATGCCTTTACAAATTAAGAAGTGCAAAAATAAAATGTATATCAAATATTTAAAATCTATCTATCTATCTATCTATCTATCTATCTATCTATCTATCTATCTATCTATCTATCTATCAAAAAATAAAATATTTAAAAAAAAAACAAATAAAGTCAAACATCCTTTCACTATGAATAAAGATATATCAAATAAATATCATGACATTTGCTATAAATAAACATTATATATATATATATATAAAATATAAAACACAAATATTTAAAAATTTAAAAAATGAAACATCACTGCTTTGATATAAAAATAAATATAGCAAATACAGTATAGTATAAATATCTAAATGTATAACTACATAACTATAAAAAAAATATGATTATAAACATATTGAATGTTTATATCGAATATATCCAGTATCCTTAAAAAGTGGACCTAAAATGGTTGCCTCAGCCATCAAAAAAAAACAAACAAAAAAAAAAAATCATATAAAATATACAAACTAAAAACATACAAAAATAAATAAAATCAAAAATCTTTTGACTAAGAATAAATATAATTTTAAAATATCAAAATGAAACAAAAACATTTTTTGCAGCACTTGCTATAAATGTAAAAAATAAAATATGAAAATAAAAAAAATAAAAATCATTTTAAAAAACAAATACTGAAATAATCACTGTTATGACTATAAATATAATAACTATAATTATAAAATATAAAAATAAAAGAATATATAAAAACTACGACAAACTACATTACAACTATAAAACATAAAAATAAAAATGTATGCTTAAAACTGAAATGGCACTGCTTTGACCTTCCTCACATGCAGGGAAGTAAGTTGCATTGAAGATCCTAGAAAAGTGGTCCTAAAATGGTTGCCTCAGGCACATACAGCAAACTCCTCTGCCTCATCTCCATCCCTGCCCCCAGGAGGATCATATCCTCAACCAAGTGGGCCATTACCACCAGCGTAATCTCTGGCGTGTTGGCGTGTACAACCCTCCTCTGCATTGTTCCTGATGGGCAGAAAGAGGGGGGCCTACATGGAAAACAGCACCATTGGTAAAAGCTATTCAAATGGCCCATACATAATGAATATCTAGCACTGTCAGATGCTATTGTATGAGGACGTGGAGATCCATTAGTGCAGAAGGATTTGCAGGAACATGCAGGCCTAGATTTGAAGGAGTGCTATTATTAAATCATTAGGAAGTGGGAGTGCTCTTTCTTTCTTTTTCTCTCTCTGTGTCCCTCTCTTTTTCTTCATTTCACTTTCAAGTGTGTGTACGTCTGTGTGTGGGCATGAATTGGCAAATAAATATGTGTAACAAATATTGAGAACAGCGTAGATTTTTTGTAGTAATTTCCACTGTGAAAAAAAAAAAAATTCATACTGTCCCGACTGATGCCATTTTAACCTTTCTTTTCACAGTACTGTGAAAATACATCCTGATTACATTAATAAGCATTTATACATTCAGTATTTGTATTAAATGCTAACGTCTTCAATTCATGTGGCATTAGCGGTTATTAGCAAAGATGTTGACACTGTGTCATCTTTCAAGCTAATATGAGTTTGTCTCCCAACCATCCGTGACTGTCAACAGTGTCAAGACATTTTGGGTGCCTATTTTTGTCACATCAAACTGGTTAGTCCCGCCCACAGTGAAATCTCATTGGTTCCAAGTCCTGCTTTTTTAAATGTACAGTGGGGTCCAAAAGTCTGACACCACTACTTAAACACAACAATTTAAATATTTTTATTGTCATTGCAATTTAAAAATCAGTAGAACTAAAAAGTTAAATAAAAAATAAACATGAATAATAATAAACATGAATAATAATAATAATAATAATAATAATAATATACAATAATATATATTATCGCTGATGTGCTATTATGTTTTTGTTAATATTATGAATCAGATTTTATTTTTATAATAATTTTAGTTTTAATTAATTATAGTT
>CM077253.1:6680068-6707568 GCA_039654775.1 Spinibarbus caldwelli | reverse complement strand
ATCAAATAAATCACATTCAAACATGTTCAGAAAACTCACAGAGCACATTGAGAGTGTAGAAGTTGTTGACACCCTCGGACAACACGTTACTGAAGGCCTGACAGGTGATCCTTTTCTTCCAGTGATGCGACTCAAGAGTGAGGGACAGCTTACTGGTTTGGGACATCCCACCAAATTCAGCCCTTTTAGGAGCCTGGTCAACTCCCTTCAGCCTAAAGGAGAGAGAGAGAGAGAAAGAGAGAGAGAGAGAGAGAGAGAGAGAGAGAGAGAGAGAGAGAGAGAGAGAGAGAGAGAGAGAGAGAGAGAGAGAGAGAGAGAGAGAGAGAGAGAGAGAGAGAGAGAGAGAGAGAGAGAGAGAGAGAGAGAGAGAGAAAAAATCAAGCTTCATAAAAGACAAGACAATTTACAACGTTACTTCACATGGACATTTTTTATAAAGAAGAAGAATTTCAAAAACATCCCCTTGGAGTAACATTGCAAAAATAGACTATGAATATTCGATAAAGGCCTTCACAGTAACAGCGTTCACCTACTGTGAATTCTTTTTGTTTGCCCGACATGCGTTAGGGCCCCGCAGGGACCATCCGACAAAACTGAAAACCTATAAAACTCGAAGCGGACCACTCCTCCGCTCACAAACACTGTAGTTTTATAGCTGAATTTCTTTAGAAATAAAAGCTGAGCCATAACGTTTGGCTTAGCTGGTAAAAAACTACAACTGATCTGCTCACAATCGCAGTAAAGTTTTTTCTTTCAACTCGCCACATATTGACAGCGCCAGAGATAGACTCTAACAAGGTAATGACTTAGTGATCACCGGCTGCCAGTCGAAACCTAATACAGACATTAAAAAAGGTCTCAGAATAGACTGCAAACTGCCCATCAGCCTTTGCAAACATTTCACACTTTCCTGCTTCTCCAAAGAGCTTTTATTGAGCCCTCCTGCACAAATTCTTCTCTTTTTGTATAGATACACATCAGAAGTCATCAACTACTGCACACTTCTCAGCATTAAAAATGATTTTGGACCAAATTCATCTGAAATGCACATGTATTTGCACGTGTTTTGTGGACCAGGGGGCAATGCTTTGCAGTCTGTTGATGTGAATAAATCAGCTGGACAGCAAAATCCCCTTAGGAGTGCTGGACTAAGTAACACAGTATTAGCTGTGGATGTGTGTGTATATATGCATGTGTGTAATGGTGTGTTAGTGAGTGTTTTAGTACATGACGGGGCCCAAACTCCAGCTGATATTTGCAGTGGGATTGCTGCTTCCAGCCAGGCAGTACAGGTCCAGTGTCTGACCCCTGCGCAGCTCCTGCTGCTTGACCACGATCTTCACACTCACTGCCGGAACTGATTGAGAGACAATACCAAGAGCAACTAATTAGAATGCGACTGATTTCAAAGCATATCCACAAAAGAAATTGTGAAAATAGTCATTTATCAGATACTTTCATCCAAACTCACAAACAAACTGTTCTAACCCTATCTATTAACAACCCATACATGATTGATGAGAACATTAAGATTCATAGATTCTTCATTAAGAAACTTTTATGCTCAACTCTATGTTGACAGTTTTATTTGCTGCACACATGAAATAGTTGTACTTGTTGAACACTTTTAGTATTTTGGACAAATAATGCACTAAAATAATTCCAAAAATATAAATATATAATATTTTATATATTATTATATTTTTATATTCACTTTATATACACACATTTTTTATTTTATTTTATGTACAATTTAAATGCATCAAAATATGATTAATTTAAAGTACCATTCAAATGTTTGGGTTTGCTAAGCCTCTTATGCTCACCAAGGCTGCATATATTTTATTTTATTTGTTTAAAAATCCTTCAAAAACTGTAATACTGTGAAATATTATTACAATTCAAAATAGATGTTTTCTATTTTAATATATTATAAATTGTAATTTAAGAGTCATAATCCTGTCTTTTGTGTCACATGATCCTTCAGAAATCATTCTAATATGCTCTCAGTTGCTGTTCAAGAAACATTTCTTACTATTATCAATGTTAAAAACAGTTGAGCTGCTTAATATTTTTGCGGAAAACACAATATATATATATTTTTTTAATTTTTTCAGGATTCTTTGATGAACAAAGTTCAAATTTTGAAGATTTCATTGAATATGTTATAAATCTTTTGTAAAATGTCTTTACTGTTTAATGAATTTTATACATATTTATAAATGTCTTAATTAAAAAAAAAAAAAAAAAAACACCTTACTAACCCCAAACTTTTAAATTGTAGTGTACATTTTAATAATGATTGCAATGTCCTGTTGGCAGTTTTATAGTTTTCATTGTTGTGCAATTTACATTCAAATGCATAGCAAAATATGCTCCATTTATTTATTAAGACATTTTATTATGCTATTATCATGTTTGACAGGCAGAAAAAAATGGAAACACAGAAAATATGAATTGTACTATCATTTGTTCAATGATGTCTTTGATAAGTGACAAGGTATGTATTAACCGGTAACCAGCAAAGTTAAGAAGAGTTAAGAAGTAGTTTTGCATCACAGTATGGTATGTGTGGGTTTTAGAAACATACACAGAACCCTGAGTTTGGTCTGGGCGGACAGAACTTTCTTGGCTTTGTTGGAGGAGTCGCAGCGGTAGGTGGCCAGATTGTCGCTGGGCTGGAGGGTGAGAAGCAGCTCTCGTGACACACCACGCTCTGAAGACACCTGCTTCGATGCGGTCTGCACGACTTTATTATTCTGTAGTTCACACACAGACATGAAGGATTATTTAATGGCAGACCTACTGTAACAAAACATATCTGAACTGTCATGAAAAACATTCATACCACTACACACCTTCAACCAGACCAGCTGACCTGTGGGATTCCCACCACTGGAGAAACAGACCAAACGAAGAGTTGTACCAGAGTGTAAGAAGACGTTCGGTGGAGGAGCATCTAACCACACCTTCTGAGGAGGATCTAAGAGAAAAACAATGGGATAAGAGGATTCATTTACAATGGGTTCATTGCATTTAAATTTTCATTGTTCAAAAGTTTCAGATCGGTAAGATTTGTTAAATATTTTTGAAAGAAGTCTCTTATGCTCACCAAGGCTGCATTTATTCAATTAAAAATTCAGTAAAAACAGTAAGATTGTGAAATATTAATATAATTTAAAATAACTGTTTTCTTTTTTAATATATTTAAAAATGTAATTTGTGATGCAAAGCTGAATTTTCAGCATCATTACACCAGTCTTCAGTGTCACATGATCCTTCAGAAATCATTTTAATATGCTGAATTGTGGCTCAAGAAACATTTCTTATTATCTATGTTGAAACCAGTTGTGCTGCTTAATATTTTTGTTGAAACAAATTTTTTCAGGATTCTTTTTTCAGGACCAGCATTTATTTGAAACAGGAATCTTTTGTGACATTTTAAATGTCCCTTTGGATCAATGTAATGTATCCTTGTGAAAAATAACTATACATTTCTTTCAAAAAATAGTTCTTGGGAATCAAACCTATGACCTTGGTATATCTAGCAATATGCTCTTCCATTTAAACAACTGAATGAATTAATTTACCTGGGATCATTCTACCTGAATGTTAGATAAAACTCACAGTAAACAATGAGCTCTTCAGACCGAACGCTAGAGAAGCGGGTGCCTTTGTTGAACGCCTCGCAAGTCAGAGAAAGCCCATTGTCCTCACGTGACACTTTATGCGTCAAGTTAGACATTGTCATCATCCCACCATTATCCCCCTGCAACACAAATACTTCATATGAGACCTTTCATTTTTATTGAGCATAATATATGGTCTATGTAAAGGGCTATTATAAGGAATGTAAGTGCACTCTTTGCACGCAAAAGTGGAAACATTAAATCATACTACCGTGATTTGCATCAAATGTTTCATCAGAAATACTGCAGTTCATATGATTTGATGATTAAATGCAAAGAAAATCATTTTGACAAAAGCGTTGGTGTCCATTGCGGCTCTTATAATCTCACTAAATGCATAAACATATTTCAGTGAGGCAAACTTAGCAAACCCACAGTTTTGAAATGTTTTAATAGTTGAATACATAGATTAGACATTAGTGACTATAAAAACCATCTGATTTCAACATGCCCTTCTGGGGAAAGTGTTGAAAAGGAGCCTTACCTTGATCATTTTCATTATTTTAATAACAAAATTTTTAATTCTACTCATTTGCTAAACTCCAATTGATACCTGCTTAGAGGGTTGACCCTGGCTTCATGGTTAATTATAGCCAAACTAATACAAAAAAAACATATCATAAAAGGCTCTGAGAGAAAAAAAAAATAAGAAAATAATAAATTATCACCAGCATCTAAATGTAAGATCAGATGTAAAACACCTCCAAATGAACAAGGAGGGTTCTGTGAAGCGCCGAGCAGCCTCGGGTCGGCTTTTATTCACTTATGTTTCATTCAAATCAACCTCTGGAGAGGAAGAGCGGGAGATTAAAAAAAAAAAAAGAGAGAGACTCTAAAAGCCCCTGATCTCACAGAATATTATGTAGTAACTAATAGAATCTAAAGTAAAAGCAGAGTCTTGATGGAGACTTTGAATCACTCTCGGGTCAAGGCTCGCCGGCTTTATTTCGCACAATAATTGAGAAATATTCCTTTAATCAAGCACTACACCTCACGAAGCTTTTCGCTGTCGGTGGAATGGCTCATGAGTATTGTTTGTATTGGTGATGGACCTATCAAAAGCAAGACATAGAAACAGTGTCAAATAAAAAAAAAAAATGCTTCAAAGCAACTACAAGGCTAAATGAGTATGATGGGTGATGTTCTTTATCATCATAGTACACTGACACCTACAGTATCTAGCGTGAAGGATTCTGGACTAATAATAAAAGAATGTAAAGATCTTCTTTCCTTCCTTCAATTCAAGGCAAACCAAAACTATGTAAAAAAATAATGCAAGCCACTTCCATTTGGGCCACTATGTATACGTAATTAATATTAAACATAGCAAAATGTATAATTATTTAATAATTAAGATTAGTTTTAAAAATAATTTATTTTTCATTTAATATTTTTAAAAAAGTAAAACTACTTCTTAAAATGTTTTATTTTTTAATGTTTTTGAAAAAAGTCTCTTATGCTTACCGAAGGTGCATTTATTTACTCAAAAAGACAGTAAAACAGTAATACTGTAAAATATTATCACTGTTATTACACTAACATTACTGTTTTTTATCTTAATATATTTTACAATGTAATTCCTGTGATGGCAAAGCTGGATTGTTAGCATCCATTACTCTCTTAAGAGCTGATAAAATGTAGAAACTGTAACTTGAATGCAATGTAAGTCGCTTTGGATAAAAGCGTCTGCTAAATGCATAAATGTAAATGTAAATGGTAAGTGTCACATGATCTTTCAGAAATCATACTTATATGCTGTTTTGACTCTCAAGAAAGATTTCTTATTATTAACACTGTGCTGCTTAATATTTTTGTGGAAACAGTGATGCATTTTTCATATTTATTTATATTTATTTGACATTTATTATTAATTTACACACACACGCACGCACGCACACACACACACACACACACACACACACACACACACACACACACACATATATATATATATAATTTTATATATAATTTTAATTGTTCTAATATTTAAAATTGGAGTTATGACATTAAATGATTCCTAGCAACCCTTAAAAAATACAAGACAACCATAGTTTATTGTATTATTAACAATTATTTTAATTGCTTATTTTATTTTATATTAGCCACCATTACCATCTAATAAAGGACTTTTCAAAACCGAAGACAGCTTTTTACACAATTTAAAGGAGATCCTATATCAATAAGTTTTATTTTAGCCATTAAAAATAGTTTTATAATAAAAATTGGATTTTCACCATAAACTATGGAAGAGAAGAGTTTCCACACCCTCAATCTTGGCTGTAAAGTGTTAGGATGAATACCTCAGAGATGGTAACATCCGTTCTGTTGAGTTCCTTGAACCCGAGCCACCAGCGAATGTGGACCGGCGGATTACTAGAGGAAGTGTGACAGCACAGATTGATCTCCTCTCCCTCTATAGCTTCGAATGAACCCAGTAAAGTTACCTCGGCTGGCTCAACTGTGAGGAAAAGTGAATACCACGACAGAAAAAGGAGCAAGATAAATGGACAGTCAGCAGATCTTTCCAGCAAACTGTTTAAACACGCTAGTCATGCCACAAAGGATTTGAGACCATTAAGATATGTTCTCATGATCCTCTCACAGTACTGAAATAATGATCTAGCTGATCAATGAAATGGTGAGTGAAGTGTCTAGAGAGATCTTCTAATAACACCCAACTGGTATCATCATTTGTGTGCACAAGGATATATTCTCAATAAGCCGCATGTGCCAATGAAAGTAGATTTGAGATAAGAAAGGGTTGTTTGACATTGGAATTTGTTGTGACAAGACCGTCATGAACCATCCTCTGTTAATGAAAGATTACAGAAACTACAAGTAGCAGCAAGTATTGACCTGATTTACTTGTCAGCCATGATACAGCCATGTGTAATTGGCTTATGGTAAGTGACAGTGCGTCATGAAAGATCAAGCTTTTGTTTTAAGGCTATTTTAAAAACTACTAGCAACAAGAGGCTTGTGGCCTTCTTAGAAGTTTGACTGGTGTTTGAGCAGAAGTTTTTTAAGATTAATAGCTATGATGTGTTCTGGATTACTCACAAAGGACGGCGAGAGTGCGAGTGAGGGACATTGGTGAACGAGACACTTGGTTGACGCTCTCGCACTGCAGCACAGCATGATTGTCCTCTGGCTTCACCTCCATTTTCAACACACTACTGGACCGACGTGACACAACGTCCTCCTCCCAGCTAGTGGACAGGACCTCTCCATTCTGAAAAAGAGTAAAGTTATGACACAGATAGACAGATGGATAGATGATAGATAAATGAATAGGTGGATAGGCAGACAGCTGGACAGACATATGCATAGACATATGGATAGACACACACAGAAAAACAGAGATAGATGACAGACAGGCAGACACATGAATAGACAGATAGATAGATAGAACAATAGATAGAATAGAACAATAGATATAATGATAGATAGAACGATAGAACAATAGATAGATAGATAGAGAGAGAGAATGATAGAACGATAGATAGAATGATAGACAGAATGATAAAACAATAGATAGAATGATAGATAGAATGATAGAACGATAGATAGAACGATAGATAGATAGATAGATAGATAGATAGATAGATAGATAGATAGATAGATAGATAGATAGAACAGAGCGATAGACAGATAGATAGATAGATAGATAGATAGATAGATAGATAGATAGATAGATAGATAGATAGATAGATAGATAGATAGATAGAAAGAAGCAAACTTTACTTGTAGAAAAAGACATTTGTGTCTGAGATCAGTCATCCAGTCAACAGTGTTGCAGACGCTAACATTTGCATTAGCTGAAAATTATTAGAGATGTCAGGACTGACACATTTTATCAAAGTAAACTGAGAGTCTCCACTGTGAGTCTGTCTGCAGGACACTACATGAATTGAAAAGTAGATTCGGCGGCCAAGACTTCACTTGCAAATGATTTAAAACTTGACATCTTCTCTCTGTCTCTTAACACAGACATTTAATAAAGTTCTTGGTTGCAGCTCTCAGCTTTCCCCTAGGCTTAGTCATTCATTCACACACACACACACGCACATGCACACACACACACACACACACACACACACACACACCACCAAAACTACTAAATAAATGGATGAATTAAAAAAATACATTTATCATAGTTTCTTAATGACTTGTTTAAGAGAAAAATTTACACAAGGGCAGTCCACTTAACATTACCCGAGAGCCTCTCAGAGTGTCTTTAAGAAATGTTGAATGGCCTTTATAAAAAGCACTGCTTTTGTTCATTCTGTGCTCTCAGCATAGTCTCTTTGTGAACATATGCACGCTGTTATCTTGAGTTAGTCCTCCGACACAGTCTCAGCAGAATTTTCAGTGGCACTGAAGCTTTGCGTCACATTTATTAAGCTGTTTGAGATGCCAATGGTTCATAATTTCTGAGGTTGAGAAAATTTAAAGAATATAACATCCACTGGTGCACCTGCCAGATTCCACCTAGCTTCAAATTACTTTAGCAACCTACATTCCACTGTGACTTTACTTTGGCATTACATTCATGGTAATTGGCCTGCAAAGCGTTTTGGTAAACAGCTCTCGCATGGTTGAATGATGCAGCCCATCATTTTTCATCTAACAGCTACCTGCTTAACGTAACATTTGGACCAATTTATATAAGTGGCACTTTCCATGAATGCAGTACACTTTGGTGTCCCGTGACTTTTTAGAGGCACAAATCCCATGTTTTTTGGTTTGTGAACTATCACGTATGCTAAACTATAAAATTTACGTAATTTCCTCTACCCAAAAAGTAATGATTCTGGCTTCTCCCACCTAAGAGATCTTGACCTTCACAATTATACCATATCAACAATTACAGCAACATACAATAATCAGTAATTAGTAATAATTACAGTAGCTTGACATAATCTGTTAAATATTCAATGTATTGTAGTGAAAAATAGTACAATAATTCATGTCCCACATTTTGCATTAAACTGTGTAACCACATGGTTTTCCCTAATTCTAAACGAAAAAAAGTAACATTTCTTAAAAATATATAAGAAACAACATCATTTGGACTCTTTATATAGCAAACGAATGAAAAAAAAGTTAATTAATTCTATTTTTGAAACAAATGTTGTTGTCTTCAATGCACTCATCAACTTTGAGAGTTACTCTGAGAAAAACGGTAACATTTCACAATAAGGTTTGTTTGCATTAGTTAAGTATATTACTTAACATGAACAACCAATGAAAAATACTTCTAAAGCATTTATTAATCTTATTTAATTTTAATTTCAACATTTACCAATACATTATTAAAATCAAAAGTTGTATCTTTAATATAAATGAATGGACCTGAGTTAACAAGAATTAACAACAAACAGTTATATTTGTATTAAATTTATGTATTTGTATTAGCAAAAATTAATAAATACTGCAACACATGTACTGCTAATTGTTAGTTAGTTAATAATGCATTAACACGTGGGACCTTTTTTGTAAAATGTTACCAATGAAACACATTTTTCTTTAATTTGTGGGAGATAAAAGTTTAATCAATAACTATAAACCAAACTCAAGGTCTTTTTTCATGTCCTCTTCAAGCAAAGGAAGAGGCCAAGTAATTATTCCGGCAAAAGGAAAGGGCAACCGAGGATGAATTTCTCATGTTTCTCTCACCTTAGTCCAATGCAGAGTGGCCAGTGGGTTGCCCCCATACGACATGCACACCACCCTGAGAAAGGAACCAGCTTTGACCTCTTCATTTTCTAATCCCATGATCACCGGAGCCTGCGGGGGAACTGAACGAAGTGAATAAAGGGTTACGAAATCAATAGACAGAAGTCTGAATCATTCGTATGTGTTCGCAAGCATCGCAGCACGGCTCACGAGATTCTTAAGAAGAAATGAAAAGAGGAACAGTTCATGTGCGAGAAGGAGGGAAAATATTATTAAAACAAAAGATCTCGCCTTTGTTCTGTGAAGACGGGTGTCTTTTCATGTTAGAGCCAGTCATGAGAGATGAAGTAGAGGAAGAAGAAGAAAGAGCGAGGTAGAAAAACGACCACAAATTTGAGCATCACAGCATCAGGAAGAGCACGACTCTATTTTAGTCCTGTACAACATTGTTAACTCGAGGACATTTAACGCCAGTGCAGCGGGAAGACATCGCTTGTCCCTTTGATGAAACCATTAAGTATAAAGAGCGACCCACACACTGGCACCAGTCCATAAACCAAAATAACAGATGTTTAAACCGTAATAAGGCAATGTGGAACATGAATAAATTACAGTGGGGCTCCTGAATAATACATTTGCCATAAAATAAATTATGGGGCTGGGCCGCTCTTTGTTATTGCCCCAATCAGTTTGGAAGCGGGCGCGATGGATGGATGAGAGTCTGCCATGACAAAGTGCCGTCTTGCTCACAATCTGCTGCAGATGAAATGGGCAGCGGAAAGTTGGATTTGATGGGCCAGGCGTGCTGAGTAAGACAGCGTTGCTGGCCATCGGTTCTGCTACATTAGCACTTATTGCACTGGCTGGGCGGTAATGGAACCATGAGCTGGGGTGAGGGAAGGGGGGGCAGTGTTTTAAAGCATAAATTTAGTGAGCAGAAAAAATGTGATTGGCGTTTCGGTGGAAGTTTATGCCTGTGAAATGCATCATATCACATGAAATTTAAAATGTGCAATAGGCTGCATAGGTTTTCAAAGCTCACCTAATAACATAACAGATAAGCTTGCATAACATGGAAAAAGTATGGGATAAAACATGATGCACTAAACTGATTTTGGTGTTTCTTTTTTAAAGTCAACATGAACCATAAATCAACCCTACTTGGTAAAACATGGCAACCTCAATTGATACCTTAAAGGGATAGTTCACCAAAAAAAAAAAAAAAATGCACAAAAGACGATATTGTGAAATGTGGTTATGAATCCCATTTACAGAACTTTTAATTGTATGGATGAAACCATTTTTTTTTAAAAATGTATTATGTTTTGCAGAAGAATTTTGAAATGTCATGATGGTACGGAGCCCCTAATGTGACAAGAAAAAACTTGCATTCTCTCACTAAAATATTGAGTTCTCCTGAGAATCTTTGCGTTCACTTGAAAAACATTTGTGTTTTCTAGCAAAAGTATTGCATTCTCCTGAGAAACTTTGCATTGTCTCTCAAAACATTTGCATTCTTTCCCAAAAGTATTGCATTCTTCTGAGAAAGTTTGCATCCTTTCAAAACATTTGTGTTTCTTCGCAAAAATACTGCGTTCCCCTGAGAATCATTGTGTTCTCTCACAAAATATTTGTGTTCTCTCGCAAAAGTATTGCGTTCTCCCGAGAATCTTTGCATTCATCACAAAACATCTGCGTTCTCCAGAGAAAGTTTGCATTCTTTAGCAAAACATTTGACTTGCAAAAAATATTGCATTCTTCCAAGAAATGTCGCGAATGCTCGCAAAACATTTTCTTTCTCTTGCAAAAATGTTACATTTCCCTGACAAATGTTTCATTCTCTCACAAAAGCATTGAGTTCCCCTGAGAAAATTTGCTTTCTCTCTCAAAACATTTTCGTGTTCTTGTAAAAGTATTGCGTTCTCCTTTGATCTTTGTTTTTACTCGCAAACATTTGTTTTCTAGCCAAAGTATTGCATTCTCCTGAGAAACTTTGCATTGTCTCTCAAATCATTTGCATTTTCTAGCAAAAGTATTGCATTCTTCCAAGAAACTTTGCATTTTCTCTCAAAAAATATGCATTCTCTAGCAAAAGTATTGCATTCTTCTGAAAAAACTTTGCATTGTCTCTCAAAACATTTGCATTCTCTCACAAAAATGTTAAGTTTCCCTGACAAACGCTTCATTCTCTTACAAAAATATTGCATCCACCCTAGAAACTTTGTGTTTGCTCATAAACCATTTGCCTTCCTCCAAGAAACCTTTTTACCATGTCCCTTTAGGGGCTCCATATAAGAATGAAAAAATGATAACAAATTTTTCCTTTTTAGGTGAACTATGATTTTAAGGTGTTATTTCCATCTGTGTTGGTGTAACCTAATGTATTTAGATATTAAATATAACTATCGACATGTCATAGCAAAACCCAGTGAATAAAATCAACATTTTTTTCTCATCGAATATCCTGTTTCACTGGAAAATAAGTCACATTGTGGAAGAAAAATGGCAGACAGCGCTTCATGTTGACTTTAGTGGTTCAGGGTGTACTCCTGCTATTTGGTAAATGTTATCATCTCAGAGTGAAGGGCAAATTTCTTTTCATAGTAAAAGGACCAAGAGTATTACTTGACAAGAAAAAGGCCCAACTGACTACGAGTCACACAGCTGTGGCCATGAACTCAGAACTGTGTGAGAAAATCTATGATTTAAATCGAAGTCATGGTGATTTTCATTATTTACACTATGTGTTCCATTTAATTAAACTCTGCTCGACCTGAGATTTCACATACCAAATCCACTGGCTCTTCACATCACGCACAAAAATAAAAAATACATATCACCATTAATGATTAATTATATACGGACTAATTAATCGTCAACACATTCAGTGTGAATTTACACAATGGCAGGGTTCTTACAGTATACCCTCATGGTCATGCGAGTCTCGAGAACTCGAGGAGCGGCTGGGTTCTTCGCTCGACATGTCAGCTGCCGTGCGTTGTCTGAACTTCGTGCCCTGATGCTGCAAAGAGAGAGCGGGGTTGACTTGCGTTAATGCATTTCACACTATGGCACTCTCTCATCCCTGATGTTGCCACAATTACCCACAAACCCACTGAGCTCATAACTTTACTCCATTTGCCAGCCTGGAGTGCTGCCAGCAAACACTTAACTGTACCTGTCCTCCAAGATTTGATTTGTCAGCAATACCTTATTCAAGAGCGCAGCAAAAGTGGAATGCAGAAGATATTCTGAAAAAAACTCCATATGGATTTCAGGATTTGCCCATAGACTAAACATTTATGAGGCTGCAAAATGTGGGTCAGTCTAGGTAATTATGCTGCATGTAAAGTTAAAAAAAGATTTTAATAAAGAAAACGTGGTTTTACAGTATATCACTACTGAAATGGGAAACTGGTACGGAGGACTCTACAATTGAAAGAATCAATTCCATTGTCATTTTGCACATCATTCCATCTGGTATGATTTTCTTTCTTTTGTATGACACAAAAGGAGACGTTAGGCAGAATGTCCAGGCTGCTCATTTGCATACAATAAAAGTGAATGAATACTGAGGATTTCAAGTTCCCAATATGAAAAAAAGCACAAAGAAGTGACACTTTGGGGCTATATTTCAAGTCTTCAGAAGCCATATGACAGCTTTGCATGAGGAAAGTATGGAAATTTAGGTCATAACTCTTTCTGTAGCTCTCAAATCTTACAATAGTATGGGCAAAATCTCCTTGAAAGATTTGGGAGCTACATTGAAAAAAAAAAAAAAAAATAGTCTGGACCTTCTGCTATGTTTCATGGTCTCCTGCTGTGTTTCATGGAAGAAAATAAAACATACAGGTTTGGAATGATAAATGTGAGATTTTGGGATAACTGTTCCTTGAAATGTTGCTTGAATACCCAAAGGCCTATTGTCCTATCACTATTCTGCTGTCCCTCACAAATAAAAAACTGTTCTCACTGGACATGCTGGTGAAATAAAAATGAAAAATTGAAAGATAAAAAACATGAAAAGTTTTTCAAAAGGTCAAACTCCTCCAACATTTTTGTCCTTATATACAGTATATAAAACATGACCTTAGTTATTTTAAAGGAGACAAATTGTGAAGGACACACAATAAAAGGTGACAAGTGGTGACAAGAATTCAGCTGCAAGGAACCTTCTATATCTTCAATGTTCACACACAGACTTACACGACTTCAGCATGAGTGTTCTGAAGTTCATCCTGCGAGCCTGACATCGTGAAAGAATCAGTTTCCGTCAGCTCCTCTCCATCTGAGAGAGAAAAAAAAAACAACACAGAAGTTATGGAGTCAGTAGGCTGCCTCGGGGTACTTCTTGCCAAGGGATGGAGTGACACAAACTTAGTAAATGAATCATGAAGTCTCTTGGTTTGAGTTTACAGCCACTGCTCTGAAAGCTCCCAGCGAGAGTTTTCATCTTTTATCGGCGTTGTGTATCTACAGTGTAATTCTCTCATAAGAGCCCCGCTTAATGGACGTAATAAAGAGTGGGGCTCTTAAGCGACGGCATACCTCTGAACATGGTGATTTCTGCAGGAGGTTTTGCATCAGGAGCGATGCAGGTCACCGTGTATTCGTCTCCCTCCACCCACGGCTCATCAGACTCCAGCTGGATGTACGGCTGTGAGGGCGGGACTTAGACAAGAGAGAGAGTGTGGAGAAGGTGAGGAGAGATTAACCGGCAGGGGATTGTCACAATATATTATTTTATTGCAAGCTGTGAACTCATTTGGTGTCTGGTTGAAGAGATATTTCAGAGCTTAAAACACACACGCACACAAACGGCAACACACACGTACGCTTGTGTTTCTGAGCTTCAGAGCAAGCTACTTTGGAGACAAAATTGATGAAATGGCCACACAGGCAAGCTAAATGTGAAGGGTTTTGATTATAGAATGGAAAATTATTGGGGTCGGTACATTTAACACATTCATCCATAAGTGAAAAATAATGTGATTAAAAAACAATTAATATTCCTCCCTAACCTGTATGTAAATTTCAAAATAAAGAATGTAGGATAAATCAATACTTTATTTAAATTAATACTTTTATTCATCAAGGATGCATTAAATTGATCAAAAGTGGCAGTAAAGACATATAACAAAAGATATATATTTCAAATAAATGCTGTTCTTTTGAACCTTTTATTAGCTTCTTCAGCACGAAATTGGCATATCAGACAGATTTTGGAAGCATAATGAATGAACTACATTTTTAAACATATTAAAAACATATTAGAAAAGGGTTATTTTCATTTGTAATAATATTTTAACATTATTTCTGGATTTTTGATCAAATAAATGCAGCTTTGGTGAGCATAAAAGACTTCTTTCAGAAATTTTATATATATATATATATATATATATATATATATATATATATATATATATATATATATATATATATAAATAATATATAAATATATATATAAAGTTTATATAGGCTGATAATAATAATATGGGCTTTTCTGAGCAAATATTAATGTACTTATTGTAATAAGTCCAATGAATTTATCAGCATATCATATAATAAATTCAATCATTTTATTTATTTTAAATCCAAATATAAATACATAAATAAATTGATTAAACATAAAAAAATAGGTGCATAGTTATTGCACCATTTGCTGCACACACACACACACACACACACACACACACACACACACACACACACACACATATATATATATATATATATATATATATATATATATATATATATATATATATATATATATATATATATATATATATATATCCCCACTTTTTTTAAAAAAAATAAACAGATCTTCCAAACACTGCAAAACAATATACACTCAAATTCCCTTTGGGGGACAATGAAACTAGTGATGCTTACTAAAGTTGACTCTGCACATTAAACCGGGGGATATATATATATATATATATATATATATATATATATATATATATATATATATATATATTTCCCCCTTTTTCTTTGTTTATAAACAGATCTTCCAAACACTGCAAAACAAAATACACTTAAATTCCCTTTAGGGGAAAATGAAACTAGTGATGCTTAGTAAAGTTGACTCTGCACATTAAACCGGGATTGGAGAAATTTAATCAGTGAAAACATTACATATTTCATCGGTAAGGGTAGAGTCAGCGTTTGGTTTACACCGTGTCCTGACCAAAGCAATTTCATTAATGTTAAGCGCATTCACACTGACAGCGCTTTACAGCAACAAAGCGACCAGAAGTCATTCATTTTCAATGAGGACTGGTGATCTGAGGCAGCATTAGCCAGAGAGACGAAGTTAAGCAAAGTTCAACTTAATGCAAATGCACAATGACACAACGCAGCGAATGCCAGTGGGAGCACAGATGCGTTCTGAGCGATTTTTAGCATGTTGCTATGTGGCTGCTAAGGCATTATAGCCAAGTCAAGAGTCTACTTTCAAGTCTATTCTCCGATACTCTCTAGATATGGCTTTAGTCCTTCCTTCAGTGTAAATCTAACAGATTTAGACCCGTTTTATCACCTGCCAGGAAAAAAAAAAAAAAAAAAAAAAGCAAGTCTGAGGGCTTCGAAAAGTAATAACTTTCCACTTTTCAGTGTTCCACTTTTTTAGTTATCATTCATGTCAGTATGTCCAGCTTATAGTCAACTATATAAATATGCATACTGTGCTTTCCATAAAAATATTAGGCACCACAAGTGTTTTCAATATTGATAATAATAAGAAATGTTTCTTGAGCAGCAAATCAGCATATTAGAATGATTTCTGAAAGATCATGTGACACTAAAGACTGGAGTAATGATGCTGAAAATTAAGCTTTGCATCACAGGAATAAATTACATTTTAAAATGTATTAAAATTAAACTTTTTTTTAAATTGTAATAATATTTCATAACAGTACTGTTTTTACTGTATTTTTATCAAATAAATGCAGCCTTGGTGAGCATGAGAAACTTGTTTTTATTCGTTGGATACAATGCATGAATTAATAAATCATACAGGTTGTGTAAAATATGTATTCCCTTATGTTTATCCACTGGCCCAACATATAAAAAAAGTCTTTGCCATCTATCCTGGTTTATTTGCTATTTAGTTTATGACAATTTTTTACTGTTTTTTATTTTTTTTTATTTTTTACTCACATTACTATTTTATAACTGCACTAAGATGTATACGCTTTCCAGGTGCACTTAAAATAGACAATAAAAACAGATATTATGGATCCAGTTTATCGTAATTGTTTAATGTTTTGAAACAAATAGGAAAACAATACATTTTAGTTGACTGAAATGGTCCTGCATTGTGTTGTCTGCAGTGGTTCTATGGATCTTTATATGCTATATGACAACTTTTACTTCAGCAGGGCCATTATCCCATAAGATCTTTCTACAGGCCTCACAAACCCCTGCACGTGGTTATTTAAGATCTTCACGAAGGGTCTTGCAGTGTTTCTTGGTTGTTTCTATCGGAGCACTTTCTCTTTCCCCGGCCTCTGCACGACACTGCAGAAGCGCACCATCTCATTATCAATTGAAACGCCTGCGTGAATCACAGACGGATGATGAATCGCGGCCCCTGTGCTGTCGACAAGCCTGTGGAAATGCACTAAATGCTAATCTAGCATAGCGCTCTGCTTATAAGGAAAAAAGAAAAAGAGCAGCAGCAACAGTGCTGCAAATCACCTCCAGCAGAAGAGATACGCACGCCGCCGATCAAAGCGCTCCCTCTCACCTCTCCGCTGCGCAACTTTCCCCTGCATCGCTCGGGGCTACAGAGCTCTTCCCGGCACTTTTGACGAGAGAGAGTGAAAATCACTTTTTGTGCTCTGTTCAAACGAATCGAACTCAAATGTGCCACTGTCCAGGTTTACCCTGGTAGCACAGTTTACCCACTGTGAGCTCGATATTGGATGGAAAACTGTGAAATGGGATCATTTTTGGTTGCACAATGTGTAAGGAAAAATCATAAAATCCTGCTTATGAACTCAAGGCTGTTCACACAGGAAGCGCTTTAGCATTTAATAACCTAGACGGTGCAAAACCAAAAAGCTGAACTATTAAAAGGGAAAAATACAAGTCTGATACAACAGTTAAAAATGGACCAAAAGAAAGAACACGTCCTGAACAATGCATTAAACTCTTAGACAATACAGTCTGACAGCTTTCTGTGTAATAGTCCGAATGGCAACAGTTTAGATGAAAAAAGCATTATGATTAGAACAATTAAAATTTCAATTAACTATAAAAAAAAAAAAAAAAATTATATGTACTTGATACTTATTGTCAGGGACGTGCACAGACATTTTGAGGGGCAGGGACTCAAGTGGAAAAAAGGGCACTTCTCATATTAATTTATATATTTTTTTCTAAACAAAATGTTAAATATATTAGGGATGTTCGATATTGACAAAAAATATATATCTCAGTATTTTCTGGGATTTTGTCGATAATGATAATTAGACAATATTTTGCTTAGTGTGTTATTGTGCTGATATCTTAAGGACTACCGTGGACAGCTAACTCCTAAAGTTGTTGATATTCTGCATATTCTGTGTGGTGATCAGTTCACAGCAGTGATAAAACTTAATCTTGTCCAATAAGTTTAAATGGATTTTTTACCTTTTATGGGCATTTTTACCTTTATAAAGCCCTTTTTTTCTAAAAATGTGCATCATCTTTTCAGTGAATCAGTCAATTAGAATCATCATTGAATCATTGAATCAGTCAATTAGAATAAGAAGTCATTTGGGCTGTTACCAAGCAAATTAAATCAGTATTGACAAAATTAATATTTGCAATGCAGAGAAAATACAGAAGCTGCATTAGAAGTGTCATTTAGATGCATTTACACACTGTTTAGTGCAGAACATGACTGCATTTAACCTGCAGTTACAAAGGCATTAATACTGTTATGATATTTTAAACATAAAACCTTGAATACTGATATTTGAAATTATTTAAAAAAAAAAATTAAAAAAAAGTGCAATGTAAATGTGCAATTAAAACTGCCAGTAGGTGGCAGGAAGTCACTGTTAATAGGTGAGTCATTGCGACTGAACCGAATAATTTAAATGGTTGATTCATTCAGGAACAAAACAGCATCATGTTGCTCAGAGACGCAAATTGGAATTATATTTGTTGGCGAAATAGAGAAAAAACAGACAATTTTGTGTCTAAAAAATTTATATTAAATTCTTGTTTATTGAACAGCTGTATAAAGTCTTTGTATGATACTGATTAACTATATGAAATGATAAAAAATATATGCATTTCTGCCCCCATATCTTGAATTTTGTGATCATTCTAAATGCATTTAAAACCTGAATCATGCAGCGAAAAGAAACGCGCTGGTTTAACTTCCTATTGCCGTAGCTAAACTTTAGCTAACTTACATGGTAGCTCTCATGAGTCATGGATGTTAGCAAGACAAATTAACTATAATTGCCTTTTGGATAATTAATTCGAGGCACAGGTAGCTTAGTCTTTTGTTCATCACCACTCACCTCCACAGCAAGACAAACACAACTGGAAATGGGAGCCTGGAGGGAGGGCTTCACTTCTGCGGCTCTCTGCCTTTCTGTGATACACATGTGTTGATCAGTGTGTGTACTACACTGCTGTGCTGCGGAGACGCAGAGGGCAGAAAGGCATCAGAACTTAACAGTCTCAACATTTCCCGACCGACCGGATATTTTGATTTTTTATTTGCTTAACAGGGAAAGCTGTGTGCAAACAGAAACACACACGCACACATATATACATACTTATATTCATTTGTTAAAAAAAAAAAATCTTCTCAGAAAAAAGGGCACTTTCTCTCGACGAAGAAAAAGGCTAGGTGCTCAAGCCCCCTTTGATGTCTATGTGTGCACGTGCCTGCTTATTGTTTATATGCACTTAAGAAAACTTATTGTTTCTGTCTCTCTATAAAATAAAATTAAAGTAACATAAATAAAAAAATAATTTATATGTATACATTAAAACACACACATATATGAAAAATGAAAATTATCTTATAAAAAGTATAACATTAAAAAATATTATATATATATATATATATATATATATATATATATATATATATATATATAATTAGCAATTAAATACATTAATATATTTATATGTATAAATAAAAAAGGAAAAAAAAAATGTAAAAATTAAAATATATTAAATATACAAATATATGTATACATAAGAAAAAATAGAAAAAATATCCACTACAATAAATAGCATATTATAAAAATATAACATTATAAATAATATACTTTCTATATAGTATTGTAATATTTTCATATTTTTAAATATTTTTTCATATTTTTCTAATAAATAAATAAGTCACATTCACTTTAAGTCGCAGTCAAATAAGATAATTTGTGATAAGCAAAAACTAATGCTCATTTTTGGCTTGGTGCTTGATAGCAAAAGCTTAAAAAACAATAAAAAAGTGCTTCCTACAACAACATTAGCAAAAAACAAAAGCAAGCCAAGGTAGCCTGTAAAAACAAAGGTGTTTCATCACAGTGATGTCATATTTACAATCTAATAGATCATTTCTTGACCTAACCTACTGGTAGGAAACTATTTACCATTCTCAGTCACATAACAGAATACTTTGACTTTCATAATATAATTTGTAATAATTTGTGATAATTACTACTTTTCTGGTTTCCTTCGAAGCACAAGACATTCCGTGGAACATTCTCAAATTAAGCCGGATGACATGATCATCAGTTTTTCTTAAAGGGGCAACGTTACATAACCAATACAATATCAAATCCTTAATTTCACTATGGAAAAAAAACCCTAACAAATAAACCGAAGAAATAGCTAGTGAGGAGTAGCACATGGTAATGAGTCTCCATGGTGTTGTTCAGGTAGCCAGTTGCTCCCTGGAGTTTGTAGGCACTAGGGGGCGTTATTGCTGTGTGCAGCTCGGCGGTGAGGAGCGAGGGGCTTCACACCGAGACAGATGGGGCAAGACTTGGGCTTCAAACTGATTTAAAGGAAGCAATTGGAGCTGTGTGGACACTGATGGCTGAGGAGAGCACTGCAGAGGAGCCCGCTTAGATAATGAGATGCATTTGTTTTCTCTTCTCTTCTCCTCTGCTCTCTCTCTCTTTTTAACTGCTCACAATTTCCTCTCGCTGTCTCTCTTTCTCACCCTCACGCCATCGCCCCCTCGCTCTCTCTCATTCTCTGCAGATGAAGCCAGGCTCATCACTTGTTGTGCTAGAGAAGACATTGTTCAGGCACATAGATTTCCCAGTAAAGACTGATGGTGTACTCACAAAGCAGACAAGCAGGTAGAGTGACTCTCTCTCTCTATTTCTCTCTCTCTTTCTCTCTCTTCTCTATGCGTGTCTTTCACTTCATCCCTCATTCTCGCTCACTCAACTTTTGGCTCAGTGCTCGATATATAGCAAAGCTAAAAAAGCTAAAGGTGCTTCTGACAACAACAACAACAGTAGAAAAAACAACAGCAATACCAAGGCAGCCTGTAAAAACAAAGGTGTTCCATCAAAGTGATGTCATATTTACAATCTAATAGATCTACTGTTTCTTACGACGGCATTTTAGTGCCACGTTAAAAAATTAAAAAAAATATTAGATTAAAGTCGTAACATTTTGAGAATAAAGTAGAAATTACGAGAATAATGTTGAAATATTACGAGAATAAAGTCAAAATACTACGAGAATAAAGTCGAAATATTTTGAGAATAAAGTCGAAATACTACGAGAATAAAGTCGAAATATTTTGAGAATACAATCGAAATATTACGACTATAAAGAAGAAATATTTCGAGAATAAAGTCAAAATGTTTCGAGAATGAAGATTAATATTTTGAGATATTCTAGCCTTTTGCGCATGCAAATGGCGAATGGGAGCACCGGGAAATATTCCAAAGTCTCAGCTTTCAAAATCAGTTTTATAGCGAAATACAAACAATATGTACAGTATCTCACAAAAGTGAGTACACCCCTCACATTTCAGCAACCATTTTAGTATATCTTCTCAAGGGACAATACTATAGAAATGAAACTTGGATATATTTTAGAGTAGTCAATGTGCAACTTGTATAGCAGTAAAGATTTACTGTCCTCTGAAAATAACTCAACATACGGCCGTTATTGTCAAAAAAGCTGGCAACAAAAGTGAGTACACCCTAAGTGATAACAGCTATACTTTGTTTAACCATGCAAAGCCACATGTCCTATTCATCATGTTCATGTTTTTGTCTGCTTGACAGGACCATACAAATTTGTGTATCTTGTATTAGAGCAGTTAAAATTTGGTACTTTGAGTACAATTCTCTCGTACTGACCACTGGATGTTCAACATGGCACCTCATGGCAAAGAACTCTCTGAGGATTTGAGAATTAGAATTGTTGCTCTCCACAAAGATGGCCGAGGCTATAAGAAGATCAGTAACACCCTGAAACTGAGTTACAGTACAATGGCCAGTGTCACACAGGGGTTTTCCAAGATGGGTTTCACTCGGAACAGGCCTCGCAAGGGTCGATCAAAGAAGTTAGGTCCTCGTGCTGTGCGTCAGGTGCAGAAGATGACTTCAAAAAACAGACGCATGAGTGCTGCCAGCATTGCTTTAGAGGTTGCAGAAGTGAAAGGTCAGCTTGTCATTGCTCAGACCATACGCCGCACACTGCAACAAGTTGGTTTGCATGGCCATCATCCCAAAAGGAACCCTCTTCTGAAGCTGGCTCACAAAAAAACCTGCAAACAGTTTGCTGAAGACAACCTGTCCAAGAGCATGAATTACTGGAACCATGTCCTGTGGTCTGATGAGACTAAGATTAACTTGTTTGGCTCAGATGGTGTCCAGCATGTGTGGCGACACACTGGCGAGGAGTATCAAGAAAATTCTGTCTTGCCTACAGTCAAGCATGGTGGTGGTAGCACCATGGTCTGGGGCTGCATGAGTGCTGCTGGTACTGGGGAGCTGCGGTTCATTGAGGGAAACATGGATTCCAACATGTACTGTGACATTCTGAAGTAGAAGATGATGCCCTCCCTTCAGAAACTGGGCCGAACGGCAGGTTTCCAACATAATAACGACCCCAAACACACCGCCAAGATGTGATGATGAAGCTGAAGGTGAAGGCGATGGAGTGGCCAAGTATGTCTCCAAACCTGAACCCTATTGAGCACATGTGGGGCTGTGCAACCTGTGCAGCTCTGGTCAATTCCATGACCAGGAGGATTAAGACAGTGCTAGATAACAATGGTGCCCCTACAAAATACTGACACTTTGGACATAGTTTTGACATGTTCACTTAGGGTGTACTCATTTTTGTTGCCAGTTATTTGGACAATAATGGCTATACGCTGAGTTATTTTTAGAGGACAGTAAATTTGTACTTCTATACAAGCTGCACATTGACTACTCTAATATATATCCCAGTTTCATTTGTATTGTCCCTTGAGAAGATATACTAAATTTTTTGCTGAAATGTGAGGGGTGTGCTCACTTTTGTGAGATACTGTATATATTATTATTATTATTAATAATTTATATATATATATATATATATATATATATATATATATATATATATATAAGCCCACAGCCTATACCTCAGAAAAGAAAACAATATAACTCATTATGTTAACGAGTTGAAGTTATTAATTAAACAAGCTACATGTGAGGAATGAAAGTTTGGAAGCCAAAGATGTTTTTGTGGAGTGGTTGGTTGAATTTTCACACATTTGGAATTTTCACAAAGAAAACAGTATACTTTAATGAATTGATTCACATAAATACAGCGATCTGATCATTAAAGTGCTTGAAAAACACACTATTGTAAGACACATAATTTGTGTTTCGCTATAAAACTGATTTTGAAAGCTGAGACTTTGTTTTAAATTAAAAGTACCAAAAGCACAAATCTTATTGCTATTGGGTGGCTGGCGCACTACAAATAACGAATGCAATGGAAGACATTAAATATTATTTCCAAGCATACTGTCCCCGTGAGTATGACACATATGATTTCTGCTAATAATCCTACATATATTTGTAGTGTATTAAAAAAAAGGTTAAATAAGAGAGCTACAGCGTCCCCCAAAGGAATGTCGATTGGGTGTAGGACTGCAACTAACGATTATTTTGATAATTGATTAGTTGGCCGATTATTTTTTTGATTAATCGGATAAAAAAGCTACATTTTCTTCTTTTATTTTATTGACAAAAACACTTCTGCATTCTGCCCAATGTCCTTCAAACAAACATGCCAACTGAATGCTATGAAAACATACAATGCTTAAAAATTTATTATACCACCTGTCACAATAAAGAGAAAACACAAATATTTTAGGAATCTGTCAAACAATTGTTTAAATCTAAAAATGTTATTGTCATTTATTGGGCAAATAACAAACTGAAACAACTAAATATTTATTAACATAATAAAAAAAAAAAATAAATAAATAAATAAAAAATAGCCTCCTGCCTTTCATAACAGCATGCATTCTTGCTGGCATTGTTTAGCTACTTTTTGACTGTAACTGGGTATCTGAAAAAATCTTTCATAGATAACAGAAATAATTATATTATAGCATTAGAAATAGCCCACTGTTACTAAAGAGCTTACGCATATTGGAGGACTAACCAATACAGATACCTAAAAAATGATTTTAGTAAACACCAATACTGTTAGTTTAGAGCAGCAGTGGCACAAAGCTCACATTATTTGTTATAAACCTTAAATACATTTGTTTTAATAAATTTGTTAAGCACTGTATATAGGCCTATAGTTTAAATCTCTTCATCAAAAATTAAGATAATAATAAAGATACTAAAGACGAAAAAAACAAACTCAGTGTTAACCAACTTTTTGATCACAGGCGGCTATGAAGCGTCTGATATTTATATTCAGACAACTATACGCTGTTATCCCTTTATAGTTCCTACTCTCATAAAATACGTGCACTACGTGTTGACTTTTAAACCTTAATTTAACGTTCAACAACAGATATTTCAGCACAATGAATGCTTCTGCGTTGAATATTAACCCCTCTCTGACGCGCGTTCACGCGTCCGCCGCGTTCGCGCTCGCGCTCATTCAGTAAAGATTTAAACTTAACACAGACTGTCAGGACAGAACTTTATGCAAAAATGGAAATGCTCGCGTGAATTTGTGACATTTACTGATAAGGATATGACCGTAAACTGAACGTTTTTGCGCTGAGGATGCACACGCATCTGTCAAAGCGCCTGACAGGGCCGCTAATGCATTAGCTTAAAGCTTAAAATAAAGAATTCTCATGTTTTGTGCAGCTTGGATCACGTACTTCTCTCGCAGCATCTCATTCTGTTTCCTCTACTATTTTTAGATGCATTTTGGCCACAGAAATGAGTTATTCAGTGCTGTAACGTTAATTTGACTCGACCGGCTGAAGTTTGACGTGCACTGTGGGCAGACCCGACTAATCGATAATGAGAATCGTTGTCGATGATTTTCATTATCGATAATAATCGATTTTATCGATTAGTTGTTGCAGCCCTAATTGGGTGTGTGAGCTGATGTTAAGATAAAAATTTGTTCCTGTTCAGTCTGTTAATAAATATCATATTCTTAATATTAAGCTGTTTCCGTGAGTCCTTAAAATTGACTCTTCCTCATCCCAGTAAGATGATGGATGCAACATATTCAGATAGGCCCTAAATCCGGTGGCCTGGCAACTTCTCCCGGTGCTCTCAATCCAGGCCATTTGCATACGCAATAGGCTATACTCTCAAAATAGTATAACTTTAATTTCTACGATTTAAATTCTCGAAACATTTCGATTTTATTCTCGTACTATTTCGACTTTATTCTCGTACTATTTTGACTTTATTCTCGAAATATTTCGACTTTATTCTCGTAGTATTTCGACATTATTCTCGTAGTTTCGACTTCATTCTCGAAATATTACTACTTTAATCTCGTAATCTTAGATTTTTTTTTTATTATTTAACATGCCACTAAAATGCCGTCGTAGTTTCTTGACCTAAACTACAGGTGCTAAAATCACTGCCTTACTTTATATATATATATATAAAGTAATGTAAATAAATAAAAAAATTATATGCATAAATATAAAAAAGTATATATAAAACACATATATGAAAAATGAAAATTATATTATAAAAAAATATAAAATTAGAAATTATATATATATATATATATATATATATATATATATATACACACACACACACACACACACACACACATATATATATATATATATATACACATACATACATACATACATACATATATATATATATATATATATATATACACACATATATATAATTTCATTCTTTTTTCTTTTTTTTTTTTTTACAATTATGTTAGTTGGACTTGTTTTTATTTATTTTTTTTGTAAAATCAAAGTACTGTGCAAAAGTCTTCGGCCACTAGTATTTTCACCAGCTAAAAAATGGTTTGAAGTCTGTTATTTCTATCTTTTGCTTTTGTATGTCAGTAGGAAATATCAGTTTACATTTCCAAACAAAAAAAAGTACACACAGATTATGATGAACATGGTGCACAAATTATTTACAATAGACACTGAAATATTCCATAAAAAATGGTAAATTTTGATTTCATGCTGACTTTAAAATCTAGTAGTTATTACTGTCAACTCTAACATAATTTAACTCATTCATCTCAAGTCTGATGTCATGGACGGCCTGCTGTAACAACAAATTTAAATGACTAGGCCTCTCAGCCTGTTTTTAGAAACAACAAGGGGTGCGATGACTGGAACGAGGGGTCTCTAGGCCCCTGGTCATTTGAACACCTTCCAGTTACCTCATTCTTCCTCTTTTCCTTTCTGCTGAAGTCGAGCTGCGGTAGAAAGCAGGTGTGTGTGTGTGTGTGTGTGTGTGTGTTCAGTAGTCTGTTCTTTGTGACTGGAGAGAAGGGATGATGAGAGAAGGAAAGGATGTGTGTATTGGGGGGGGGATATGTCTGTGTTACTGGCAGCATTGGGAGCCGGAGCATGACAGTCAATGGTTAGTCAGGCAAAGATTATGACCTCAGAAAAGCCCACCTGAGTCGCCCACCATACTTCCTGCGACCTCTCCTCCCAAGACAAATGCACGCTCACATGCACAGAGCAAATAAAAACCCAGACACGCACAAGTTCATGTTCGCATGCACAAGAACAGAGATATGAACACACACGAGCGCTCAGGCGGGAAACATCGAGCTGCGAAATTTGATTCATTAGACAAATGCAGACGGATGGACAGATAAGGAAGATAAGAGGCTCATTAGCACAGACAGATGAATAAACCCCCTCGGTTCCTCTCTCAAATACTCATCAATAAACATATAAACATGCAAATGTTTTCCTCCAAATGATCCGCACATGCAAAAGCCAAGTGAATGAAAAGATAGTCAAAAGGCAATCATTTTATCACAGCCGCTCTTTTTCGAGCTCTCTCGCGTACAAATAGACACATTTCCTGGAGAAATAAACAAAAACAGCTCCCTCCCACATGGACTTCTAGATCAGTCACATTCATTTACACATTACATGTGTAAATGAATGTTGATGCAGTTTGGTTATCGAGATGAAGCTGCGACAACAGTGATGTTTACTTATAGGTGCACTCAGTAATTGTTCCCTCATTAAAAAGTTTCACACATAACAAAATGAAGAATACTTCAGAAAAATATGATTCATTTGTGTACAGTGACATGAGATGAGGACTCTAGAAATATAAAGGTGGTTTGATTTTACATGAATGGGTTTACCTTAAGTGACAGACTCTTTAGGTCAGGGGTGTCAAACTCAGTTCCTGGAGGGCCACAGCCCTGCAGAGTTTTGTTCCAACCCTGCTCCAACACACAAACCATGTAGTTTTCAAATAAGCCTAAATGACCTGATTAGCTGGATCAGGTGTGTTTAAAGGGTTGGAGCTAAACTCTGCAGGGCTCCGGCCCTCCAGGAACTGAGTTTGACAGCCCTGCTTTAGGTAAACCAATTCATGTAAAATCACATGACCAGCCAAACCCTTGAATTTGGATTGAATTAAGGAAGCAAACATGATGCAGAATTGCAATTCAAATACAAGTGTAAGGACACTCATATTT